>NQLW01000099.1:842294-929352 GCA_002312845.1 Kalanchoe fedtschenkoi
CGTCAGCCCACCAATTATACGTTACGTCGACATTGTAGTTGGGTAATTGAAATGGATATGTGGCTGGCTTTCAAGGTTGAAGTTTCCATTTCAATTCATTGGAAAAGTGTGAGATAATAAAATCATATTTTATATATGAGAATAAAATAACACCCATCAATTTAGTGTTTAAAATTCAAATAAGAACGTCTTATTCTGTGGACTTGGTCATCTTGGTTATTTCCCATACGCTTCAAATGTTTGGTTAAATTATTGAATAAATTAGTCTTGGCATTTTTCTTGAATAAATCGTTTAAGTCGCAAGTCAAGCAAGCACCCATTTTCGTTTGATGAAAGATGCCGGTCAAGTCAACCCGCTAAAATGCAACTTGATTTGATTTTTGAGTTCTCATTACAATTTTGTGACCCTTCCCGATTGCCATACTGTCATTGACCTCAATTTATTAAAGGGCATTCACGTTGAACATGAGTCATAGATTTACCATTTGAAAGTCGTCACTAACAGTTTTGACCAATCACGTAACACATAACATAGAAAATTTACTTTCAAATCTTCTTATTTTTATTTTCTTATAGTGGTTAAAAAAAAGGAACAAGCCAGCTCTGTATGAAGCTCTGGAGAAAATCAAAGCAGGTAATAACTGCCGTTCACAACTGCATTTACTAATCAGTTCTATGTATATGATTATATTTGATTATGGGGTGTTTGAATTTCAGAGCTTATGCTGCTGGGGTTCATTTCTTTGTTACTGGTGGTAGTTGGAGACCCTATCTCCCAAATCTGTGTTTCTGAATCTGTTGGGAATAGTTGGCATCCTTGTAGCGGGGAGCTTGACAGTGAGAAGATTGAGAAGGGTTACAAAGATGACAAATGCACCAAGAAGGTGTTCAACCGTAGTTTTCTTTCAGTCCGCTAGCTGCTGATTGTTGCAACTCTGACGGGTGATTATGCCGTGGCTTGCAGGGTCAAGTGGCATTTGTGTCGTCTTACGGCATCCATCAACTCCACATCTTCATCTTTGTGCTGGCTCTTTTCCATGTCCTCTACTGTATCCTGACCTTGGCTCTCGGCACAATCAAGGTGTGCATCAATCTATCTTCACAATGCACTTGAATGATATCATCTTCTACGTCAAGCAAGTTATGGCATGGCTTCCTTAACTTGTGGCTTGCCCGAGTTGCAGATGAGGAGATGGAAGAGGTGGGAAGATGAAACAAAGACCATAGAGTACCAATACTCTCACGGTACATCTTTCGCTTCGCTATTTATACAAGTTCATTGCAATTTGCTGACTTGATTCTAATGACTGTTGCAGACCCTGAAAGGTTCAGATTTGCGAGGGATACGTCCTTCGGCAGGAGACATTTGAACTTCTGGAGTCAGTCTCCGATTCTTCTATGGATTGTAGGAACTTGCGCTGTGAAATCTAAGTTATTAACTTCTGGTCTCAGTCAGAAAAATGGTCTGAGCGTTGTCTTGCATTTCAGGTATGCTTCTTCAGACAGTTCTTCAGATCAGTGACAAAGGTCGATTACCTGACACTTCGACATGGCTTCATAGCTGTACGTGTTCCACTTCCACACACACAGCCCATCACTATTAACTGAAAATCGTTGCTCAAGTAAGCTTTATTAAAAGCCTTGTATTCTCATCATTCTTCTTACCATACAGGCACATTTAGCTCCAGGGACAGAAACCAAATTCGACTTCCAGAAGTACATTAAGAGATCCCTGGAAGAGGACTTCAAAGTGGTGGTAGGAATCAGGTTGGTTTCCAAACTTCATCTGGGGGGTATTGAAAGCTTAGCTGATCGATTCCTTTCTCTTTGTGCAGTCCTATGATATGGTTCTTTGCAGTGTTGTTTCTGATGACCAACACAAATGGTAATCAAACTGAACAGCACAACAACTGTAAATGGAAAAATGACTGAGAGCCGGTCACTAACCATTTTTACTCCTTGCATCGATTACAGGATGGTACGCATACCTCTGGCTGCCCTTCATCCCGTTGGTCGTAAGTGTCAACTCAACTATACCTCATTTTCTTCCAAGTATTGAACTGTGATCCTTCTTCCGCAAAATCACTGACATTTTATGCAATGCGTGTTTAGATAATTCTGTTGGTGAGCACAAAGCTACAAGTGATCATAAGCAGAATGGGAGTGAGGATAGCTGAGAGGGGAGATGTAGTGAAGGGGACACCTGTGGTTCAGCCCGGCGATGATCTCTTCTGGTTCAACAATCCACGTTTCATGCTATATCTCATCCACTTTGTCCTTTTTTTGGTAAATAAATCACAATCCCTGACCCTGCCGAACTCTCTACTTTGCAGCAACTGTTTTCACTAACTTCATTTCCCTCTACAGAACGCATTTCAGCTGGCATTCTTCGTGTGGAGTTGGGTAAGTATATGTCTCATGAGTGTGCAGCCCACGAGCTTGATGATCTCCATGCACTGGTGATGATCTAATCCTGTTGCGTTTTGATTTTCATTTGCAGTATGAATTTGGTCTGCGGTCATGCTACCACCAGAAGATCGAAGATGTGGCTATCAGACTCTCCATGGGGTAAGGCTGCTGCAACCTTCGCACAGAAACAAATAGTGTTATGTTATTAAATCAGAGCCAAAATGTTATGGAGTTTTTGCTAGAATAATGTATGAATCTTTTGCAGGGTGCTCATTCAAGTTATCTGCAGTTATGCGACGCTACCTCTTTACGCCATCGTCACCCAGATGGGATCATCCATGAAGCCAACCATCTTCAACGAAAGAGTCGCCACAGCACTCAAGAACTGGCACAAGACAGCCAAGGAGCACACCAAGCATGGCAAGCATTTGGAATCCACCACCCCGCTAACCAGCCGCCCTACCACGCCCACCCATGCCTTGTCACCTGTCCATCTTCTACACAATTTCCGTCAGATAGAAAGCAACCATACCTCACCAATGAGATCAAACTTGGAGATAGATGATCACTGGGACCCTGACACGCCTTCTCCTTCAAGCCACTACGCTGACTCTCGTCATGGAAACGTGCATTTCCCTCAATCCAGTGGAGGGTCGAGGGAGATGCAGGTAGTAGATTCAAGCGCGATGGCGCTCCCTCGCACTGCATTGCCGGCGATAAGGACTCAACACGAGATCAATGTTGGACAGTCTGATCACTTCTCCTTCGAGAAGAGATCAGAATGAGGATGAGTTGAAATAGTTACTAAAACAATATAATTTGGGTTTTCTATAACTTCAATTTACAATTGCTTTCTTCCTTTCACTTGAGGCTTATTCGGTGAATGGAATATGTAAAAAGGGTTATTTACTGCAAAGTGAGATCTTTGAAATTTGATACCCAAGTGATACAAACCAATCTTGGTATCTGGCAAAACGAGTCATCTTGGATACACTGCAAAATGCCTCTAATCCTCTAGCCGTACAAGGAGACGAGGTTGTATTGAGTATTTGAAATTAAGCAGGTCAATGCGAGCTTCACACATTTGCAGCAGGATCTCTTTCAGAATCTTCAGCGCTCTTGGCTGCAGCTAACTTCTCAGCGGCTAATCTTTCCTCGAGTGCTCGAGCTCCTCGCTCCCTGGCCACACAAAAACATGATAAATTTAAGGTGCACCCATTTACGGCAGATATGTCACATTAGTTCAATCATTATATAACAAATTAAAAGAATGGGAAATATTTTCTTTTGACGTGAAGCAATGGCATGATTTTTCATCTGCAAATAACAGAATGATATTATTAAGAAGAAACTGCCAAACTGTTTATATCATGTTATCTCCCAAGATTGAATTATCTTGAAGCATGATGTGCATTCGAATTAATTTGGATTCTGAAGTCTGATCGGTGTGAAATATGTGAAAGGCAGGATGTGAGTACCTTCTCCTCGATGCTTCTATGGGATCAGAGCCCGGCAATGGGGCGCCACCGTAACTGTACTCCTGAGTGTCATTTGAACTTCGGAACTTTGAACAGAAAATCTTGTGGAATAATGATCCTATGGGATCAATTACGGGCCTACATGTCCAGCAACAGAGTTATTGAAGACTCCCAAAATTATGCAGTAAATTGATCTTTCCTGCAAAATAGATGTAGCTGAAAAAACACTGCACCTTAAAAATTCAGGGAAGAATGATGAGAAAGCAAACTCATCACTCGGATCCCCTTGAAGTTTTGTTTCAGGTTTCTTCTGTAGATATCTAAGGTAGATCCAGCTGATATATGTGCCGAAAATCAATGTCGTAAGATATTTCTCCATCTCTGGTGCTAAAATGCATACCGCTATGGACAATATTATCATGATAGATGGAAACCACTGCGAAAACAAAATCATTCACAAATAGCTTCACCAGGAAGCAAGCCTTTCGCAGAAGGTAACTACTTATGACATAATATACCTTTGCTTTAATTTTCAGGAGCTCCTGGTCTGGCATAATTTGTTTGATGCCAACAAGAAATCCAGACAGGATCCCATGGAAGCCAGAAAGAGGTGTGTAACTAGAAAAGATAATCCAGTAAGAAAATGATGTAGAGAAACTTCAATGAGCACAGATAAGGAGTAGATTACAGAAAAGCACTTACAGGTAAATTTCTTGTGTTGTTATGTAGTACAAGCTAATAGCAGTGATGAAGATACAGACAGATATCAACAAGTTGACAAAGAATATGAACTTCGCAAACTCTCTTGACCCCCATAAGGGTTGAAGAAGCTTTCCTAGGAATAGAAGACCAACAGTGCTGACAACTGCCTGGAAAACAGGTCTAGTCATCAATTTAGAGCTACAAAAAGTCAATGACAAAGGGAGCACGAATCCATACCCCGTATATTGTTTGCTCAAGATAGCCAGCTGTTATGAGGTTCCAAGCAAAAGGAATAGTCCTGTTCAAAACAGATTGCCTAAGTCTATACTCTATTTTTATGAAATGCAAATGTACAGTGGTAACACTAACAGCACTAGCCAAGTTCCAATGCTAATCCCCCTCCCAATTCACATTGAAGTTGTCCAATGGAAATCGTTTTGGAACTTTTACGTAACAGCATCTCCAATAGGTCAGAAATAACAAAAGCAGTAATAATCACATGCCAAACCAACTGTTATTAATGTCCCATAACTTTCTACCCTATCAAGTTATAAACAAAATTTTCAAAGGACTGGAATTCTACATCATCATCAACTACCATTTCCCTAAAGTTCATCCACTGCCTCTTTCACCTGTGATGTCATAAGTACTTTTAACAATAAACAAAACTATAACACCTACACAGACATAAAGAAACAAAAGAGCGAATTCTTTCTGCTTCACATCATCATTATCAAAATGGAGCTAAGTTCAAACACAAGCCCATCAATGATGCTCAAATTGGAAACCAAAACAGCTGATGCATTACATAATGCAGCAGCATGAAATCAAAAATTTAACCGCATCAAACCGGAAAAAACCAAACATCATATTTCATTTTCATAAATTCTGGGAAAAATCACACCTAGCGGGTATAAGCGCCAGATAGGTAACAGCAGCAGGAAAGATCTGAACAGCTACATGTCCACCAACAAGCACGCCTGCTAAACCCTTACACAGCGTCGTGGTTCCAGAAAAAAAGCTCGTCGTTGTTCCCTGCCAATCAAATTGCACAACTACGATCAACAGCGCAAATCAACACTTACCACTTTCCGATTCGCACACTGCGCAAGCGCATTTGAACGAATTGGAAGATCGGCGCAGAGGATTGTTCCCATTACCGGAGAGCTCATGACTGGATAAGATCGGAGTCTGCCAGGACCACAATCGGCGGCCAGTGGTCAGCGATCTGGCGTCTGAGTTTCTTCTCTGTGTGATCTTGCTGAAGAAGCATTAACTCGAGACCAGGATTTATAAGATGTTCGAAAGTCGTAACTGTGAATTTTACATTAAGATTAAAAATTACCAGCTCTTCGCAGGGTCGGGTTATCGATGGGCCGTTACGGCCCATTGAGCCTACCTCCCACGCACCCAACCCAACTACCGAAGCCTATTCTAAATCTGAAAGTTTTTTGTATGCAAATTCAATTGAAGATTTGATGTTGCTTTAATTTTTGGGAAAGTACAAAATCAATGTTGCATCATACAGTATTAAAAAGTTGAATTTATTAAAAAGTATCATCCAAAACGACATTGTTTTGATTGTTTGGTCACTGTTCAAATCAAATTTCACGTCAAAACGACGTCGTTTTAATTTGAAAAACGACCAAACAATCAAAATGACGACGTTTAGAACTCCACAGCACCAGATCCGAGTACTTATTCTTTTAATTAATTTATCAAATAAAAATATATTTATTTTATATATCTTAAAAAATAAGTTAATGTATGTTTGGTTGCTCTATCTTCACGGGGCTACTAATATGCCACCCTCTCATGACATATAGATTATATTAGTGACTGTATAGTCTTAGTATTGATTTTGAATTGGCTCAACTGAATTATATCTTCACTATATTGTAGTCCAATAATTTAATATAAGTCAATTTTCATTCTCTTCGCTAGATGATATGAGATTGAAATCATTAGCTCTGCTATCATTTTGAATTTTACCTAGCTCGATTAGATTATTTATGAATTACTTACTATTTTGTTATATTATAAAAAAAAGGAAAATTCTAAATGGGGCTCCGAACTATCGTCATTTACCAATTACGGTGAGAACTATCTAAATATCCAAAAGGGGCAAAAAAAAATTTACTAATTTAAAATGTCACATTGAGTTTGATGCATTAAATATATAATTAATCTTATCAAATTTGTTCAGTATTAGACTCTGTTTAATATGAAATTTATGAGTTTCTTTCTGTAAATAAATGATATTATTTAATTTGATGACAACAAAGTGTAGTTTTAGCACAAGAACATATAGTATTATTAGTTAAAAAAATATAACTGTAAATTTTAATTTAAAATATAAATCCAAAATTTTTTTGTTGCCCTTTTTTAGACATTTAGATAATTTTGATGGTAATTGAATAAATATCGATAGTTCGGAACCTCTTTCCGAATTTTTTCATAAAAGAAATTTATACTTGTTGGCAGAGAAGATTATAGAAGAGTTCAAAGAAAGCTAGGAGACTTTGTAGCTCTACTTCTCCCGTTTGGCGTATTTGGGTGCTGATATATCCCAAGACAATTAAGACTTTTGACTTTATTGAGAATGAAATTTCTAAATTAGGAGGAAGTCTTGTCATATTAAAGATGGAAGACATAAATAGGTATTGTCCTTGTGGCCTACAATAATCAATATATTGATGTGAGCTTCGAAACTGAAGTGGGGAAGGAGGAAACTAGGTAGAGCTTATTATGCTGGTGATAGATGTTGATGGTGTATTGCATGCTGACAGTAAAGCAAAGCGTTGGACTTGGAGTACGTACTAGCACGGCAGCAGAGAGATGATGAATGATAGTCGTCATAAGAAAAGGAGATAATACCCAATGCCTCACATCGCCTATCTCTCTGCTACTGGATCATAATTCATTCTCTGCATATCACTTTCAACCCCCCGGTGGTCAAATTATAGCATTGCTGAGGACAGTACGAAACTATAAAAGAAAAACACATTAAATGAAGAAAATAAAGGTTTCTTCAAAAAGCAAACACCAACCCAAATGATGCTTTTATCCATATATTGAGGCTTTTTTCTTCACAAAGACAGTGTGGTGAGGACTGAAGAGAATATACTGCATAGAACATAAGATAGACTGGAAGTGAAACTTCAGGAGGGAGGGCATTCATCTCACGAAAACACCAAACAGGATAATTAAGACTGGGGGGATTCATGATGATTCTTCCTAGTTTTTTTTTTATCTTTGATTGACATAAATGGTAGTAATCAAGCCTCTTCTCCCATCCTCCCGACTAAAACTTCTCATTTATCTTTCTTTCTACATGAGGCTTGTAAATATAGATAGAAGGCAGAGTGGACACCACACCGCTTCTCACTTGGCAGATACAAAAGTGCTCCCAATAGCTTCCACCCTTCACCTTACACACCAAAATGCACCATCTTTTAACAAATACTCTTCAGCATCTTTTCTGAATTAAGAAAACTAAGCATCACTCTAATGTATCAGACAGAACCCACGAAAATAAACTAAATCAACAAGGTTTAATATTTTGAAAAGTGCGCACTTCCATCTGTATATTAATGAACCCAAGCATACTTTGCACTTTAGCAGTAGGATACCCTTAGTTCAGTTTTCTACCAGCCAGAGACTTAGCTAATGGGTCAAAATGCTTTATCAAGACAAATTTAATGTTGTCTAATTAAT
The DNA here is from genome assembly GCA_002312845.1 of Kalanchoe fedtschenkoi. Lineage (NCBI taxonomy): Eukaryota > Viridiplantae > Streptophyta > Magnoliopsida > Saxifragales > Crassulaceae > Kalanchoe > Kalanchoe fedtschenkoi. The sequence goes on from NQLW01000099.1 coordinate 850,601, forward strand.
CCAAGCAATAGAGGGGCCGGTTCCACCGGCTTTTCCAGGGTACGGACAGATGCATATCATACTATGGCTACCCCACAGGCCCACACTGATTTGCTCTGTTTCCTAAATCAGCCAACTGGTTCCATTATAGAAACCTTTCTAGGACTATTTCAGTTTCCCTGGTTCATATTATTCAACATTTTAATCCCACATTCCTTAATGAGCTGAGTGTCGGTAGGTCAACTCCAGTCCTGATTTCTACTCCTCAGCTACTTTGGCATATTTTGTGACTGGTGCTCAGCTAAAGACGTACACAATAATATTATGTACAACAGGTTGGTATGAGGTCTTCATCTACGAGAGTCCCACGTATAGAAAATGACAAGTCACGGCCGCGAGTGAACAGAAACTAAACTGAGGTTGAAACCTGGATCCCCAAAACTATCCGTGACTCAAGAGTGTTTGGAGTAATAGGACCTTCACTACTAACTACTGAAGGTAAAAAGATGATATCGGTAAATTTTGGTTAAAGCTTTACACAACATATTCTCCACACAACACAAGACTCAAGTCATTTTTCAACTATTAATCTCAGACAAAGCTGAAACTTAGTTGAAAATTCTTAGAAATCAAATGCATAACTCACCTTGTTGCAGAGCATATTAGGAGGGGTTTGGGTGAAGTTGTTTGAATGCAACAGTGGGAGCTATCCTGCAACTCCTCCGCTGATGTTCAATCACCAATTCTCCAGCAAACCAGTCTAGCTTTTCATAGTTGCTTTGATCCCCAATCCGCTTGCCACTAAACATTACTGATTCAACATTCTTTTGTTTCAGCATTTCCTCCGCCATTTCAATTAACATCTTCATATTCTTGGGACTGCCGTCCGTATCAACATTGGCTACACATCGTCCCAAGTTGGAACCATTAGCCTGTTTTATAATCAAGGGGGAAAATAAGTTAGGTATATATAAATGGACTTATCCACAGCTCTGTTTAGAAATCTTTGGACCAGCAGCTTTGGAGAAAGCAAATTAAAAAGCAGTGGTAACACAAAACCTCCAAGTAGAGTGACCTAAATTTGCCTTGATCCCCAATTTGTTTTTCACTCAAGGGCAGATAATAAAAAAATGGAGGAGAGAAGCTAATTGCTAAGAAACAGATTCCAGCTAGCATGCAGAAATTAGGTGGTGGAGGAAGAGCCAAACACAAAACATATCATCTGACTAAAGGCAACTGGAATTGCATGCTATGAAAATCAGTGATGATGGAAACTTGGAACTGACTGCCTTTCTCAAATTCCCATTCTAACAAAGACTGAGAGTCCTACTTCTGCTATCTGTTTGCTATTATTACAATGCTCCAATAATAAGTAGGACACAATGAGTCACTGCCATCCCCTCACCACTGGACTGGAACTGGACCACTAGAACTACATTGCCAAATCAAAATCAGACCTCCATCGATCCTGCTGTTTCTAGACAACACATTACATGTCAAGCAATATTTACCAATGTAAACATGACTGAATCTTCTATGTAAAAATAATATATCTGGAGTTAGGGAATCATGAAGAGCTAAAAGAGAATAAAAGCTGTAATATCATTATGATCACACTGGTGGTTGGGGGTGTTGTCCACGATAAATCTCTTTTGGAGCTATTTTACAAACATACCCCACTCACTTAATGTCCCACTCTACTGAGCCCAAGTAACTCGCAAATTTCAGTGAAGTACATAGACCTGCAATTCCCTGAAACTGAGCATCACATGCATGCCTACGCCATAATAAGTGCCCACCCACAAGCCTAACAAGCTACAGCACACATTTACATAACATGTTGAACTAGCAAGCACAAATGATAGTCATACAATACAGTAGCTGCCTGACCTTAGAAATGGAAAATGAAATAGAAATGTAACAATCCAGCACCAAACCAATCATAACCTGAAATTAAATGCTAACGCAGCAAAGTACTGTAAGGATTAAGCTTAAAGATTAAAAATCTTGAAAACGTACCTGAATTCGTACATAGTTTCTGCTCCGGCTGTGACCGAACGCCATGGCGACGGATTGATCGACCACGTCAGCAGAAGAATCACTGGAGATACGAGCCATGTAACTCGCCCACTCCTTAGCCTTCCATTTCTTGACCTGGCCGTAGTCATAGTTTGCTTCTAGGAGCTGGCCAGTCGTCCCTAGTGAAAGTACCAAAATGTCCTCCACTCCACGCACAAAGGGAAACTCCTGCTTGTTGTGCAGCACGTGAGTAATGGCAGCAGCCGTCGGGTTGCTCATCACCAAGCCGCCGTCTAAGGCCACACACTTAGTCTGACCGTCGACCGACATCATCTCCACTGGACCGAACAGTTTAGGGTCAGCTGACGTAGCTCGGCAGACTTGATCGAGTCGAAAATCAAAACTATCAGTTTCCAACGCGTCAGCTCGAGAGAAGAGGAAGGGAGCCGAGCTGGATAAGTCGTAGCAGGGAATCAGGACCGGCTTCAACGTATCCTTGAGGGTCAAAACCCTAGCGTCAGACGTGAAGGCCTCATTCATCATCTTCTCCATCCCACTCCCACCCCTCCTAGATGAGCCGCTTTTAAAACATCGCTGCAGAGAACTGCGGGAGTTTCCGGCTGACGAAGCGTAAATCGATTTCCCATTATCCGCTAGCAACTTCCACGTCTCGTCCGCTCTGAAAATAGGAGATCGTTGGTCCTTGGTACCGAATAGCATCGCCGTGAAAATCCCTCCGACACCGGTTCCAGCTGCGACGTCAAAATAATCAGCGATTCTGGCGTCGGGATTACCGGACTTGTTCTTCAAAGCCAGCTCCAAATACGCTAGCGCTTTTCCAGGTAACAAGCCTCGCATTCCGCCGCCGTCAATACTGAGAAGGCATATTTTCCCTCTCTGGTTCTTAATCGCGTGGTTGACGGACTCTGACGCCTGCTCGGGTGGGGAAACCTGTTTCTGTATCCATAACTTCTGGTCGTTGTAACCGAAGAGAAACTTGCTTTCAAGTATGGAGAAAATCTCGTAGCTGAGCTTGTCCGAGTCGATGCTTGGCTCCTTCATTCCAGAATGATTCGCTTCCATTTTCAGACCAATTAGCGCCAAACCTCTAAAATAAAATTATCAAACTCGATCGATCAACTTCGAATCGCATGGGACTATTCGTTTCCTTCAAACTGGTAGAAAGTAGAGGAGACAGCGTTCAGAAAAATCACCGCAAGGAGCTCCGATGCGATTGCAGCAGTTACAACTTACAAAATCAAACCGAAGGGGAGAGACGAGAGAGAGAAAAATGTTGCAGAGGATGAGGAGACGAGTGAGAGAATATGAAGAAGAAGAGGCTGCTGTCTACAATTTATTTATTTATCGTTGCATGTTTGCTGCTTAATTAATTTATTAAGAACTAAATTAATTTTAATTATTGGGAAACTGCGTAGAATATTTGGGTGGAACCAACGGGGTGGGACTGGGATAGGAAGGTGCTTAAAGTGACGGGTCGGTGACAGAAGGTGTTGATCTTACAGTCAAGATTGGCTTTTGAGAAAAAACTTAATGACGGACGGTCGGATGATGAAGAGTGCTGCAGGGTAAAGGGAAAGAGCAGACTTGCGTCGGTAGGCGCGTCAGGACAACTACCCGGCCACAAACGGACGCCCCATTCTGGGTTTTAAAATTCGAAAACGGGATTAATTCCCCCAAATCAATCTATAGGGTGTGTTTGGTTTAAGGGAAATTGAGTAGAAAGAAAAATTAATGAAAAATGAGAAGAAAAAATGGTGAGAAAATTATCAGAAAATTATATAAAAAATTTAATGGAAAATATGAAGAAGAATAAGTTTACAATGAAAAATATTTTAGCATTTTATAATGATGTTTATAACTTTTCATAAAAATTACGATTTTTTTTCAATTTACCCATTCTTTAAATTTTTATTTATAATCTACCATCTCTTTTTCTTTATTTTTGATTCTACCTACTTGAAGAAAATCGCAGTTGTGAATCGCGGTTTTTCTAAAGAAAACTGCGGTTTCGAACTGGTGATTTTATTACCGCGGATTGAAACTGCGGTTTTCTTGAAAAAACCACGGTTCACAACTGCGGTTTTTCTCAAGAAAACCGCAGTTTTGTTTTTTTATAAAATCACCGGTTTGAAATTGTAATTTTATTGAAGAAAACCGCGGTTCACAACTACGATTTTCTTGAAATATGGTAGAATGATAATTTTTTAAAAAAGGTAGGATATAACATATATGAAAAATTGTATAAAGAGTAATTTGAAAAAAAAAATCAAAAATTACTGATAGAGTTGTTACATGATTGTTGTGAAACTTAAACTACTATTTTTTAATATTTAATATATGGAGTATATATGTCATATGTAAGATCACTATCTAATCTTTTAAATTACTCAATCAAATTCATGAATTATTATATATATTTACAATAAAATTCAATATCAAATTAGAGTACTGATTAATTAATTCACTAATTACTCAATTAAAGAAGTTGCATACAGTAGTTTGTAAAAATTATATAAAATAAATAAATAATTAAATGGATAAAGTAATGAATATTTGGCGAACCCCGTCATCAACTCCCTCCCCACTGTCCGACCATCCTAGTATAAAAAATTTCTGAAGTGTCGGGAATTGATGATTGCCTGCCCCTAATGGCATTCGAATATCTTAATGGTAGTAGCAATATATGGTTAGATTGGTTTTGACCACTTAGGTGAACCACACAATGGTATCGCGACACGAAACGTGTAATTGCCACATCATGAACCTTTTTTGCCAATGCCAAACGAAGAAATAGATGACACCGAACTGAAACGTAATCGAACTGCTTCCGCTCCGGTTAAAATGAATACTATCTGAATTGTCCACATTCACGGTTAAAGTCGTAACTGAACCAAGAAAATTTGGACGGATAGATTAAGTATATGATGTTTGTCATATCCGCCCCGCCTCAACTTGAGAAAAATTATATAATTATTTAAATCAAATAAATACATTTTGTACTATAATATATATTTTTCTAATAATTAATGTAAAAAATGATCAATTCATAATCATAATCATAATGTAATATAATGATTCATCGGGCTAGTTTTATCAAATTAAACTTAATATATTGAACTTGAACTTCGACTCATCGACGAAAGCGAATTCTCGCTAAATGAAACCTTAGACAGCATCAAAACAGTCATGTCTGCAGCTGTGCGATGTGTTTTATTTCATTTTGTCATCCGGTAAAGCGGTGAAATAGCTATTTTTTATCTTTGAGTGAAGGCTTGGTTGAAATGTCGAACCGTCAAGTGTTATTTTACTGTCATCAATTATTTTTTATCTTAACCCTACATGACACGATCTACCGAAAGTAAAATCTCAACCAAAGTATTTTTCTACGGATTGCAATGACAATTATAAAGAAGTTTTTGAGCTGATGTAATGTGTCGTGGTGTTTTGTTTGGGTTGGTTAATGCAAGAGGCCATCCCCTCTAGCAAGGTTCAGAGTACATCCCGTGTAATTTTATTAGGCACTTATACATTTTTTTTTTGGAGATACGAATTAAGAATGTGTAATGTGATGAGTGTGGATTCTTTCAACAGTAATATGTGCTCTTCAAGTTCTAGTAGACATTTTATCAATATCAAGTTTGTTTTGATATAAGTAATTCTTAATTTAGATATTTTTCGTCGGTCTTACGTAAAAAATAACAATTGTTAATTACAAATCAAGCACAGTACATATAATTTGTTATTAATATCGCACTACTCATGATCATAATGAGATGCGACGATTCTTGACAAAAATTTATTCAACAAGTTGGGGATATGGAGCTTGTTATAGACTAATAACTAATTGGATAATCAAGATGAACAAATTATTAGTAACAACAAGTGGTAACTACGATATTAATTAATATCAATGTCTTTTCGGAGACATACAACTTAATTTAGATATTTCCAGAACTTATTATAAAGAGAAAATAAGAGTGTGGATGCTTTCCGAGATGTACATTTTCTCGAAGATAGGATGACGAGTTGAATATCTTCGCCTCATCCATGGCCACTGTCCAAACTTTTAGTTTTTATATGTAAGGTTGACTATTGGTTAAATAGTTTAACCGTGATGAATTGAAACACGGCGGACATAATGATTATTTTGATTTTCACATCCCGAGCGATTAAAATGCATTATGATTTTGATATATTTTAAATGTGTTAATATCACTAACCATTCTGAATCCACCTCATTAACATTCATAAACAGGAAAGTATGCATGACCGAATACTGAGAGTCTGAGACAGTCATTCGTGTACATGTTCCTCAATTTGTTTATTCAATTGCTCCAGTTGTATTTGAGTCTCCTTTATTTAGTTCCATCTGATTTTGGATAATTAATTTTATTATAAACATGATGTTTTTTTATTGTTAGATTTTTTTGCATTTTTAAAATAAAACTTCCATAAACGATAATATACTATTTCACCTACTACAAAATATTCAATATAAAAATCAAATGATTTAATTTAATTTGATAAATTCAATAGAAACTTCATTGTAATAGCAATATAGTTCGTTTTATTATTTAATAATAATAATTAATTGAATGTATGTAGTTATTTTATTATAATAAATAACTGACTAGTATAAAATGTTCATCATAGTTTTATGAAGGGTACCCTGTGAATTGAATTAGGCCATATAGCATGAAAATATTTTTGAGCAAATTAGTGGATGATAATTGTCTAAATTTTATTTGAATTCAAAAACTTCAGGGGCGTACTTTAGTAGTATATCGTAAATGGGCTGTCAACATTAGTTTATATTTAATTATTTACATTTGGAACATATATGTTTTTGTCGAAAATTTTGTTTGAAACACTTACTCCCTATGTCTTATTTTACATTTCACTTAACTGATTTTTTTTGCCTATTTTTACTTATCACTTAATATTTTTCAATGTGTATTTAATATCTATAACTATTTTAAAAAGTCAAATATTAATGGTTTCACTAACATAATAAAAAAATATAATTCTACACTAATAATAATCAATCAATTCTACCTTTTTTAAAAAAATTAAATATATATTAAATCCATACATATTAAATTTGTTTAACCGCTAATATTAAATCTTTTCGGTTTAATCTTAAACGACATGTATATAGGACGGACTTTCTCATATATTCTCAGATCTCAGACATTTGAGCTACAACACCCCCCCTAGATTGATTCCTAAGTTTAAATTGTGAAAATATGTATTATATTTATTGTTTGCACATTTTTCAATTTCAATAAATCCTTCTATATATGAATAGTTTAAAAAAACTCCATATAAAATTAAACAATTTTAGTAAAGTTGAACTAAGGCCTTGTTTTGTTGCACTTATTAGGTTCTATTAAGAGTTAGTCTCTTATTATATTAAGCATTCAGTGAACTGAGTACTTGTTCTTTTTCTCTTATTGAATGTTTGGAAAGTCTGAATGATTTGTTACCAATTTTATATCTGAATCATTCAGAGGCGATATCTATTAATTATCTCTTTATTTTTTTTCATATCTTTTTGGAATCAACTATGTCCAGATTGTACTTCAATCAGAATCACATCAATGCTGACTGCAGCTAGTTTCTTCAATCAAAATATCACACACTTCATAAATAAATAATATTTTATAACATGATTATAATTTTTATTTTAATGTTGTAAAATTAGAATTTTAATTTAATTTTATATTAATAAATCATTATATATTAAGATACTTAAGAAAATAAATTATCAAATGAAAATAAATCATTCAGCAATCAGATGTGATTTGACCATTCAGATTTTCATACAACATTCACCTCTTAATTTTACAGAATGACACCTAACTCTAACTAAATTTTTACCAGTCAACTATGCGTTTTGATAAGTAAATATTATCAAACCAAATATAAGTATTTCCTGATTTATATTCATGTTTATATGCATTTCAATATTCATAAAAATTTAAATTTGACAAAATATATATGTTTACATATCCCAGCATCATTATAAATTAGCTTTATGCAGATAATTTATTGGATACGTAAGATGCAAATTTTTTTGATAGGGTAAGATGCAAATTAAATATGAGCAGCTAGAAATCAATTGTAAAACATTTATTACCAAATTATTACTGATATTAAACTTTAAAAAATCAATGTTTACATGAAAGAAAAACTTGCGTAGTTTGAACACTACTTTTGATGACAATATCATCAATTCATGCTAGAAATTTAATTGCTTTATAATCTTACAAGAGTGAAGTGTCTCAATATTTATGGTATGGTATCATTTGTGAATATCTTACGTAAGTTCAAGTTATCTCAACACTTTCCTTCGAGGTCAAATTATCACATTCGGAGTAGTTGCTTGACTCAAACCGTATGGTTAAGTGTCTGAATCCGAAGATAAATATATAATGTTCGTATAAGTTATAAAGAAAAAGTTATATTCTATCAACTTCATTATTTTTTGGTCGAAGCATAAAACTTTAATAATTAAAGATGTACGTGCGTAGATTGGTCTCCTAACTTGCGATATCAAAAGAATACAAAATTCAAAAATATACGCACGACTTTGAAAGAAATAATGATAGTAAGTACGTACTTATGAACTTTAAGTTGCAAAAGCCATTGTTGAATTTAATTAGTTGCGCACCTAAATGCGAATTAAGAATAATACTAATACTATCATGCGATTCTTGTCGGCCTCGGTACTATGACGTTTCAACTCCTTGTCGCATATAGCATATTGGTGCGACCGTGCGAGTGTATTTATTATAATTCGATTATTATGTTAATTTCATATGATTATTTATAAAAATCGAATTCTTAACTATAAAACATGAAGCATAATTCAACAACCATCCAAATCCTCAAGAGCCTTTGATAAATGGTGTCGTTGGTGGACTCCCCCTGCTGGCTTGTATTTGATGACTCCTAAATTACTCTATATCATCGGCCCTCTTCGATATACTTGATTGATGCTTACTCGAATCGTTTGGTTTTTCGTTCTCAATAACTAACATCATTGTGTACTAGATGGTGCATTAGCAGTATGGTCTCACATCGCAAATACTTGTGTACTCCGGGAGTACCTACTCCCTCGTGCGACGTCGTTATGATTTATTTTAAAACGACATCGTTTTTTGTTTTATTCGTACAAAACTGCGTCGTTTCAATACTTTGCATTCAATTCACCAGAATTTATTGGATATTCACCAGAACTTCAAGATATTCACCAGAATTGCTTATATATTCACTAGAATTGCTCTTTTACTTATCAGATTATTTTATGGTCTTTATATATTATTTTTGCTTCCATATTCATTAGAAATGCTTCGATATTCACCAGAATTGCTTTTATATTCACAACAATTGCTCTTTTATTTATCAGATTATTTTATATTTATTTATTCATTATTTTTGCCTTCATATTCATCAGAAATGCTTCGAATATTCATCAAAATTGCTAATATATTCACCAGAATAGCTCTTTTATTTATCAGATTATTTTTATGGTCTGTATATATTATTTTTGCTTCCATATTCACCCGAACTGACAAGATATTCACCAGAATTGCTTATATATTCACCAGAATTGCTCTTTTATTTATCAGATTATTTTATGGTCTTTATATATTATTTTTGCTTCCATATTCATTAGAAATGCTTCGATATTCACCAGAATTGCTTATATATTCACCTGAATTGCTCTTTTATTTATAAGATTATTTTATATTTATTTATTCATTATTTTTGCTTCCATATTCATCAGAAATGCTTCGAATATTCATCAGAATTGCTTATATATTCACCAGAATTGCTCTTTTATTTTCAGATTATTTTATGGTCTGTATATATTATTTTTGCTTCCATATTCACCAGAACTGACAAGATATTCACCAGAATTGCTTATATATTCACAAGAATTGCTCTTTTATTTATCAGATTATTTTATGGACTTTATATATTATTTTTGCTTACATATTCACCAGAATTGCTTATATATTCACCAGAATTGCTCTTTTATTTATCAGATTATTTTATGGTCTTTATATATTATTTTTGCTTCCATATTCATCAGAAATGCTTCGATATTCACCAGAATTACTCCTTTATTTATCAGATTATTTTATATTATTTATTCATTATTTTTACTTCCATATTTATCAGAAATGCTTCCATATTCATCAGAATTGCTTATATATTCACCCGAATTGCTCCTTTATTTATAAGATTATTTTATTGTCTTTTATATATTATTTTTGTTTCCATATTCGTCAGAAATGCTTCGATATTCACTAGAATTGCTTATATATTCACAGAATTGCTCCTTTATTTATTAGATTAGTTTATGGTCTTTATATATTATTTTTGCTTATATATTCATCAGAAACGTTTTGATATTCACCAGAATTGCTCCTTTATTTATCAGATTGTTTTATATTATATATTCACTATTTTTACTTCCATATTCATCAGAAATGCTTCGATATTCACCAGAATTGCTAAGTGCAAACTTTCGGAAAGGAACAATGGCGGGTGGTGTGGTGGTTGCAGCCGCGAGTGGATATCCTGGGAAGATGACTCCCTATGTCTGCTTCACGTGCATTGTTGCCGCCATGGGCGGTCTCATCTTCGGCTACGACATCGGTGTCTGCCTCCATCCTTCCCGACACGCCCAATTCCATGCTTGATAGAAACAAGCCTGAGGAAGCCAGAATCACGCTCAAGAGGATCAGGGGCCTGGATGATGAGGGTATCCGAGCTGAGTTTGAAGACCTGGTCGCAGCTAGCAAGGCCTCGCATTTAGTGCAGCACCCATGGAGGAATATTTGGAAAAGACAGTACAGGCCGCAGCTCACCCTCTGCTTATTGATTCCTCTTATAAGCAAAAAATAATCTAATAAATGTAGAAGCAGTTCTGATAAATATTGAAGCATTTCTGGTGAATATATAAGCAATTTTGGTGAATATCGAAGCATTTCTGATGAATATGGAAGTAAAAATAATGAATAAATAATATAAAATAATCTGATAAATAAAGGAGCAATTCTAGTGAGTATATAAGCAATTCTGGTGAATATTGAAGCGTTTCTGATGAATATGGAAGCAAAAATAATATATAAAGACCATAAAATTATCTGATAAATAAAGGAGCAATTCTGCTGAATATATAAGCAATTCTGGTGGATATCGAAGCATTTCTGATGAATATGGAAACAAAAATAATATATAAAAGATAACAAAATAATCTGATAAATAAAGGAGCAATTCTGGTGAATATATAAATAATTCTAGTGAATATCGAAGCATTTCTAATAAATATGGAAGTAAAAATAATGAATAAAAGACCAAAAAATAATCTGATAAATATAGGAGCAGTTCTGGTGAATATATAAGAAATTCTGGTGAATATCCAACGAATTCTGATGAATATGGAAGCAAAAATAATGAATAAAAGACCAAAAAATAATCTGATGAATAAAATAGCAATTCTGGTGAATATATAAGCAATTCTGGTGAATATCGAAGCATTTCTGATGAATATGGAAGCAAAAATAATGAATAAAAGAATAAAAAATAATCTGATAAATATAGGAGCAGTTCTGGTGAATATATAAGCAATTCTGGTGAATATCAAATGAATTCTGATGAATATGGAAGCAAAAATAATGAGTAAAAGACCACAAAATAATCTAATAAATATAGGAGCTGTTCTGGTGAATATATAAGCAATTCTGGTGAATATGGAGACATTTCTGATGAAGTATGGGGGGTTAACACGTTTTATTGTTAAACATAAAAAAAAACGACGTCGTTTTGGTTATATATGAAATGATTTGTATGAAACGATGTCGTTTTGATTAAAATCAAAACGATGTCGTGCGAGGGAGTAGGTACTCCCGGAGTACACAAGAGTGACTCGTCTCACATCGCTCATTAATTTTTGAAATGACACTCATAAATATAATTGAACTTTCTCACTCATTATTAATTATTTTATAATGTAAAATCAACTATATTTATAAAGTATGAGAACAACTATTTTAATTGCACCCCTAGATAAACACCGTAAAACTTAAGGGAAAGTTGTTTTAAGAAATATCTTACAATGCACACCCGGTAATCAAGCTGTTATCGAACCTAAAATTTGATGATGAATCAGCGACAGAAGTTGATTTATTCTCGTTAACAACTTTTACATTGGTCAAACGATTAGCACTAGCAAACATTGACATGCGAAACTACATTAAAAACAAATATAAAAATAAAAATAAAAACAAAAAAAAGTTCCCAACGTACAAAGAAAGAGCCACCAACTACAGTCCAACACGGGATCATTATGTGTGGATTGTGGACACCATCAATAAGGAGACGTCACGTGACATTTTGAAAAATTAAATTGACACATGACTTTTCCTTATTGGTTGTGAAATTTTTTTATATTTTTAAAAACGCCACATGACTGGCCAAAGTGTCACGTGACACTACCCATTAGTAAATCCACAGTCCACGACTATGAATTTCTATAATATGTACAAGTATTGGTACCCGTCGTTCCGACGGATTTGGTTCGGTTCTGTTCGAGAAAAATTAAAAATTGAATCAAATTATTAGAACGAAAATTTGAAACTGTAACTGAAATTTAAAACCGAACCAAACCGATCAATTACAAATCGAACCAAACCAACCTGTTTCAAACCAAACCGAGTCAATTGGGATCGAACCGAACCGATCCAATCGAACCGATCGGACCGAACCGAACCGATCGGACCGAACCGAACCGACCAACCCGACCCGCCCCGAACGGCCCGGCCCGACCCGACCCGACCCGACCCGACCCGACCCGGATGGAGCGACGCTCCCATCCTATTCTGTTATTATAGTAGATGTATGTCCGTCCTATGAGGTCCCAAGAGTCATAGCCAAAATCCAACATCATTTATTTCTCTTTATTGACTCATAATGTCACCACACTTTATCTAAACTTTATCAAATTAACTTTTGGAAACCCATCCTTGATTACCGGCTTAAGCGCGTTTCATCATCTTTTGAATAATAATAATAAAAACGTATTTTTTTGTGACTTACTAAAAGTCTATAATCACTGAATTATGCATAGTTATTGAAACCGGATTGGACCGGCTGGTTCAACCGATTGGACCGGGAACCGGACGAGGCTCCGTACGAATCACATATTTATACCGGGTTGCATGAAGAACCGGAAATAATCAGACGAACCGGCCAGTTCAATATCAAACCGGAAGAAACCGGACCGGTTGAACCGGAAATTGATATATTAAATTATCATTAATATTTCTTAAACAAACAAATTTTATTAAGATGCTAAAAATGAAGGTGGCGGGGTTCAAACTCAAAACTAATGAGTTCAAAGGCAGCATATCTTCAAACTGCGCTACTAAATCTTATATTTTTATAGTGTATTAATTATATATAATTTTTTTCAGTAATTTTTTTCCTAATTTGACCGGCGGTCTAACCGGTCAATCCGACCGGTTTAACCGTTGAACCAGGAACCAGACCCTTGACCGATTTGATCAACGGTCCGATTTTTATAACTATGGAATTATAGTTCTAATTTAATATAAGTTATATAACATAATTCACCAAATAAACACTTACTAAAAATACTTGAAAATTATATATTAAAAAACAGCTTATTGCCTTGTGTATTAGTTTAAGCTCACCAATTTGAACATATATAATCCATCTCATTCAAATATGACCACCAACTGGTATGCCGTCTATCTTGAATATAAACACAACTTTATAGATGGTTTTGCATGCTTGACATATCAAAACCGCCATGGTTAAACAATACATGTTTTAGGAAAATTTGATAGAAAATAGTAGTGGATTCAGAAATATAATTAAGCGGGGTCAACAAAGATAATTTAAATAATAAATTGTATACATATACTTAATTAATAAATTTATGTTTGAAGTATCTTACTTAGTCCTCAAATTATATCTAAATTACATTGAATTTAAGAATGTAAATATGGAATTTGTAATTTTAAAGGATCAAAATTTTATTTATGTTAACAATATATTATAAATATTAAAAAAAATTGTACTAAATTGAAAATCGAGAAGGGTTAAGTGACCCCTCAGCCTCCTTTGGAACTGCCAGTCATACAAAGTGAATTCTTTTATAGAATTAAAATGATAGGTCGCATATAGAGGGATAAAATTTCAATTGCTACATTTGACCAGAATACCTTAAGCATCCATTTATACAAACGTACAATGCTAGAGTAAACGATAACGAGACAAATCGTAAAAGTGGATTGATGCAACTAAATAAATTGCCAGTGAATGATTTCTCCATCGCATATCAAATGTTTTTTTTTCTTGCTTTGCAAACATAATGGGATAAGAAAACCTAACCAACGGCCTTCTTCGAGTTCCGATATTGTCGGCCGTCAGCTCATGTGCAAATCAGCTGAGGCCCTTACAGTAACTTAAGGCTTTTCGTATCACTTGAAAGCGCATTATCACTTGCCACAACAAGGCCAGGGATGGAGTTGTCTTCTATTTCATTAAATGCCCCTCAAGCAAAAGTGTCTAATATAATGGAAAACCACATAAACTTCGAGTTTGGAATGCCAAGCTATGGGACATGCGCCAAAAGGAGACAAATATCAAATCACAATTGTCAGTTTTTCAGATGCATCAGATAAGATTTACTTAGGCGGAATAGATGATCTTGTCCAGGTATGAGATCTGCGCCAGAGTGAAGTAGCCATGCATGCCCCTGCAAGGCCGTCAAGACATGATCACTGGCATGCAGTTGAGTCCGGATGGTTCCTATCTGCTCACGATCATGTTCTAGTTTTAAAGATCATATTGATTATTCGTCGACCAACACAAAACTGTGTTAGTCCAATATCAAAACTTTTTTATCTTCGAAAATGATGTCCAACACAGAAAACTCATCCAGTGTTGGCACAGCTAATATTATCTTAGTGGTTTGTCCTGATACGAATCTCAAGTTCAATATATGCCTATGCCATTAGCGTCAGCTGCTGGATGAGTTTCATCTTTCACAAATATTTAAAAGAACGATGGACATACATAAATAATAAGATGTAACTTCTGTCATGTACTCATCAACAAAAGGCAAGTAGCTCGTATCCTCTTGTTTGCCATCTCATTTTGTTATTTTGTTTTTTATGAAAACGAGTAGTTTTACGTGTTACACATTTAACACTGTGTAACACACCGTGCTCGGCCAAAACAATTGATGAATATATAAATACACAACTAATAAATATATAAATACACAACCGGTGAATATAAAAGCACAACTGATGAATATAGTAGTACAACTGGTGAATAGAGAAGCACAAATGATGAATATTCATTAGTTGATCTCTTATATTCATGTATTGAGACAGAAAACGAGTGATAAAATGAAAAAAATGACGCAATATTTTATCAAAATCAAAATGGAATTCCAAACGAGAATACCTACTCTCAAAAATGATTGGGTGTGGCAATAACAAAAAAATCATTGTGGACAAATTTTAATTATAAAAAATATAAATTTTATTTGGAGATTGGATAACTCACTACTCACTAGCGATAAAAAATACATTACCAGAGTATTGTCGAACTCATGATGTTCCCTGTACGGTGAAGATGATTACAATCAAGCCTCAACTCCCTCCTCCAATCTTCCATACCAGCTTCTTCAAAACCTCAAATCAAAAACTTCCATCAGTCATCTTCAAACCCGATCAATCGCCAAAGCACAACCCACCACCACCACCACCTCCACAGACCCCAAACTATCACCAACCTAATCTTGTAGAAACTCAACAAATTCATGCCTGCCTGATCAAAACCGGTTTCGCTTCTTCCCAGGATATCATTTCCCTATTTACTTCCAAAACCCATTTGACCTCCTCTGCCAACTACAATTTCCTCATCACATCATACACCAGGCTCAACCAGCCGACGGAAGCGTTAACCATCTATGCACAAATGAGGAAAGGCGGCATTCTAGCAGATAGCTTCCTTATCCCATCCGCAGTAAAAGCTTGCACTGAAATGTCATGGACTAGGATGGGTGAGGAGTTGCATGGCTATGCCTTGAAAAATGGATTAGGAAGTGATGCCTTCGTAAACAATGCTCTGATGCACCTGTATGGGGAAAGCGGGAGATTGGATTCTGCACGATCATTGTTCGACAAACTGTTTGACAGAGACGCCGTGTCCTGGAGCATTATGATCACAAGTTATAGTAAGAATGGACTTTATGAGGACACATTGGAGTTCATTAGAGAGATGTTTACAGAGCAAGTGAAGCCCAGTGAAGCTGGCTTGGTTTGCATGTTTAATCTGTTTGCAGAACTTGCGAATTTGCAAATGGGGAAGTCATTGCATTGTTATCTTATAAAGAATCTGAACGTGGGTGTCCAATTAGGGACTTCGCTAGTAGATATGTACTCAAAATGTGGATACATTAATTCAGCAAGATTAGTATTTGATGCATTGGAAGGTAGAAGCATCGTTTCATGGACAGTCATGATAGCAGGTTATATCAGATGCTATAAACTGGGTGAGGCAGCCGGCATGTGTAGAAGAATGTTGGAACACAATGTTGTTCCAAATGAGATTACCATGCAGAGTTTTGTAACTGAGTGTGGCTTTGCTGGGGCTCTTGAGTTTGGGAAGCAAATCCATGCTTACATTTTGAGAAAAGGATTTTGTTTTACAGTGGCTTCGGCCACTGCTTTGGTTGATATGTATGGGAAGTGTTCTGAGATAAAATCCGCCAAAAATCTGTTTTATGATTTGGAGACAAGAGATGTCATGACTTGGAGTGCAATGGTGACGGCTTATGCTCAATCAGATCGCATTAATGAAGCTTTTGATCTCTTTATTGACATGAGAAATGCAGGTATAGAGCCTAATCAGGTAACACTGACGAGCCTTCTGGCTATGTGTGGAAAAGCTGGGGCATTGGACTTAGGCAAATGGATTCATGCGTACATTGACAAGGAAGGAGTGGAAATCGACATCATTCTGCGTACTGTTATAGTTGACATGTACTCAAAGTGTGGCGACATTAATTCAGCTAAAAGGGTCTTCACTGAGGTAACAGCTCGAGACACTGGGTTGTGGAACGCAATGATTTGTGGGCTCGCAATGCATGGCCATGGTGAGGAAGCTTTAGATATTTTCTCAAAAATGGTAAAGCATGGAATCAGACCCAACGACATCACATTTATCGGAACTCTCAATGCATGCAGTCATTCTGGGTTGGTCTCGGAAGGGAAGAAAATCTTCAAAGAAATGAGTGGTTTTCAGTTGGTCCCAAAAGTGGAACATTATGGGTGCCTGGTGGATATCCTTGGTCGTGCTGGATTGCTTAATGAAGCTTATCAAATAATTCGTAGCATGCCAATCCGAGCAAATATTATCATATGGGGCACGTTGCTCGCTGCTTGTAGACTTCACAAAAATCTGAAGTTGGGCGAAATAGCAGCTGGCGAGCTGCTCCAACTGAAGCCCGAAAACTGCGGCTACAATGTCTTAATGTCCAACATTTATGCAGCAGCCAACCAATGGAATGATGTCTCTGGTGTCAGAAAAGCTGTGAAGGACTCTGGTATCAAGAAGGAGCCTGGTCTCAGTGTGATTGAAGTTAATGGGTTAGTGCATGAGTTCAAGACGGGTGACAGGTCACACCCAGGAATGGCCAAAATAGAGGAAGTGCTGGTTGAAATGAGAAAGAAACTGAAGGAAGCGGGGTACGTGGCAGATACATCAGCAGTGTTGCAAAACATCACTGAAGAAGATAAAGAGACTAGCTTAACTTACCACAGTGAGAAGCTTGCCATGGCCTTTGGCCTCATCAGCACGAGTGCTGGAACGCCCATTCGCATCATGAAGAACTTGCGGATCTGCCACGATTGCCATGCGGCGACTAAACTCCTTTCTGCCATTTATGGAAGAGAGTTCATAGTCAGGGACCGCAAACGATTTCATTTCTTCAAACAAGGGTCCTGCTCTTGTGGTGATTTTTGGTAACATCTCATGATGAAGACCTAGTTCTGGAATGCTGTAAATTCATTGATTCATAGCTACTGTAAGTGAGAATAAAAAAATTGGTGAATTGAATTGAACCGAATTGAAAATTATGATTTGATTTTGAGTATCAATGGTTTGATTATAATTTAAGTTAAAAAAAAAAGATAACTTATCATTTGGTTTGGCTTCGATTATTTCAAACTAAACCGGTTCAATATTATTCCTTATTTAGTAAATAAAATAGCAACAAAAAACTCTTTATAAATCAAAATGAATTAAATCGAGCCATACGGTTTAATTTGATTTGGTATTCTAAAACTAATGAATTGGTTCAATTTAATATTTTCTAATCGATTAGAACGGTTCAATTTAATATTTTCTAACTGTTTAGAATGGTTCAATTTAAAATTTTGTTAAAAAAAAAAACGGAACCCACTCCTTACACCCCTAATCCTACCGTATTTCTGTAAAAAACATATCCTAACAATTTATGCTTAAGATCAATATATGCTTTTTTTCTTGAAGGACCAAAATTTCATAAACATTGATCCTTTAAAGAATCATACAAGTGCTCAGTATTTCTTCAGTATAGAGAAAATTAATACCCTTCTAATTAAAATTCTAGGACATCATCTCGCTTCCATGCTTTCAACTCCATTTTTAGTGTTTGTTCCCAGACTTTGCACTCCCTAAATACATATCATAATTTATTTATTTTTGACAATCAATAGAATAAAAATAAAGAAAAATTCACATATCTAACTATGTGGGACTTGAAATCGAAATTTCAGAAATGACATACCATAATCTTGATACATATCATAATTGTTTTTGATGGAATAGGACACCTTCAAAATGCCGACACTTGGTCCGTCATGTCTATGGATGGATAGTTGAGCTAGTTGAGAGTCCGCTCTATGAGATCCAGGGTCCGACTGATTCTGAGTTTCATAAATTCCATCGAAAAATCGGGGGCGTATCCGCGCGGGTTTTGGATTACGTCCCTCTCCAGAGTTTCTCCCGCCCCAAAAGAGTGAGTTCTCCGTATTCTAAAAAAAATAAAAAATAATGTGATGTTATTCTTGACAGAACATAAAATTATTTGATAAGTTAATAATTTAAACAATACATTAAAATTTAAATATATTTTTTTCAATTTATTAGATTGATGTTATTGGGTTACCAGACCAATTCACTTAATTTTATTCAATCATGCATGTTTAAATTGAATCAATCCGTTCATGGGTATATGATATGAATAGTTTATATTATATTTATGTGCTCATTAGTCATTAGTACATAATAGATTTATGATGGTACTTATTTTACTCATTAGACGGGAATTCATAAGCGTCATTTAAATAAAAAAAATTTATTTATATTTATGTGTTATTTTAGGTTACGAAGTGCAAAAATGGTTATAGTAAATCCTCTAAAATTAAAATAACCCCTCTAACATTGAAAATATATACTAAAATATACTCATTTTATGTAATTATTTTATAATTGACCCCTCTTAAAATCTTTCTTGGATCCGCCCCTGCTCCAATTTCATTTCATTCATGCAGGTGATATACATCGGGTTAACAAATTTGACCCGAAATGGGTTTAAAGGGGCCATTAACTTAGTCTTCACAAGCCCCCTTCAAACACATAATAATTAGAATTTCTTACACATTAGCACTATAAACCAATCATGTAAATACAAAAAAGTGAGCTACAAAAGATATTAACCTCATATAAACTGTCATGTTTTTTGAGTCAACTCTTTCATGTCGCATTTTCCGTACATGAAGGTACCCTCGCCTATAATCTTGATACCTACATGGATGTAGATGTTGTCAAGTTTGCCCGCGTAAGACACACATAGGTGTATCCACTCTAGATTTCTCGTACGTTATGAATCCATGCCCTTGGGAAGAGGAGGACTGGAGTCATTCCATGGCATTCTATCCCCTAAAGAGATGGGTCATTGAACTTGCATATTTTTTAAAGTGTGAAAGTCCAACATCATATTTTATAAAATCTTCTTATTCACAAAATAATTTTAAAATTAAATTTTTTTGAAAATTGTGAATAATTTTAGAAAGTGTGACATCAGCTCACATATGCAGAAGAAGGAGGTGATCAGGTTGGCCACGGCAGAAACCCAAAATTGATTCTGTCATATTAGACTTTCTTAGAAATGTGTAGAAGAAGAAGCAGGCAAAGGTGCGCATGTGTTTTGACAAGTTTGGTTGGTTTTGGGGGTCCATCTCTTGATAAAATTAGTGAGGCATGCGTCATTGAATAAGACGAGTACTGTCCAGAAGAAATACCATTTCGGGACATGCTTGCTCTCTTAAGCTTCAACAGATGTGACATGTCACATTTCGATCATCTAGACATAGGAGGCAAGCAACTCAGTTAGCTTTTAGACATGCATTTCCTCTGTGTTTTATGCATATTAAATTCACATAATTCAGTCTCTACCACCATTCGGAACGGTCACTGGTTTGAACCAGCGGTCTCATCCTCAATTCACTCTTCAACTCAAGACCAACCCATCCAACCAAACTAGCCAGAGAAAGCAAAAAGAAAAGTGTAGCACGTGAGTTGCTGCTTTTCCTTCGAGCTTACAAATTCCCAGGCATTAAAGCATATTGATGAAAAACACAGGCACCAACGTTGCCTGTTTGCGATAAAGTATGAACAAAACTAGGTGGGTAGAGACAAAGACAACATTGTTTGGTCGGACACATACTGACATATCCACACCCACCCCTCATTCCCATGTTCTCAACCTCATCCAGCAAAGCAAACATATCCACTCAAAACAACAACTAAAGGATAAATCCGCATAATCTTATTGACCCACAAACTTAATTAGGCTGAAGAAAAATCAAGATTTAAAATCCGCATAGATTAACTACAATAATAATACTATAGATGGATCAAACACGGGTGCTGCTCCTGAATGACCCCAGCGCCTTCACGGCTCCTGCCCGCAGAATGAACTGGTGGTAGAATGCTGCAATGGCTGCTCCCACGAACGGTCCAACCCAGAATATCCACTGCCAATTAAACACACATATCTTTAGTTACTAATATCCATCCACTTTATTACTAATCATGAAACAAAGCAATAATTGAGTGTGGGACTGACTTGGTCGTCCCAGACTTCGTCTCTGTTGTAGATGACCGCAGCACCAAGACTCCTGGCGGGGTTAATCCCCGTTCCGGTGATGGGAATGGTGGCCAAGTGAACCATGAACACCGCAAACCCGATGGGGAGCGGCGCCAACACCTGCCAACACATTCATATCAAACATTATTATGCTACTGACTGATTGAATAAAGGCCATATGAGCCTGAAGCTTTACGAATGCAAACAAATACACTAGAATGAGTGCACAGTTGAACCAATCAGACCGACAAACAATACCAGATTAGTTGGTTCAACCACAACATGAACATTCTCATTCAAAAGACCAGAGCAGTTCAGGGTGAAAGTGAACTTATCTATACCAACCGGTTCGATTGGTTTGTTCGGTTCGATTAGATAACCCTAATAAATATAGATGGTCAAACTGTGAAATCGGAAGGAGAAGGAAGCGACAAGATGACTTACAGGAACGTGAGAATCTCTGGCGCTGCGTTTCGGGTCGGTAGCGGAGAAGACGGTGTACACAAGCACGAAGGTCCCGATGATCTCAGCTCCTAATCCGACGCCGATGTTGTACCCATCATTCAGCTTGTTGGCTCCGCCGCCGTACCTCGTGTAGTACGACTTCTGGAACGCCTTCACCAACCCTACTCCCGCCATCGCTCCCAGACACTGCGCCACCATGTACAGCACCGCTCGGATCAGAGACACCTTTCTGGCCAGAAACAGCCCGAATGTCACAGCCGGGTTGATGTGCCCACCTGAGCCACACAAACAGAGACAAATTTCAATAAAAGGAAAGCAACCTGCTGATTTGACCAATTTCTGCAGGAAAAAAAAATCAAACTCTGGGACTTCTGAGGTCGATGGGCTTCAAAACAATCGACACTTTATTTGAAGCCGTATATGAAACTGAGCATGAAAAGTTAATATTTTTTCTTGTTGGCTGCATACCTGAGATGCCGGCGGTGCAGTAGACGAGGACAAAAATCATGCCGCCGAAGGCCCAAGCGATGCCGAGGATGCCGACGCCGGCGCATTCGTCAGTGGAGGTGTTGATCTGGTGCTGGTAGCCGATGACGGTCAGGACGGTGATGTAGAGGAAGAGGAGGGTGGCGATGAACTCGGCTATGAGGGCGCGGTAGAAGGACCATTTGGTGAGCTCCACAGCGTCGAAGAGTGGGGCGGGAGGTGGGTCGTGGTAGTCCTTGGCGGAGAAGGAACCTTGCTCTGCTACTTCACCTTCCTTCGCCATTTTCGAAGGGAGTGGGAAACAGAGTGCTCTGTTTGTTGAGGGTGGTCGAGACGTGAGGTGAGGGTGTGTGGAGGAGGAGAGTGGTATTTATGGATAAATGTGGGGCCGATTTTGTAATTGTTCAAAATGGGATATTACTGTAGTAAAGTGCAGACGTGGTGCCCGTGCCTTCAACGGCGCTCTCAATTCATCTTTGTTTATTTTTCATTTAAAAAAAAAACAAATACTCCGTTTGTCCTTTTTTTTACATTTACATGTAACTTAACTTAATTTTTTTATTTATTTTTACTTATCGTTTAATAATTTTTAATGTATATTTAATATCAATAACTATTTGAAAATATTAAATATTAATCACTTCATTATCATAATTAATAAAAATTTATTTTTCATCAATAATAATCTATCCGTTTTAGTTTTTAAACGAATTTTTTAAAAAATATTAACCACTTACTTATTAAATTTGTTTAACCGCTAACAATAATTTCCACTTAATTTATTCAAATTAACCTTAAACAACATATAAAAAAGTACGGAAAAAGTATACCATGAAGAATTTTGGATGTTAAGACATTGGTAGTCTACATTGTACCAGAAAAAAAACTACCACTTCAATTTTTATTTTTATTTGCAAACAAAATGAAAATTACGTTATTAGAAAATTCATAAATAATTAATGGTGACAGTAATATTTTATTGATATTAACAGTTTAAGATATTAGTTATTCAATTATAAAACTATGTAGTATTTTATAAACATAACGTGGTTTGGATGCTCTCCCAATTATTATTAAACATTAGACATTTTTAATATGACTAATATTTCATGATGCTAAGTTAGTTTACATTCATTTAGAAAAATGTTATCTTGATATAAATCACGATGATTTTGAAAGAAAATAAATTAATTTTGATTTTAATAATATAAATTAATTTTTACTTTACACGTATCGAACGCTATAATTCAAAAATTGTGTAGTTTTGATTTTATATCATTTACTTTAGGGAAAATAGTTTTGCTAAGGGATCGCATCAAATTAAATAGTTTTGCTAGTTTTCTATTTTCTTTTTAGAGGTTTTAGTATTCTAGCATGTTAGAATATTAGGATTATAGAATTTTAGAGTTTTAGAATTTTCAAATTTTAGGATTTTGTGGATTTAGGGTTTTCTAGGGGTTTCATACCCTTAAGGTTTAGGGTTTTTGGATTTTAGGGTTTATGGTTTAAATTTTTGTTTTTGTTTTTGTTTTTTTGATTTTGTTGTATTTAAAATTATGTTATAAACATCATAAAACCTTAAAATGAAAAAAAATAAACAAAACTATGTTATTTTGTCTGATTCCTTACATAACTTATATAAGATCTCATCTTATATCTCATAATCCTTTTACTTATATCTCATAATCCTTTTACTTTAATGCTCTGTATCAGATTTTTTTTTTCTAATATATACATTCAGTTATATGCACCACACAAGAGAAAAGGACATACTAAAAATTTAAAGTTTGCATTGTATTTTATTATCATTTTCCCTGATTTTAATTATGCTAAACTGTTGCTGTAAGATCTTGTCTGAATGAAATGATTTGAAGTGACATACGTCAATTTTCTTATATTTTCTTTCACTGATATGAAAGTTTTAAATTTTTTTTTAGTTTATCATAACTTTCCTTCTAACTTTTCACATAATTTTCTTTCCCTCATATTTTTATCTAAACTAAACATTAGATTTACCAATTTTCCTCCACATTTTCCTTTCCACTAATTTTCCCTAAACCAAACGCAGCCTTAGTTTATTGCATGATCTTAATTGTTACAGTAATCAACTACGGTTAAATGTCAGGCTAAAAATAGGAAATACTTAGGCTGTGTTTGGTTTAGGGAAAGAAAAATTTGAAAGAAAGTGAAATTCATTATAGATTTCATCTTATTTTTCTTTGTTTTGTTTAGAATGGAAAATTTGAAGGAAAGTTTCAAAACTCCTTTTAATTTACATTAACTTTTCTACTAACTTTTCACATAATTTTCTTTCCCTCATATTTTTCATCTAAACTAAACATTAAATTTTATTAATTTTCCTCCACATTTTTCTTTCCACTAAATTTTTCCTTAACCAAACACAGTCTTAGACTTACTGTACATGTGGATTATAAACGTTGGGAGGAATAAATATTTTCGAGGTGGTTGTCGTGGTCGGCATAGACACCGTCCTATCACCTATACGACGACGCTTATAACACCTCACTGGCTCACTCCGAGGTACCACTTACAAGAAATTCGCTTTCACGATGGCTAATAAGAATGTCGTAATAAAAATAAAATCACCATAGCCATATGCCACAAAATGAATATCCCATCTTTATTTTTTATTTTTTTTAAAAAAAAATGAAATCAAATACAATTAGCAGTAAAGTACCATAGCAAAATACAAAGCTTAAATTAAAGTATTGTTTAAATGATGAACAGAAACTAATCAAACTCAATCAAATAAAACAGAATTAAAAATTGAAAATTGAGATGATTTATATTTATCAAATTGAATCGAAATAAAATTGATATGAAAAGCAGAAAAGTTAATTCATACGACATCTGTATTGAAACAATAAAAAAATAAGTTTGTGTCAAACCACATGATATTTGTTTTAAGTCATCTCACTATTTTCATAAATTTCATTTTAACAAATTTTGTCATCCGCATT
Source organism: Kalanchoe fedtschenkoi (assembly GCA_002312845.1). NCBI lineage: Eukaryota > Viridiplantae > Streptophyta > Magnoliopsida > Saxifragales > Crassulaceae > Kalanchoe > Kalanchoe fedtschenkoi. The sequence goes on from NQLW01000099.1 coordinate 875,801, forward strand.
AAAACAAATCTTGCACAAAGCCATTTACAACCAGCAAAACTTGTTTTGAATAATTAATAATAAGAAAAAAAACATTTTTAATCATTAGTGTAATTTTTAATTTTGTAACACTGTATAAAATTTGGTTCAATAGATGTGAAACGCAATACATGGTGTTTATAAATATAAGGCGTCGTCATTATACAATAAATGACGTTTTTAAGTCTCGTTATATAAAAGACAACGTTTTTAAATCTCATTATACTTTAATCACAAACCGTGCTTCTGACTCTCCATCGTACAAATGAAACCTTGCCTAACATAACTCAATTTTGGATTAAAAACCAAACTGACTCAAAACTCCGCTCCACACTTTGAATTTCAAATTACATGCACGATACTCCATTTTTTTTTTATATGTCACTAGGCAGAGTACCCGTCGAATCGACGGGTTCGGTTCGGTTCGTAAAAATTAAATTCTGAATCAAATTATTAGTCATCGATTTTTTAAAATTTGAAACCGCAATCAAACTATTAACATTTCAAACCGGACCGAACCTACCCGTTTCAAACCGAACAGTTTTTTAAAATTTCAAATCGAACCGAACTGACTGATTTCAAACCGAACCAACCGATTTTGAACCGAACCGATTCGATTCGGGAGGGGGAGCATAACCGCCGGGAGCGCGACATCCTATAATATTGTTTTAATTGATTTTTTTATCGATTTTTATTTGTCACTTAACAATTTTCAATATGTATTTAATATCAACAACTACCTTAAAACGTCAAACATTTATTACTTCATTATCATAGTCAATAAAAATTCATTTCTCATCAAAAATAATCTACTAATTTTATTTTTTACATATTTTTAAAAATAATATTAACCACCTACTTATTAAATTATTCAATCACTAACATTAATTTTACCTTAATTTATTCAAATTAACGTTAAATTTCAAATACGGAATGACCGTGCGGAACCTTAAGTGCAAAGCTACATCTAACTCAGAGAGTTGGGATCTGTCAGCAAATCATTGAAATCCACGACATGCCACTCACTCAAAACCCCTCAATTATACGCACATGGTTGTTGAATGTGACAGCCATAAAACAACACAGCACATGAAACGAACGCATCTAATCAATCATTGATTTGTCCGATTGAACACCATTTGTTCTCTATTATATATTAAAACTATCAAATTGTAGATTAGTGGAATCTATACTCAAAATTATAATAAATAATGAGTGAGTCGATACCTCGTGCAGATCTAGTTAACCGTCACAGACATGTTTATATCATATCGATTAGTCGAATTCATACTTAAAACTAATTGACAATGAGTAAGCCCAACAATACATGAAGATCAATCTTGAACTCAACTTAGACGATGTAGAATAATATCACTATGCTCAACACAAAATCTTCTTAATGCCCAGAGCATCAACCTACGACGTTATAATTAAGAATCACACATCAACCTTATCACATTCACTGGTTATTAGTATTGTTCCTAATTATGATTAAGGGAATTATAGTAGAGTTGAGGTGTTCATCTGTCCAGACCCGCACAGAGCAAGAGTGAACCAGAATTGGAATCTAAAAAATCAATGGATCAAAAAAAATTGGACTCGATTTAGATTGATTTTAAAAATAGATTTAGAAATTAATTTGAAAGTGAATAAAATCAATTCATCACAGTGCGGATCGGTCTATTTTGGGTATGGACATGAGTTTTTTAAAAACTATTGAATTACAACTATAAACCTTAATTTTATTAAAAAAACAAATCCGTTTTATTTCAGTCTAAACCAAAATTTTTTGGTTTTTTTGGTTCATTCTAGAAATCAAAATCTCTCAAAGCGGTAAACTGAAGACCGGATCGGAATCCGTCAGTCCGATCCATTCCGATTTAGTCCTATTCTAATCCAATTTCTAGTCCAAACCTAAATTTGAACATCCTTACAGTAAAATATAGTTTTAAAATTTAATAGCTATAACTAATGTGGGATTTAGACAAAGATAGGAAACTAGTAAACAACCATATAAAATTATGTGATTTTAACTAAAATCAGGTAATTTTAGGTAGCTTTAGATATAAAAGACCAATCATGTGGTGACATGTGTAAGATAAAATCTAAATTATTTTATTTTTTTATTTAATATGTATAAGTATATTATTAGTTTTTAAAATTTGAAACAATGTAATTTTTAATTGACTGTTTTAGATCTTTATCCAAGAGGGAAATCACAATTTCTTATCATTTCATGTAATATATATTCTTTTTTCTTCTGAAAATACCCTCCATTCTATTTCAATTTTACCTAACTTTTTCTGTTTTACTTCTTTTCTACCTGACTTTTCCGAAATTGCAGTTCAAAACATTGGTTTTGACTTTTGAGTAAAAAACCACACTTGTGGTGATTTTCATGTTATAAACAGTGGTTCTAAACCATAGGTTCAGAAAAGCAAATTGCGTTTTTATCATTATATTAAAACTGCACTAGTAGGAGAGAATATAAAAAAGAAAAAAAAGGCTAAAAATGGGTACAAAATAGGGGTGTAATAGTTTTGGGTCAATCTAAAACCTTACCCAAATAAATCCAATTAAAGTGAATTCAGATTAAGCTATTTTATTTGGATTGAGTTTTGGGATGTAATTTTTGGGTTGAGTTGGTTTTTGGGTTGTATAAATTGAATTCGGATTGACTCAAATTGTAAAACACAATCCGAATTACGAATATATTAAAAAAATTAAAAAAATTAAAAAAAATTAAAAATATCAAAAATATTTTTTTATTTTTTTATTTTTTTTAATTTTTACTTCTTGATTAATGATAGTAAATGGGTTGACCTAAATTCAACCCAAATTAAGAATTTTGAATTTGGGTTGAGTTGAGTTGGTGGATTTGAATTTGGGTTGGGTTTGGATTGAATTAGTTTTTTATAAATGAATTTGGATTATGAGAAATTCAACCCAAATTTAATTTTTGATCCGTATTTACACCTCTAGATACAAATACAATAAAATGATACAAATAGGGTATTTTTTTTAAAAAAAATCAATTTATCATTGTATAGACATTTGAATTATAAGTAGTTTTGCGCCAACAAAATGTATAGAATACATTCATATATCCGTTGGGGTGGTATTAAAATCTATATATATAACAGAATAGGATTTCTGTCGCGACGCTCCCGAACCGGTCGGTTCGGTCCGGTCCGGTTCGGTTAGATTCGGTTCGGTTTCAAATTTTAAAAAATCATTTAGTTTACAGTTTTATATTTTAAAAAGAGATACTAATAATTTAGTTCGATTTTTAATTTTTCTCGAACCGAACCGTCGGGACGACGGGTGCCTTTACTCGTTCATTATAACAATTGAAATCAGTGCAAACCAGCAACAGCTCTTTATTCCCATGTAGTAGAATCATTGAAGAGAGCTTGTGTTAAAAAAAACAAACCGACCAAAATCGATGCCGAATATTATTTATATTTGTTTATATACATGTCACGTCACGTCACGTCACGTCATGTAGTGATTGGTCACTATTACTACAATTGCTTTTTGGTTTGGCAGCAACTTAAAGTTCCCGTTTCGAAATTTCCCTCCTTGGCCGTTTATCGATTGTTACCGTTGAATGCGTTAGGTGGCCGTCCAGTGAGCTCACCCTCATCTTCGTGATTCAGAATTTTTATTTCTTATTTTATTTTATTGCCAGTTGTAGCCGCAGGTATTCAAATTGTAGATACTAACTAATATTACCATCCATATATTATTTAACAAGGCTTAGAAACTTGATGTGAACTTCAGTTCATCAGCTGACTAGAAACTTAACTCATTCGAACTTGTATTTTAGCTGGGCAAGTTTTCAAGGAAGTTGGGAACATACCTCTCGCAGGCATACTTTTTGTCGGGGGCTTTTGGAGGCTTGTGTCTTGATATCCATGCTTTCAGTGACCTATATAGCCAGAAACAGAAGAGAAAAAAAAAAAACATACGTTTCCCCCCAGCCACTGCGCGGCATTGCAATGTAAAGTAGGTATTTACTCACCCCAAGAACGGGGCAACCATATAGAGTTTGAGACCAGCTTCATTCTTATCGTTGAAGATGAGAAATATCAAAACCTATCTCTTCCAAAACCTGTCCCAGCCAAACATACCAACAGATCCCAAAATGAACAATGAAGTAAAGAGCTAGCAAGCCTTCATGGAAAAATTACCCTCACCAAAAAGGAATAGCGTAAATCATAAAGAAGACTGTAAATTAAAATTGATGTGTTCCGTTTTCAAACAGTATATTTAGTGGTCTTAGGCTGATCTGGTTGTAAAGAGAACGAGGAATGATCTGATTATACACTCAATCAGAGTTTAAATTTCGAGGCGGTCGGGTGTGTGCATAAAATAAATATAATAAATTTTTTTTAATAAAAGATAGTGCGGTCATCAGAAACAATGAGATGTGACCAAAAGGATACTTAGAGGAGTAAATTCCTTGAGCTAACTGATTTCATAGATGGCTTATATTCAACGGCATTGTCCAACTAAAACCAGTAAGCATACTCCACCAGAAACATAAGCCTCTCAAAGCTTTGCCCATCTTCTTTTGGTACGTTCAAAACGAACCGACTGCAGACAGCTGAACAGGACAAAAATTGTCAGTGTCCAGGCGAGGAGGCCATTGGGCCTGTGGCCCATTCTATCATGTAGGCTTGAGGCTCAGTAATTCAGTGAAGCCCATTTCAGTTGGGATGATGCGGGAAGCACGGGAAATTTCTCATATATTTTTTCCAGGTTATATTTTGTTTGATAATTCATTAAGTCACATATTAGACATAATATCATTAAATTATAAGAATATATTAATTATTCCACATGAATGCTCTTCTCATAAAATGTTTTGTTTACTCATATGAACTATAAAATAAAAATTAATTCAATAAACATATATTAATCATTTGATCCGCTTCTCTACAAAATTTCCCATCAAACACTAATAAAGACATGCTCACTCGATCCTCATATTGAACTGAGCTCTCTATTAATTTTCAATTAATTTTGAGTGTGGATCCAGTTAATCCAATACTGCATGTCTTTATTTAACCAAACAACAACATACTGGAGAAAGGTAAATCACTCACCTTGCAGGCTTCAAATAAGCGAGATGATGAGGTCGCTTGGTTCTGGATCTTTAGAAGCACGAGACTTGCAATAAGGTAGAATGAAGATCATATACTAAGTAAGATTCAGTAGATTGAAAAAAATAATAATTCCAGGTCTCATACGCGGGTCACCCTCTTTACTGCTGACTTCGAACTGAGGTTTATCTCTTCATTGACGACTTGATTTAGCTCCAAATCTCACGGAATTGAAAGTATATAATTAATAATTTCAACTCAATTAAGCATTTGAGATCTCTCCTAATGACCCAGAAGCTCTGTCGATGATACAAACCATAACTTGTATTCTCGAGCTGAACATATTTTTTATACTAAAATGTTTGTTTAAGAGGACTAAGCATGCTTCAGCTACACAGAGCTGGACAGCCTTGTAGTTTTTTAGTAGCATCCATTAGATGCTTCTACATCTACTAACCTAGTATTGGTTGATAAACTAGCCGTTAGAATTTTGAAAAAGTAGCCGTTTGACCTTAATTTGAATTGGTAAAGCCAAAACGGAAACCTTGTCAATATTTGATGGACGCGACCAGACCAGCTTAGTTTTTCTCCCCAGACAATTCTGAAGCAGCACTTGAAAGCTTGGCCAACATTTGAGTAGAAGCCTCTTCAATTCCATGGTCTGATCTCTTCTTGTTCTTTTGCATTTCATTTTACTCACAGAGCTGCATTTCAATTACACTACATACTTTTGAATGATCATTTTCTAAGGTATATTTTCAACTCATATCTTATAATTTTTTATTATACTTTATATTTGTTCAATAAGAAAATAAATAAGTCAAGATTTCTTATTATCCAAAATAAGTATTTCGACTTATCTATGTTATTGTTGAAAATAACAATTCATATTTTTTTTATTAAATGTGTTTAGAGAAAATATATATTATATTTTGGAGTAATATTAAAGTAGTATCTGAATAAAGAATATATTCACTGACTTACAATAGCAATATAAGAAAACTTGCAATATTGATTAGAAAATAAAAATAAACAAGTCAATGGAAATAAATCCACACTAACAACGAAATGAGCAATAAATAACCCGCCAACACCATCATCATTCCCCGCCAATTTCTGGCGCGAAATCTTACGTGGCGGTCTCCGCGTGGCATCCACGTCAGCGCTCCCGCCAAATAGCCCTCCTTCTATACATCCCTTTCAATCTTCTTCCCTCTACCTCTCGCGGTCGCATGATGGAGTCTGCCGCCTCGCCGAAGTCGAATCGATCTACCGGTTCTCGGAAGAATAAGACGATGAGTCCGTTGAGCTCGAAAACGCCGGAGAAGCCGATGCAGCAGCGCGGGAGGAACCGAGGGGTGGCGTTGTCCGTCAAGGAAATCAGACGAGTGGCGAAAGGGTTGCGCGATTCGGATCCCGATGGGGCCGGATCTACCAAGAGGCAGTTACTGTCCAGTCCGATAGGGAAGTTGAAAACGGCGGACGAGTCTGGATCGAGGAGCATCAATCTGCCAGAAAAGTAATTAAGCTTTGCGTGAATTTTTCAAATCTCCAATTAGATTCACTGTTTTCGGAACGGTAATGATTTGTGTTTTCAGATATGAGATGCTGTGGAAGACGTTTCACAGCTTGGATTGTGTGGTGCGGCTTATGCGGATGAAGGGAGTCAGCCCGTCCTTCTCAAATGTATCCCCTAAAGTTGCAGACCTGACCGATCGGTAACTGAGATTTTCAGCTTTGTATGATATTGATGTGTTTGTGATTGTTGTTGATTCGATTTTGAGAGGTTTTCAAGGGTTTTTTTGTGTGTCATGGAGCAGGAGGTTTACTTATGAGCAGTTGGCTCAGTTGAAGTTCATACTTCCAGAAGCCATTGTGCTAAAGAAGGTCTCGGTTTTTGATGAGACAACAAGCTGTATGAAATTTGATATTCATATTAGCCTTGAGTCAGATGCTTTCAAAACTGATGTGAAGGGACAATGTGGAGCTGGGAAGATGCAGCTGAGTAAGGTCTTCAGATTACGGCTGCTTGATTTTTTTAAGTCCCATCCTGAGGTAATAACAGCTGAGTAAGGGACAATGTATGAATATGATAATGAATTTGCAAAATCTAATGAGCTAATGTCTTTACCATCAGGGAACTGAAATTCCAGTAGGGCCTCTACCTGAACCTTTTGGTCGACAAAGTGAAGGAGCCTCTGACTCTTGGTGCAGATATGATCCTACAAACTCACCATCTGGCGCACAGACTGTTTCAAATCATCTTCTGGAAGAGAAAAAAACAGCATCACACCTTTCCCACTCTTTTCGTAGGCATTTCTCTAAGAAAGTAGGAAGCCAAGAAGAAGCTAGGACTTATGTTTTTGATGATATGCAAACATCAGAACTTGCTGTCAAGAAGTCAAGATTAAGCAGATGCGCCGTTAATGAAGAACCCGACATTCACGTTGCTCCATCTATGAAGAAATCTTCTACGGAAATACCAAACTGTGACTCTGATGTCACCCCAAGAGCTCCCTGTTTGTCGTCATCTAGTCTGCTTGCAACTCCATGCAAAGATGCAGCCTGTTCAGATAATCTACATACTGAAAAGACTCCGTCCAAACATGATTCTAATCCAGGCACTCCAATGACAACTACTCCTGCCTCATTAACGCCTAAAAGATGGCTGATGAGCCCAGATGATGACGATACCACTAAGACCTCAAACAAATTAGTGAGGCGGGCACTGCGAACCAGATCTCTGAAATTTGACGCTCCTGTGGAAGATGCAGAGGCAGAAGGTGCAAGAGTGAAGCCGGCTTCTTGCTCATCCACAGCAAGTGAACTTGTCGACATTCTTGATGAGGATCTTTTGCAATCGGTAACTCCCTTCACCATTTTGTAACTTTGTTCCTAATGACAACGGCATAATGTTGGCATGACATAATATTATGGCTTCTGCAGATAATGGAGAAAGAGAGAAAAACAAGGGAAGAAAGTGACCCAGCCATCTCACAAGCAAAGAAGCGGCGCGACATGATTGCTGCCCTTCCGAAGCTATTCAATATGGTTCACTTCTACTTCCAGTCCATGAAACGTTCTGTAGTCACGAAAGAGGAGTTCTTGCATGGGATGATTTCATCCCACTCTGATTTTCTTGATAGAAGTAAGTGATTTCTACAGGGAAACTTCCAAACTCTATTTGATGTTCATACGGACTTTATTCTCATCTTGATGCAACTTCACAGGAGAAGTTGAGGAACAACTGAAGCTTTTACAAGAACTAGCTCCAGAGTACATTTCAGAGAGCATTGCATTGAGTGGAGATTGCCTTCTCCGGTAACGCCTTGTAGATTCTACTGATATCCCAATTGGCCTTGCTCAGTAGCAAGACTGTTGCATATCTTTTTAGCTAATCATTCCTCGATCTTTCTTGCAGGGTTAACAAGGCGTCCAACGCAGAATCCATCCGTGCAAGATTAGCAGGAGCTAGATAGAGAAGTAGGATTGCCTTGGCCTTAGTGGCTAATGGACTGATTTGCCTCATTAGTAGCAGGATTTCATGTGTAAATATCTAATTAGTTTGGTGATGTAAGTCCCGTTTTCAAATGCTGAATGCTATTTAACATCCTTATCTACTTAATTCCAAAAAAATAAAGCAAGTACTAGAATTTTACTTTGCAGTTCTCGAGCTACTTGTATTTTACTCCATTTTGAAGGTTGTAATCTCCACTGGGGGTGTGTTTGGTTTAGGGGGAAATTTGGTAGAACAGAAAATTTGAAGAAAAATGGGAAGGAATTTATTGTTTGGTTTAGAGAAAGTAAGGAAGGGGAAATTAGTTGAAAAATTATATAAAAAAATTTTACAAAACAAATAGTGTTTCACTACTTTCATATATTTAACCAAATAAGGGAAAATAAGATGAATTTAATGAAGAATTCCTCAAATTTTTTATTTGGTGGAAAGTGTATTCCTCCGTGAAATTCATTCTACTTTCTCTTGTTTGGTTAAGGATGAAAAAAAATGAGAAAATGATAAAACATTCTTTATTTTAAATAAATTTTTCTTTCTATTTTTCATCAAATTTTTTGTACAAATTCTCATTCTCATTTTCTCACTAATTTTCCTTCTTATTTTTCAACAAATTTTTCTTTCCCTTAAATTTTTCCTAAACCAAACACAACCTCAATGATTGAAAAAAAAATGTAATTCTTATTATTTTCCTTAACATTTCCATAATAAAAAGTAAATAAATTAAATAAAATTCTTTAAAAATTCCAATCCCTTGTTATTGATTACGATGACATGTTATTTTGACTTGTGAGGCCGCAATGAATGATTGGTCTTACTACCAGATGGGCCGAGTTAGTCTTACCAGGCCTTGGCCTTTCTTTTACACTTCTCTCTATATTTTTTTTTAGGAAATAGTATCAAAATCAAGCTACAGCCTGCAGCTAAGGAAATCAATTTACCTTTTTCTTGGACACGCCCACATGCTCCTGGATAAGTGCAATGTCGAGGAAATCAGGCCCCGACTCTCTAGTCTTGTGTAAGAGCTACTTGTTGGCTCACTGTGGGTGAATGAATGAATTAACTTCTCACTCAAGTAATATTATGTAAAAAAATGTTATATTCTATTTAAAAAAATTATCTAATTTGTTCACGTTTATTTTTTTAATTCGCTAAATTATGCATTTTGAACTTTCTTTTTTTATTGTAAATCAAGAATTGTTTTTATTTTATTATAGCGGATCATTTGTCAGGCAATCCGTTGAGGAAGAGCACTTGATAAATGTCTCATATCGGCTAATGAGGAGAAGATGAGGTGACTTATATTGGATTGTTGAACCATGACTCCAAGCTTAGGCTGTTGAGTCAGAGTGGAGATACAATTCAATATGAGCCGACCCGAAAATTCTCTACAAATTGATATCAGACACTTCGAATATCAAGGATGTCGCAGAGCGATGCGAGTAGCTCGCAATTGCTCAAGTGAGCTGGTGGAGGCAAAGACCTGGGCCAGCAAAGTATTGATCGAAGGTGTGCGATCGATGAGAGCATGTGACGCGAGTGAGCTGGTGGAGCCAAAGACCGAGCCAGTGAAGTATTAGTTGTGAGATTTCTTCTAGCGAGAGGAGATTGTTGAGGAAAAGCACTTGACAAATGTCTCACATCAGCTAGTGAGTAGAAGATGAGGTGAGTTATATTGAATTGTTGAAGCATGACTCACAAGTCTAGGCTTTTGAGCCAGAGTGGGGACACAATCCAATATGGGCTCGGCCTAAAAATTCTCAAAAATTGATATCAGAGTCCATGGTTAGATATGAGACCAGTATGAGAGACGTGGGATTTGTGGAGATCAAGGCTGACAATCCGAGTATCAAGTATGTAGCTCGCAATTGCTCAAGTGAGCTGGTGGAGCCAAAGACCTGGCCAGCAAAGTATTGATCGAGGGTGTGCGATCGAGGGGAGCATGTGACACGAGTGACTTATATTGGATTGTTGAACCATGACTCACAAATCTAAACTTTTAAATCAGAGTGGGAATACAATCCAATATGAGCCGACTCGAAAATTTTCCACACAATCTCACCATCTGAGCTCTGAAATCCGTTCAAAGCAATTACCAACTTGTACATTTACAGAGACAACAATCGCCAGAAAACTAAAGTTTTCATGTTGAAAATACGAATCACCTTAAATAAATTCACATGGCATGTTATCTCAGGCCTCACATAAACAAAAGGTTAATGAATTTCATATTACATCATCGACCGCAACTCATTAACCATCGTGACAAGATCATGTGGATATTTAATATTGGAGGTGGTGTCGTTCCCATGTTATATTTTTGTGGACAACATGTTCCAACTACATTACAAAACATGAGTGACATGCTCCCCACATCTCTTTCATGTCTATCTTCTACCCATCTATTTCAATCTTTATTTCTTAAAACTATGTTTGCTGTCTCATCAACATCTTCATGCATTGCTTGCTCGAATATATAATTTTTTAGGCTGTGTTTTGTTTAGAAAAAATTTAATGTAAAAGAAAATTTTGTGGAAAAATGAGAAATAATCATTTTATTTAGTTTCGAGAATGTTAGGGTGAAGAGGCCGCTCCTCTCACCCGACACACGCAGCGAAACATCGACACGAGACACTCATGCGAATAATACGCATCAGCACACAATAATATGAATAAAGGACGAAAGAAACACATGCTATTTTTTAACGTGGTTCATCTCTCCAACAGAGCTTACATCCACAATCTCCACGGACGCACCTCTCAACACTCTTGAATACATACCTCTCAACTCTCTAATAGATTTTCTCTAACAAAAAATCTACAAAAACTCTACATCACTCAAGAAGAATTCCTCGAGAACTCTCAACTTCAAAATAAGTTGATTATCTCTGTAGATTAGTCAGATCCACACTCAAAATCAATTGGCTGGGGAGTCCAACTATATATTAGGATCACTTTAGAGCTTTTAATGGGCGGTGTGGGATAATATCACTATGCTCAACAATGTCTTTCATCTTCATATTTAGAAATCTAGTCAATTTTCAATAGAGAAAATTACGGGATAAAAAAAGAATTGATTTTTTTTAAAAAAAAATTAAAAGTGTTTGAACACTTTTTTTTTATGAATATTTCACTTCTAATTAAACAAAGAAAAATAAAATGAATTTTTTTCTTTCCTCCTTAGTTTTACTAAATCAAACACACTATTAATTTAATCAGATTTCTACCTCTAAATCCACAATGTTTAATTAATAAGTCAGACCAGAAGCAGGCTGTTAATTAATCGAGCAGGCCCACAGCGGGATAGTCGGCACACCGACACATGCAGTCCAGTCAGTGAGTTTGAGTTAGTTTCCTCAGTAGTTACGATTTTTGTCCAACTTGATTGTTAGTAATCAAAATTTTAGATTGAATTTGAATTGACAAATTACAAACCTAGTTGAAATTATATATGTATATATTTTTTTTCCATGAGTAGAAATATTTTAGATAGGATTTAAGGGGCGGGTGCTCCAATTACCCTCCCGTGAAACAACCTCTGATCACACTTTATTTTGAGTTTAACCAACAGTTCATGTAAATTATGTCCAAATTTATCCATTATTTTTAATAGCGGTTGAATTAAAAAATTTTGATTTAAAAAACGGTGAGTTTTTTATATATAGCTCTCTCATTTTTACCTGTTATTTTAAACAGCGGTTTGATTCCTTACTACCTTCATTTCATAATACAATTCATTCCGGAGTCTCAATCACTGTTTCACATAACGTCTAGTTTATGATTAATCGTGTTTCAAACAAGTGTTTGACAAAATTATTGCATTTTAGAAAATAAATTGAAATAGACACCAAGCGCTAAAATAAACTACTTGAACTTTCTTCCTGTATGAAAATGATAGCAGTGTTTACTTTCAAACACATTTAATAATCATAATAAAACAAAATCATATATAGATTCATATATATATTCAGATCCAGCTAATTTTTAATGCAATAATTTCAGTTGTTTCTTGTTTATTTTTTAACTTTCTCACTCAAGTAAAAAGGTTGTTATTTTGTTTTCCTGTAAGCATGGAGTCTCATATTTTTCTAAACCGTATTTCCATCTACTGAATGTATTAAAAATTTAAAAAAAAATCTTACTTAGACTTAACATCATTAGGAAATATACTTCTAAATAGATGGAGCACAACTAGAATAAGGACATCTTATTCATTAGAATTAAAAAATAGGTTCGTGTCATACTACATGATTTTTGTGTTATATCAAAACATTTACTATAAATTTCATTTTTATGAATCTTTCATACAAATTTGTAGATGTGATTCACGTATCATATTACACTTTTTAAACTTTTTTATTAAATTAATTACCATTTTTTGTACACTGGATTACAATGTTTATTTTTTTCAAATGCAATACAATGGCTATAATCAATATTTAGATGCCTAATTATTAGAATATGATGGCTTTTTAATTTTAAAATGTCATACAAGTCCGACTAAATTTAATTAAAAAATCAAATTAATATACGGTGTTTAGATGTCAATGGTGATATAAAATCTAAAATTTATACGATGCTTCAGAACTAAAAACGCATCTTATTTTTATTATACACATCATCTATATGATATAATGTTATATAAAATAAATATAAATTACTCTTCATATGCGAGATGAACCTAACCATTAAAATTCACATACATTTACCCTTTTCATGACTTTTTAATGGAGATGCCTAACAAATAGGTATAAAAGGCTCTTGATATTTTGTGATATATTGTGGTGAAAGGCCTCATGTTTTTGGTATAATACATTTCCAACGACATTCCCATTCAAAACTTAAAATGAGATTTGTGTTTATCATGATAAATAAAATTTATATCATATTAATTTAATGAGGGTGGATCAGTTGAGAACCCCATTATATTGAGAACTTTGTAGACTAACGTGGACCAATCATTTAAGATTCAAAACGACTATGTTTTGATTATGATATTTCCTTATTTAGCTTTATTTAGTATGCATAATAATTGTGTTTGGTAACGAATATCCTCATAAATCCTTTCATGATTCACGAGCAATTAACTCTAATTCAATATTTAATTGCTTTCTCTTTTCTTCACAATCTCCTTATTTCTAATTCGGTCGACAGAGGGTTCACAATCAATCGGTGACTTCAAAAACCGAAGTCCACTGTGTTCATTTTTACTCATTTTGTAATAGTGAATATATTTCAATATTTTTTTTTGAGATTATTGAATTTTTTGTATTATCTGTGCGTTTTGAGTATTTTTTATGGCAGTGAATATATGCTTAAAATAGTGAACATGTTCACTGTCAGTGTTCACTATCGGAAAAATTAATGTTCGTAAAAACTCAGAAAGAAAATGTTCACCGAAAAAAAACTAAAAAAAACTGAGAGCGTTATAACTCAGAAACATAAATCCGGGAATGAATGAAATAAAATCCGTCAATCAAATATTTAATCACAATTAAAAAAATAATTTTTTGTAATTGATACCACATAAATGCCACTCGTCCCCTCTTAGTTCATCATACCCAATGAATTAATTAGGTCTAACATTCATTAATCTTGTTGTTTTTATTTGAGATTAATTTGAAAATTAATCAGTTAATATAATTGATTCATAAGATTCTCAATATAAGGAGGTTCTCAACGAATCTCTCCCCTTAATTTAATATTACATAAATCTCTTTCTCGCTAATTTTTCATTTACATTAAAGAAAATTTTTATATTATAATTTTGTTTAAATATTCAAAAATAATAATACACGATGCTTTCAAATTTTGAACATTGTAAAAATATCAAGTGAATAAAGACAATGCTTTTAAGTTAAAAACATTGTTTAGTGTCAATCCAGAAACCGTTTCTTACACACGAAATTGTATTATATTAGAAGATCACTAACCATCATTATAATGAAACACTGAACATATAATACTCATAAACCCATGTTCCCCAGATCTAACTGTTCATTCATGCTCTCTCGTCTTCGAACATACAAAAATATGTGGAACAATAAATCATCCTTAAACAATTACATACCATTTTATGATATAATAATAATAATAAATCATTATATTTAGGGATCTGATTAGATCAGATCTTTGAATTATACTAAGATACCTAAAGTCGTGACTGTCAGTGCCACTACATCCTCACATGTTGGGTGGTCTGGTCTCAATTGCAAAATTTTTATAGTGCTCTGCTATAGTAAGTATTATTATTATTTACTATTTTTTAAAGTGTATATGGCACACTAACTCTATCAAAGAAAACAGCCTCATGTTGGAAAGAGTAGAAAAAGAAAAAAAAAAGGAATTTCACTATTTTGGATTGGAAATTTAGAATGTAATCAATCCTGAAACTATTCTGGATTTCCTTGTTTATTTTCTCAACCCTTATATTCGCGCATGGCTTTCGATTCACTGAATAATATTTTATACCTTTATTTTCATGACGTTTATTTTTGTTTAATAGACACTTTTTAGGCTCTGTTTAGTTTAGTGAAAATATTAAAAAGTATATTTAAGGGAAATTAAAAAATAATGTAATTAAAATAGATATAATATGATATACAAATCTCATGTACAGTGATTTTAAAAAATAGATTTATGACACACAAATCCTATGACACAATTATTTTTAAATTTGTTTTGACGTTGATGTCCTACCCTTCTTGTCCCGACGGGCCCACAGTCGATTAACCTATCACGTTCGGAACGCAGTCGGTCGAGTCGAGGCACCAAAAAGTCCACTGGCTGCTCGCCCGGGCTCGCACAGAGCATCGTCGGCCCCACACGGCGAGAATATAATCCATCACCTGCTCCATCGATGACAGCCCACACCAAGCTGTCCTTCCCCCCACGCACATGGCCAAGTCACGCGACGCGACTCTTTGGCACTACATTTTTTAAAATGCTTGAATAAAAAGATCTTGTCATTGGTTTTGGTCATCATCGGTTGGATTTTGTTTGGAAATTTTATTTATTTTCAATTTGAACCGGATTTTCAGATATTGCGGAGGTGGTGGAAGGTACAGTCGTACTCTTAAAAAAATAGGGAAAACTACAAAAAGGGGTATGAACTATCACACTTTTATAAATTACGGGTGTAACTATCATTTTTTGCAATTTGCAGGTTTTTCAGTTTTGGGACTGTTTTATAAACAAATATTTTTCAATCAAGTCCAGATCTAATTTAAACTAATTACAAACTCACCATCAACAAAACTAATCTAACCTAAATTACCCATGTTAATGTAAGCAAGTGTAGATTAAGATGAAGTTAATGCTAACGGTTGAACAAATTTAATGAATGAGTGGTTAGGTTAGTTTTGTTGAGGGTGAGTTTGTAATTAGTTTAAATTAGATATGGACTTGATTGAAAAATATTTACTTACAAAACAACCCTAAAACTGAAATACCTGCAAATTGCAAAAAATGGTAGTTACACCCGTAATTTGTAAAACTGTGATAGTTCATATCCCATTTCTGTAGTTTTCCCTAAAAAATATGACTGTTTGCAGGGCAGGGAGAGTCTACAAATACACGCCAGTTAAAACCCTTCACTATAGAATACACTAATGATAAGGTTCTTTTTGATTTTTAATAAAAAAATAAATTAAATTGTTGGCGATGAATTTGAGAAATTTGATATGGAATTAAATTGTTAGTTTTAAAACAAAAAACCAAAACAAACCATCTGGTTGGATTTGGTTCGTTTAATTTTTTATGAACTTTATTGATTAACTTAATTACTAAATAAGAGAATTTTCATGTAATCCTAATTTTATGATTTGGATCGGTTCGGTTTGAAAAAAAATAAAAACCAAACAATTAATTTAATTACTAAATATGAGAATTTTCATATAAAATCCTAATTTTATGGTTTGGATCGGTTCGGTTTGCATAAAATTAAAGACCAAACCATTAATTTAATTACTAAATAGGAGAATTTTCATATAAAATCTTAATTTTATGGTTCGGATCGATTCAGTTTGAAAAAAATTAAAGATCAAACAAACTATTAGTCGTCGATTTTTTAAAATTGAAACCGTAATCGAACCATTAATATTCTAAACCGAATCGGTTCGATTCGATTCGATTCGATTCATCGGTATATCCATTCTTATTTACACTCCGTATTAAATATTCAAATTAATGCTTGAGTTTCTTAATTTTATGATTGAGTGTCTTTATTTAGTTTCTGAGTGTTTTTGTTTTGCACAGTTAATGGATCCATACTAGACTCATAAAATGAAATCTCGAATGTGAAACATTTGAAGATTTCAGTATGAAATTTTCACGCTTATTTTATTGTGCATAATTTGAGTACAAATAATTTCGCCACATTGTAATATTGTGCAAAAAAAATCACACTAAAAAATTCAGTCTAAAATTATTATTTTGTGTAGTTTATATTTATCTGTTGATAAAAATGTATTCACCTTTAGATCAAAATATGATAATATATTTATCTTAAATTTACTTAGGTGAAAAAACTAAATTTTATGTGATAAATTTTTTTTCATTTCAATTTATCATAATGTCATATTATAGTGCGAAGAAAAGAAGACTGTCTGACAGATTTGCTGTATTTTATTCAACATTTGAAAATTTTGGAAACGCGAACTCAAGACACTGTCATTTGGTCGAGCTACAACTTTTGAATTTGAGGGAAGCCGCCTATGTGATGCGTCGTTTGTTGCATTACAAAGGCTGCATTAAACAACCTCGTTTTCCTCTGCTGAAAGCATTTTTCAAATTGACCGCTTTTCATTTTTTTATATCAAATAAAAAATTAATATGTACTTTTCCTACCCACCTCATAATTGGCCAAATAAAAAAAAATCACGTTAAGTTAATGTAGGTGAAAGAGAATGCATCCGTTACTACAGAGAATCATGAAATAACTTTATTATTCATGTTATTTATTTATTTATTTATGCCAAATACTTCAAATCATTTTCGTAAAAAAATAATAATCATGAAGTTAGAACTTAGGAAAGAAGCTATTAAAATGGACCCAAAATTGAGGGACATGCACGAATAATGAAATGGAAATGTGTGCGATGTGAAAGGAAGAATAGGATGCATAATTATAGAGTAGAACTCAAGACTCAAGCTGCTATATGCCTGCCCTGCCAGATATTGAAGTTGACATCGTCTCCATCATAACTTCACTGCCTTTAAGGCTGTGTTTGGTTTAGAAAAAATTTGACGGAAAGTAAAATTGTATGAAAAATTAGTAAATTTTTTTATTTGGTTTAAATGGAAAATAAAAAAAAAAGAAAATTAGACGGAAAATTGGATGGAAAATGTGATTCATATCTCTGACAAATCAATCTAATCAAATTCAATAAATTCCAAATAAATAACCATTTTTTGAATAAATTCAAAGTATTTCATCAAATTCAATGTTTGAATTCAAAAAGTTAGATGAAATAAATTTTTCTACATATTTTCCATAAAACTTTCTATGATAATGGAAAATGAAATGAATTCTTAACAATTTTCCGTCATATTTTTCTTATGAAAACAAACAAGAAAAAATTAGATAGAATACTCCAAAAAATTCATTTTCTTTCAAATTTTCCTCAAACTTTCCTTAATACCAAATTTTTCTTAAACCAAAAACAGCCTAAAGGTTTGGTTTAAAATCTCATTATGTCAGTTACAGATACAAAGGGCTCTGGTTTCTAAAGGTTCTTCTAATGTGTTTTTTATAATTTTTAAATGTTATTTACGAAATATATTTATTAAATATAATTTTTAAAATTATATAAGTTTAATAGATACTATAAGTTCATATAATACACTCACTCTTCTTGAAAAAAAATAAAAAATCAATTGTCATCCGAAACCACACCAACAGTTCATCAAAAAACATTTGACATTAAAAATCACTCATCATCAACATATTCCTTTTGATAACATACCGCCTAAATATAAGATCCAGCTGTGACACATAAAATAAGTCTTGTGGCGGCAGGCTTTCAAAATAAATCAATTTAAGTATAATACATCTCAAATAATTATAATATATATTCAATTGTTGGTTAGCACATATAATAATAAGGATATTTATATAATAGTAGCATCATTAGATTGTTAAACTTTTTGAAATGAAGTAAAAATAATAAAATGAATTAATTCATAATTTTCTACTGCATTTATGCGTAAAAAAGTATTGTATAGATAAAATTATGTAAAGTTTTCTTATAATTAAAAAACATAATTAGTCTTTGATTTTTAAGAAAATTTTCATGATTAAAATTACATAAATCTTTATTTATGGTCATGTAATAATTAAGAACATTGAAAATAATAATTAACTGTATAATTTGCTTTTCTAATGCAGAAGATATATGTATCTATGTATATAAAAAATTTCATAGAAAATATGAAAGCGATTTCTTTCTATTTATATATTTCATGCTATCATAATAATATCTCTGATTAATTGATATTATTAAACAAAATTACTCATAGTTTTAAAGGCTAAATTTTCTAAAATAATAAAATATATATCTTAATGAATATATAAATTTTTATCTACAAATCAAATAAATGTGATTATTGGCAAATTCACATAAATTATCCAATAAAGTTACTGATTTATTTAATTCTTTGGTTTCTAATTTAAATATTTAATTTATATCAATTATGGTTGAACATTTCGAGACAAAAATGGGAAACAAAACTTAATGTCGATAAATATGTTTGTATAAATCAGAAGCCTTCTTGATTGTAAAATAAAACATGCAATAAAAGTGATGAGAGAATGTATTGGATTCACTGAAAACAATTGCACTCAATGACACTTCATTTTAGTACTAAAAAATGTATGAATTAAGATAATTGTGAAAAAAAATTAATATATTTTTAATTTTTGTTCCCCAATTAAGTTTAAAAATATCATATTCCTTATTTTTGAACCTCCAGTCATCTTAAACAAATTTATTTCCCTAATTAAGCTTTAAAAATATTATATTTTTTATTTTTATACCTCATTCAACTCTTTTTTTTTGTAATCTCAAAATAAATTTCTAGTTGCGTCATTGATTGCAAGCGGGATATATTCAACGGTTTGTTCATAAAAGATTAAATGAACTTGAAATATTTGTTTGAGATATTATTACTTTATGACATACCCGTAAATATGTTGACTAGTAATAATATAATTATACCAACAAGGTGTTGGCCTAGTGGTATTGGGTGTTGTCTAACAACCCCAAGGTTCTGGGTTCAAGCCCTGTTGGTACCGCATGGGGGAAGTGGGGAATCACTATCGATCCTCTTTAAAATAAGAAAAAAAAAAACATAATTATCAAAAATAAATAAACTTGGAAATAACTCGAATGCTGAGTTATAAAAGTTTAAGAACTTATACTAAAAGGAAAGAAGAAAACGCATTTGTGTTTTCAGTATATTGATTACTCTTTACCTGAGTAGTAATAATTATAGGAAAATTCAAAAATGACTTTGAAACAATCGCTGCTTACCTAATTGGAGTCCGAATTATCTCATTTTTTTAAAAAAGTGCGTTGAAAAAAATTAGACTAATTTTGGATGATGTTTAATATCAATTTATTTGATTTCTTAAATATAATTGATCTTATTAAATTTATTGAGAATTATGAATGTTTAAGTATGAAAAGACGTCATTTCTTTATGTGTGCAAAACGATATTTTTAATTTTGATAACCAATGAACATAATTTTCACACAGAAAATTAAATCTTATAATAATATTATTTTATTAAAGTAACGGTATATTTTATTTAAAAAAAATTAGTAAATTTTTTTTCATCGCATCCTTTTTTGGAAATCTTATTAGTTCGGATCATAATTAGATAAGTGGTGGTAGTACATGATCCCTTTTGAGTTTTATCCCATAATTATATTATTTTGGATCTACTATTTTTATTTTTCACATGAAAAGAATTATACCTTTTTCGAATAATTATATTACTGTTTAAGAATTTATACTAGCGGTCGAAAAAACTGATTAGATGATTGTTTAATATTTTCTTTAAAATTTTGTGTAAAAATAAAATTGATCGATTATTTTTTTTTTTTCAAAAGTTATAATAATAAAAATATTAATATTTGACATTTTAAATAATTAAATTAGAAAATAAAGTCATTTAAATTACATTTACCAAAAACTTTCATATCAACAACAAAATACTCGGTTTTGATTGGACAAAACATGTCACATCTATCAATCCGAATCATATGTTTTCCCCACGCGCCATTGGCGTTCGTGATAATCGGAAATTAACACGACTTGTTGGTCCGATGGTGCAGGAGGTTTGAATTATGAGATTTACTAAAGCGAGGAGCATTAAAATTTTATATAAATAATACTAAATCAAACAATCAACCCAAAAAAAATAATAATTTATCCCTTTATTATTTCATGTCATTTTAACTAATAAATCTTCACAAATAAATATTGATTAAAGGATAAATAAAAAAATTAAAGAAAGTCGTATTTGATTAAAGTTAGAGTAAGTAGCTTTTTATTTATTTATAGTAACGTTTATGTGTAAAAAGAAACTTGATTTGTTTATTATTTTGCAAGGGGAAAACTGGTGGCGGTGATGGAGGGCGAGTTTAGTTGTAGTGAGAATAACGTGAAGACGGCAAAGCGTAGAGGAGCGTCGTGGGACCCGTGACATCCCAACCCATCTCCCCTTCGCGTCTTCTTCTCTCTCATTCAAGAAATGAAAAACATCAACGAATGTAAGAGAATTCACATGCACACACAGTTAAAAATAGGTATGCTACATTTGTGTCATACTAATTTTATATTGTTACAAACTTTAGTTTTATAGATTGAAAATTTTTCAAATTTTTGTGCGTGAACCACACATCATATATATTTAATTATATATATATTAATCTTAAATCATAATTAGAAGAGTGAAACACGATTAAAAGTGAAATAATCACATTTCGTACTCTCGAACGTGATTAAAGATCAATTTTTATGAAATGTGATTAAAAATTTGATTTTTAATTACATTTCTCCTTTCCAAATATGATTAAAAATTTGATCTTTAATTATGTTTAGAAATATGAAACGTGATTGAAACTCTGATCTTTAATCACGTTTGGAAATATGAAACGTGATTAAAAATCACATTTAAAAAGTATGAAGCGTTAATTTTTAATCACATTGCATACTTACAAACATAATTAAAAATCTATTTTTAATCACACTTATAGAATAAAACATGCTTATCACTTTTTTCATAAACAGTTTTATACAGAACAGCAAATATCATCTCTTACATCAACATACAAAAATTTTAATGGGGCCTAACAAACCAAATGGTAAAATGAAAGGAAAGGAGAGAGAAAAGTTAATCAAAACAAAAGAGAGAGTGAGAGAGTGAGAAAGAGAGAGAGAGGGCTTCAACAAGACGACAGAGGAGTATGATGATGTTGTTAACGAGTGATGGATTATTCAAAGCCAGCTAGCTCCCCAATATAAACCACTATCTTCCCCACCCTTCCCTTTCACTACCACCACCGCCTGCTGTAACCTCTCTCTATCCCCCACAACCCCTGTTCGCCGCTTCAACCTCTTTCACGCTTTTCCATCTCTCAATTCAACCACCCGCCCCTGCTTCCACTCACCCTCCCAGGTCTGAATTGCTCAAACCCTTCATTCATTTCAACTTCTTTTTTTTCATATTTATGCTGCTCAATTGCTGAACAGCATGTCAATTGGACACCAAATGGTCAACTGGGTGTCTGGTTTTTGTACTATTTGACTTCTGATTTCAGCTTTACTTGCGCCCTGCAGGTGTTCGACGACAGTCCCCACCCACAAGTTCATCCGGCTTCCTCGTTTCCAGGCAGAGGACGCCGTCGCCGCTGACCACACCATTCACTGTTATCCTCAATTTCAAGGTCAATTTTTTCGACCACCAATTTCGAATTTCAGTTCCCATGTTCTTTTTCATTTTGTCGGCTGGTGTTTTCTTACAAAAAAAATTGTGTAATTATGTCGACTGTTTGACGACGTAGTATATCATATGTAATATGTTTACGTTTGAATAATTTCAAACAACAACCAATCACGTGTCGCCAGGTCATATTTATGACGCGTGAAAAGCCACAATTTTTACGAAACGGCATGTTTAGTAATGTGCAAATCTTACTTTGAAAACTGGCAACCTTTGTTCAAATTTTCAATACTTTATACGACGCGTAATGCTAAAATGCGCGTACAGTAGCCCTAGGGAAAACGACAGCTTTCCAGCTCGTTTAATTCACTTTAAATTCCCTCCCACTTGGTAACCTTTCTCTCGTTTTGACGTTTCTTGCAAATTGCATTGTGCTTTGTTATCGTTTCAGATTCTCTCCTGTCTGATTCCATGGCCGGAGCGGGACCCAGTTTCGCCGACGACCTCGACTGCGTCAATTTCTTTGACCAAATTGACGACCTGCTCGATTTCCCGGACGAGAGCTGCAAAAACAATGGAGAAAGTGGCATCCTCTGTGAGGATTTCAAGGATTTCCCCAGCGTTTGGACTCAGTCGGACCCGTTTCCTGCTTCGGAATCCGTTTTCTCTGGAAGTAACAGCAACTCTACCTCTGACCTTTCAGCCGAGCTCTCTGTTCCGGTGAGCACTCAATTTTTGTGTGGTTTTTTTACCATTCAAAATTAAATTCAAATTCATTAAAAGTTTTAAGGATGTTATTTGTTTGTTTGTATTTAATAAATGGTATTGGAGTTTCTCCTTTAGAATTTAATTTCTATGAGTCGAGCTGTTGCTTGTGTGCGGAAAGGTGTTTGCTTTTCATGGCTTGTGTATTTCTGTTTGTGTATTTTTATTTTTTGTAAATTGCTTTTGTTGATGGTGGGGTGGATGAAGTGAATGGTGGTAGATGATATGAACAAGCGGTGAGTCAAATATTCTGATTCAATGTTGATAAGATGGTGTTTCCTTAATTGGCCGGGAGGATTCATTTGTAAATGCTCAATATACTGAATTTGTGTGATATTTTTGAATTGGTCTGATTGCGTTTGCTAGTGGGTGGCACGAATTGGATAGATAATTATGGAAATGACAGCTTTGCTGTTGGAGATTTTGTGGAATTGATTTGGTAATCCCGTGTTGATACAAAATTTCATTTTGTGACAGTATGAAGATATTGCGGAGCTGGAGTGGCTTTCTACCTTTGTTGAGGATTCATTCTCTGCTGGGAATAGCTTGACCATTGACGTGACGAACTCAGTTTCCAACAAAGTGGTATCCCCGTCTCCCAATCAGTTTCAGACTTCCAGCCCTGTCTCTGTACTGGAGAGTAGCAGCTCGAGCTATGGGGGAGGGAAAGTCATGCCTGTCATTCCTTTCAAGCCTGCCGCAATGACTGGTGGGAGGTGTGGGCGTGCTCGTAGCAAGCGCCCTCGCCCTTCAACTTTCAATCCTCGCCCTTCAATGCAGCTCATGTCACCCAATGCTTCTTTTACAAAGACTGCAACCCCATTTGAAGGTGTTAGAACTGGATGTGCTGAATTTAACAGCTTCAGTGAGTTGGGCCATTCATTGAAGATCCCTAAATCGTCTGCCAGCATGGAGTGCAAGAAGAAGAAAAAGATGAAGTTGTCAGTTCCTCGTCCTGCAGAGGTGAACCAGAATGAGAATCCAAATCCTCTCTCTCCTCAAGTTGCAGTAAGGAAATGCCAGCACTGTGAGATCACCAAGACACCCCAGTGGAGAGCTGGACCTATGGGACCCAAAACTCTATGCAACGCTTGTGGGGTTCGCTTCAAGTCAGGGAGGCTTTTTCCTGAGTACCGGCCAGCAGCTAGCCCAACCTTTGTTCCTTCCGTCCACTCCAACTCGCACAAGAAGGTCCTTGAGATGAGAGTGAAAACATGCAATCGAACTGGTTCTCCCCCCTCATTTGAGACTCTTCAAACTGAGTTGGTACCGAACGAGAATAATGTGGCGGATTACGTCTGAAGAGATCATCAGCACCATCCACATTGGTATTGGAACAGAGCCACCGGTCATGAATTTCTCTCCTGCCATTTTCTTACCGTTCTTTTGATTCACATTTTTCTTTCATTTGTTATTTGTACAGAAATGGTATGGAGAGAAATAGGAAGCAAATAGATTACCATCAGTTAGCCAGGTAGATTGATCAGACGGATCATGACTCGATTTGGGGCATCTGAGAATTGAGTAGCCAGACATGTAAGTTTAGGAATCTAGGGAGGTAGTGGATGGTTAGGTTTCTTCGTTTCACCAGGTTACTGTGGTCAGTCAATCAGATTAGTGTTATGCCTTTTTCACCTTGTCCTTCTCCCCTTCTTGGGACTCCTTTTTTTGCAGTTTCATTTGTGTTAGAAATCTCTGAAACTCAGTTTCTACTGAACTTTTTCAATTATATGCTTAATTTCAGACTCAAACTTTCCTGCATAACTTTGGGTCTTTTTTTCATTTTTTTTGCACATTCAATGTGATGAATGGGTGAACGCTGGCTGGATTGATATCTGACCACATGAGCTAGTGAAGAACACCGTCATTTGAAGGTTTATGAAAGAGATTTGTGACAAATTTAGTTTATGACAAATTATGAATTACGTTACAATGAGGATGCCCATAATGTATGCACATGGAAGCTTATTCTGGACCACGTTGAAGCTGCACATGGATATATTATATGGGTGAGTAGGGCACATGAACAGAGAACATGACTACGACATGTGCTGCCGTTGATGTAGAAAAGAGATATACATGCATTTGTCCTTTTTTTTTAAATGGTGTGTTTTGAAGATGAATGTGTGTGGACCAGAAGTGAGTGTACCAACCAACCACCTTTCCAATGTAAATGTCGGTAGTTTGATCGCAAGTTGGATGCTTGATTATGAAGGTCCTACTGCGAAGCTCATGGGACCTTAGAGTCTAAGCGAAGGGTGTCTGGCTATAGATTGAACGCTGAAATCATGCAACATTTGCTTGCTTCAGACATAAGCAAATTTGGTGCGGCGTTTCATACTTGATATGTTCTGGTTTGGGGCTAAAGCTAACCTCGTGAGTCGTGACTCGAACGTACATCTTAAGGATCACAAAGGTGATGTGACTTCGACGGTTGTTTCGCATGAAAAGAGTACTGGACGAACACTTTTATATCTGATTCTATTTAGTAAATCCAACAGAAAGAGAAGTCAAAATACAAAACTTTGAGAAAAAGCCTTATTAGCCTCGAAAACCCGTAGTTTGTAAGAAATGAACCGGAACGGCCCGTTCAATTGATGAATATCACGAACCAGTCTTGGTTCTTATCTGATTTAATTGATCGAACTCGATTGCGTTATGAACGTATTAGACCAAAGGAAATCCGTCAAAACTAAGTATAAATCACATTCAACTGACAATTATGACCAAACCATTTCAATGTTTCGTATATTTAATGAATATACTAATTAAATAAACCAAAGAAAAATTTGAGTGAAACTGAATCTCTCAGAAAATTCATTTTGTTTTTCGTGGAAAATTTTGTGGAAATTAGTAAAACATTCTTTAATTTAAACATATTTTCCTTTCTATTTTTCAATTAATTTTTCATTTCATTTTCCATCTCCAATTTTTCCTAAACCAAACAAAAAATTCCTTCTCATTTTTCCTTAAATTTTCTTTTCCCACAAATTTTTCCTAAACTAAACACAGCCTTATAATGTTAAAGATTTGCTGATACTATTGGAGTATTGAAGATTGATTATATGATTAGATCATTGTGTTTGAGCTGTTTGGGTTGGAATGTGTTTGTCCACTTGTATTTGAAGACCTTCTTCCTTATATAGTCTTGGCCGTTGTTCTTCATTCTTCAACGACCGACTTAATATATGGACCATTTGTATTCGTTGCATCAACCGTAATATATGGCCATCAAAATTCATTTAATTATTTTTTTTTGAAAAAATTAAGATTTTCATTTCAAAAAGATAGGAGGGATATACACTAAACAGACATAACTTCTTCCTAACTAAGAGAAATCTAACGAAAAATTCCCACCAAAACATTGGTAACTACAGCCGAAAAATGCTGTGACAGAGGACAGACAGGGGAGCATTGCTCAACCCATGTACAGACCGGTATTTCCTTCCTTTAATTGATACATGGCCTCTGCCAAGGGAAAGACACAAGAACTTGACATAAAGCTGATAAACCTCTTTATCTGGCTGCAGCCAGATCCTCAAGAGTGGTTCTAGTTATGCTCTGCCCTTATTTCCTGTGGAACACTGGATTGATTCCAATTTGTTTAGCCCACACCACATTTTTTTGGGTGAGCTTGAGATTTTTGATTCTAGACAGCATCATGTTCACTTTGTGTAGCCCTTGTTTGATGATTTCCTCCATGCTTCTGATTTGGTCTTTGAATATTCTGTTATTTCTCTCCTTGAGATTATGTAAATACTCAAGCTAATAATTGCTTTAGTTGCCATTTTTCTTGCATCATTTTCTGAAAGACCATCAGACGTCCAATCCAAAATATTATTAAGTCAAGTAATTATTTTTTCAAAACCAATTATGTGGAGTAATCTGTTCAAGATTACAACCAAGACTGGACAACAAAAACATAAATGCATAATTCCACAGCTACATTGCACAGAACACAACTACATTGTCTCGTCTTAACATCCACACATTACTAGATTTTAATAGTTAATACATCATCATGACCGTCGATCATGAAATGGTCAACAAACAAAGATTGCCTACATTCAACAAGTGGTGATGAAAGCCTGGCTATGGGGCCGGCATTTGCCGAATGTTTTTTCAGATGAGGGTCTTCGGTTGAGATTTGCCACACAAAGTGGCGAGGAACGGCTGGCTACCCTTAGCTGCTCGATTCTTGTGCTTTATTTTTCTATCTAAGCCTGACCCGCCAAAAGCTATGTTACATGTAAATAGATGTCCCTTAATCCTATGAAATGAAAAACTTAGTTGCTTGGTTTGATGTTTTGATGCACAACTTAAAATAATTGGTTTTTGTTGGACTGTTTGCGTCCAATTTTCCGACCCAACTTCGATCGGCATAATAGTTCTTCCTAAATATTTGCGCCCAGTTTTAAACCATTTTTCGCTTTCTTAAAAATCTCCTTTTCAGATAGGTTTCAAGCTAACTTTCAATGTATCTATTTCTACAGTCTGTTTTTGATGTATTGTTGGTATATATTTTTCCGATCATAATTTTGACCATTTCCCAGCAAGCTTCGGTTTCTCGCAAACATCCAACTAGTTTCCGCCACGTCAAATATTTTTTTTCACAAGTATCAAATTATATAAATAAAAATATACTATTTTCTATAAAACCCGGTGATCCATAACAACAACATTTCAAATAATTTTTTAATAAAACAAGTGACTGCATAACAAATAAATTTTAAAATTGTAAAATCAAAGGTTCATATAATAACTATGTCCCTGAGCTCCCCGACCGGTCCCATCAGTGGTGTGTTGTTAGTTGGATGGTCGCTCGATACCTGCAATTTGTCATGTAATTGTCTCAATAATAGGTTGGCCAGAAAGCTCTACTGAGCTCGCATGACTGCGATCTACCTATTGGATGATTCAACATACTGTTTGCTGCGCTCGCTTCAACTTCTGTTGTATATATTGTCTTCTATTTGATTGAACTTGTCTCATACACTGTAGTCCAGATCTGTACCTTCCAATTTGAATCCAGGGTGGTCTGTGAAGTCTGTTGCGTGAACATTATAATAGAGGATCCTTGAGAACCCGAGTATGTCTTTGGAAATTGAAATCCCTGCGTTCCTAGACTGCCAAAATAGATATAGTATAGGATGATTCACCCAAGACGTCATCCCACACTCTTACTTCCTTCACTGTACGTGAGAGTTCAGTAATAGAGGGATCCTCGTACTCTATGGAGGAAATGTGCATTTCCTGCTTTGTGTGTAATTAAGAAGCAAGTAAGATTGAGCAATAAATAGTACAAACGCTATCTAACAATACTTTAGAAATGTCAACAAACTTCGATACAAAACCTTAAAATTTGTCTAAAAATTAATTTGTGAGTTTCAAGTCCAAATTTGGGCTAAAATCAAAATCAAACCTCATTTAGAACTTAGTTTTTAAGATTTACAATCAAATATGGTGGTAAAATCTCAAAAATAATCTAAAAAGTAAATTTATAAATGTTAATCTTAAATTTGTACTAACCTCAACTCAAACCTCAATTAAATTTGATATTTGGAATTTTTAAGAAACTTAGGCTCTAAAGCATGAAATATAGCCTAAAAAGGGCTTCCCAACCCCGAATCACATGAATCCAAACTGAGTTAAATCAAACCGGCTTGATTTTGACGGGCCCAACAATTGTGAGCAGCCCGGCCCAGAAAGGGCCTCCTCGTCGTTTTTCATCGTTGCATTTCTAGGGTTTTGCCGAGTGCAGAGAGACTATAAAAGCTGCTCTTGAGCAACCTCGTGCAGTTTCTTTTGGCTTAGTCGTAATTGGTTATCGAGCTTCGAAATCCGATCAATGGCTGCAAGGAAGGCGGTGAGGACAAGCCGGAATCCCGAGCTGATTCGGGGGATCGGGAAGTATTCGCGGTCCAAGATGTACCACAAGAGAGGTCTGTGGGCGATTAAGGCGAAGAATGGCGGCGTGTTTCCTCGCCACGACCCGAAGCCTAAAGCTCCGGAATCGGCTGAGAAGTCGGCTAAGTATTATCCGGCAGAGGACGTTAAGAAACCGCTTGTCAACAAGCGGAAACCTAAGCCGACCAAGCTCAGGTGAGCAATTGTAGCTTTTGACTCCCTCCCTTTCTTGTTACAGTTAAGTTTCAGTTTCGATTTCTTGTAATCATAGTGCGATTTCACGCAATGCCAATTGGGTTAACTTGTAAGCACCGTTTTTGAGTTTGTGAATTGAATGTGGTTGAAGTGGAGATAAAAATGGTAGTCTTGGATTTAGAAGATTGCATTTTATTTTGTGTTTTTGATAAATTTGTGATTTTGGATTTGGTGTGATTTTTCAGGGCAAGCATCACTCCAGGAACTGTGCTTATTGTACTGGCTGGCAGATTCAAGGGAAAGAGAGTTGTGTTTTTGAAGCAGTTGCCCTCTGGATTGCTTTTGGTTACTGGTGAGTCACTCTGCTGGATGGTTTGTTTGTATTTGAATGATGGATTTTGAGCATGATCATTTACTGTCCTGATGCAAGTCACATGGTGCTTGAGTTGGTGGCACTCCTTCAAGAATTATGGTAACAATTTGTGGTTATGTATTGGGTTTATTGCCTAGTTCCCATGCATCCTATTAGGTTGTGATTGATTACAGATTTAAGTTTGTTGAAGAGTTAACATTAGGTAGAGGTCTTTTGGTTCTGTTCCGTGTATGTTTGTCTTTATTGCTATTCAGGAAATGGTGAAGCAGCTGATGATATTGCTTGGTGCATTCAGGCCCATTTAAGATTAATGGTGTTCCTCTGAGACGGGTGAACCAATCCTATGTCATTGCAACCTCCACCAAAGTTGACATCACTGGGGCAGATGTCTCAAAACTAGATGACAAGTTTTTTGCCAAGGCAGTAGAGAAAAAGAGGAAGAAGGGAGAAGGAGAGTTCTTTGAAGCGGAAAAGGAGGTATGTTATTTTGCTATGGCCTCTGTAGGAACGTGGTTTGAAGCGTACCTATGTGTTAAATGGGGATGGTTTATTTTATATGTAAATGCAGGAGAAGAGCACCTTGCCGCAAGAAAAGAAAGATGAGCAGAAGAACGTTGATGGTCCTCTGATCAAAGCCATTGAAGGAGTTCCTGATTTGAAAACATATCTCTCTGCAAGGTTTTCATTGAAGGCAGGCATGAAACCACACGAGCTGGTCTTTTAGATCAAGCATTACTTTCATTAGCACAACTTGAGAAACAAGCCTCTGTTTTTATCTTCTGATATTGGAAAGGAAAGTATCTCATTTTGAGCTTGGTATTACCATCAACTTAAATCGAGTGTTTTTGTAGTTCAACATTGAGCCCTGTTTTAATAGATTCTGTCTTTTTAAATATATTTTTATATCTATGTTATCACTTCCAAAAAAGGGCAGCATTTATCTTTTGCTCATAAACAGCTGCGTGTGTTTCTGTTTTTAAACATAGACAGGGAACGAAAACTCCACTGCACATGCTGTGTTTGCCCGAACTGATTACAATTTACTTACACAGTAACCTTAAAGCCCTTGGATCAACCAATATAGACAAACTTCCTGAAGCCAAATCGGCTAAAAAGCAAAACAAGTCATGGCTGCCTTCGCTTGTAGCTGTATAAATTCATCACAAATCATTCCACAAAACCAATTACAATCACCAACCGAAAAGCCCATTTCGAAATCAGTGGCATGAAACCTATTCCGGTTCGATTTCATCAGTGTCAACAAATTTCCGGTTCAATCGCGCGAACCGTAACCCTCCACCAAATTAACCAATGACCTGCAAACTATAAATTCCGGTGCTACTAGAAGATGCTCCCTTTCTTTCCTTGCTTAGCTTCTTGTGGTGGTGGCTCGCAATACACACATTTGAAGCGTAACGACGTTGTCTTCCACATGGCCCGACGTCATTCTGCTAAACTTGCCCACTCGCTGCTTCGTGTCTCTTCCTCATCCCAATTCCACGCTCCCAGCCAACCCGTACGTCTCCAAACTAACATAAAAATCCCAACTTTTATCGACTACCAAATGCAGCGCCGCTTTGATTTTCTCTCAGGATGTTTTTCTGTTGACTTCCAGATATGCGACGCGGTGCTTAGAGGAGGATGCAGAGCCTTCAGCGGCGGGATCTGTAAACCCCAGGGGGTTTTAGGGTCTGCTTATTTTAAGAACAATGGTAATTATATGGCAAGAGACATAGTTGTATTCTCAGGATTTTGGTTAAGCTTGTCTTTTTCCGTAGCTTGCTTGAAAAATCGAGTCCATTGTGGAGCTTGTGTATTGAAAACTTTCAATTGCATCTTCTGCTGATGATAAAGATACGATTTTTAATGGTCCAGACACTAATTTGTTATTTTGCAAAAAATTTCTTTGATTATGTAGCTGAATTGGAGTTTGTTACCTGTACTCTTATGATGCAATTCTGTGTAGTTTTATTATTGCATGTTTGTGTTTTTACTCCTTCGATTTTATACCAATGTTGCAGTTCATCATAAAAGCGGGGTGCTTCTTGGGGCGCTAAAAGATCAATGCGGTGCAGCAAGAACCATACATGGCACAGGTATCATTTCATTCTCATTTACAGGCAATTATCCACTAAGGAAACCACTCAAATTTTCATTCTTGCTGTGGTCAGCTCCAATGGCGGATTACTATGATGTCCTTGGTGTTAGAAGGAATGCCACTGCTTCTGATATTAAGAAAGCATATTATGGGGTATGTTGAAATACTATTGGCTTGTGATGTATGCTAAGAGAGTATATCGTTTCAAAACTACATACCACTTGTAGGGAAAAGGCATTGTGTGAAATCAGATGTTGTCAGTTTGTTCTTTCCGTTGGTTGTCGGGGTCTTGGTCCTCGATAAATATTTGACACTTAAGATCCTTGCAGCTTGCAAAAAAGCTACATCCAGACCAAAATAAAGACGATCCGGAGGCTGAGAAGAAATTCCAAGAAGTTTCAAAGGCTTATGAAGTTAGTTCTTGTCTGAAAAAAGTAGTACACGAGATATTTATCTTTACGTCGTGTGTGCTGAAAGTCTCATCTCCTACTGCAGATCTTAAAGGATGAGGAAAAGAGATCAGTTTATGATCAAGTACGTTATTTTTTTTATTTACTATAAGTTCTGACATCGCATTGTGTAACCAACTAATGTCTATGTAGTCTAAGATAAATATTGTTATTTAGGGTAAAGATTACTCTCTTTTTGACAAACCAGATAGAGGTAATATGCATGAGAATGGAAACTACACCTTCTCCAACTCATTGCTCTTATTGCATATTGTTTTGTTCTGAATATTCCACAATAAGTTTATCAATCTTCCCTGGTGTACTGAAATGAATTGAGATGCAAGCCGTCGCTGGAAGGATGGTATCTTCATTGTTCAGCTGCTCTTAAGGTTTTCTTTGATGGTTTGTGTTTTTTGCGAAGATAAACTGTCCACTCTTCACTTGCCAAAATCCCTCAACTCTTTTGCATTAGTTTATTGCGATTAGGCAACTGAAGTTTCCACTTGTTTTAAAAAGGGCAGTTTAAGCTGTTCTTCTGCATTTAGTTAAGCGTCATCTGGTATCCTACTTAGTTAAAAACTACCCTCAGTGCTTCATTGCCTTGTCATACGCAAGTTCTTGCATAGAGCTCCACTCAATTTTAACTTTCTTGTGCTTTATGGAAACTTGCAGGTTGGTCATGATGCATATGAGCGCCAGCAGGAAGGTGGTGGCCCTGGCCCTGGTTTTCCGCAGAGCCCTTTTGAAGACATGTTTAATTCAGATGTAAGCACCTTTCTATTGACGTCCATATTTTTGATGTCTGATGATGGTTGGTGTACTCATAAGTTTGTTGATGTATAACCTACATTTTTCAAGCACAGAGAAATCAGATGTTTTTAAAAACAATTTTTCTTAATTCACGAAACCCCAGAGAACCTTGATTTTCATCTCAAGGAGGTTTGTTTTTTTTTTCTGTTCAGTCTTACAAATTGTGGTGATTGATTGAGGATCCTTATGATGAGAGTTGTATGAAATGCACAAGTCCCTGCAAGATATTTTCTCCACATGAGTCGGCTACCCCTTCTCCCATTAACTTGATTGCATGCTGCTGGAACAGTTGTATAATTTCCTTTCATATGAGTTACCTTAACATGTCTTGGCTTAAGCCAAATTCAGTATGAGTACAAAGTTTCTGGGGATGTTTTCATAGTAGTACAATATTACTCAATCTAGAGTGTTAATGGAGTTATGAATTATGATGTGCCTATGTTGGAATGTGCTAAATTGAAGAATATAACAGTAAAAAGCGGAAAAGATGTAATCTTAGAATCAGTATTAATGTTACGAGAATTGTCATCTATTTAGGAAAGTTTTAATGCTCTTTATCTAGTCAGGCGTTGTGATTTGACTGTCCATGAACTCATGGGTCATGTACCAAACTCTAAGATCTCATACAGTTTTTATCTTGGCTGCTGTTTTGAAATCTTGTGTACTTTTATAATACTAAAATGGTGGAGGAACTAACACTTCTTGACATGCTTGTTGCTGTGGAATTTGCGACAATGAAACAGTTTTTGAAGAATATTTTTAGGCAAAACCTTCGCGGTGATGACGTTAAGGTAATTAATTTCTCCACTCAGGCTTTTTCTTCTCTTTTATTTATTTTTCACTAACAGGGTTCTCTATGTCTTCGTTCTTTGCTTGTGTTATCTGTTAGGTGACACTTGAGCTGTCATTCATGGAAGCTGTTCAGGGATGCACCAAAACTGTGACATTCCTAACCAGTTTACCCTGTGAAGCTTGTGGTATGACATATATGTTAAGCAGTACATGTGTCGTTAATATAGTATAGCATGGGTTGATCAAGTGTACTTCTCTGTCAACCTGTTAGGTGGAAGTGGTGTTCCTCCTGGTACAAGGCCTGAAACATGCAAGCGCTGCCGTGGCTCGGGCATGGTAAGCCATATTCAAAATACCTCTGCAGTATGTGCAACTGCTAGGGTATTGGCCCAATGCTAACACTTGCTTGCTGCAATGTAGGTTGTTATGCAAAATGGCCCCTTTAGAATGCAGTCTACTTGCCCGACATGTGGTGGATCTGGGAAACTTGTGACGGTATGCATAAACTCTGTACTGACTAGTTCAATTCCTGTTCGTGACCATTCATATTCTTATGAAATTTTCTCACATTTCATATCAACAAATCATTTTTCATTTGGTTCCTGCACTGCTCCTTATAATATAAATTATTGTGTTAGATTATCATTTTCGAACTTCTTTATGATAATGAGCTTTGTCATTAAGAAAAGATTTGTTTCTTAGACCATGCCATTAATATAAAAACTGTTGCCTTAGAACTTGTGCAAGTCCTGTGGGGGTGAGAGGCTGATTCAAGGACGGAAGTCTGTAAACTTGAATATTATGCCAGGTACCTCAATTTTGTTTTATCATTGTATATTGAGTGTCTTACATTTGTTTTGTCCCTGATTTCACATTAGTAAACTCTTATTGGCCTGAAGACCCTAGATATGAATGCCGCGGTAGTCTACGTGGCTATAACACGGTGCTTGTAGTTTCTTTTCAATTTCTTCCTTTTTTCCCATTTCGCTGATGTAGGTCTCTTTTATCCTGTTGGTTTATCCGGTTTTCTATTTAATTGGACTTAACAAGTTCTGTTCAGAAGTGTAAGGAATCACAAATATTTGATATGGACGTTTAGTGATTGTTATAGTAGATGTAGAATGTTGTTAGTTTCGGCAATGGGCTTATAGGCTGTTTCTCATTTGAGTACCAGAACCGCACACTACATTGACTCAATCAGAGACTTTTTTGTGGTGTTCTAGTCATGGATGAGGTGATACATATGCATAACCTATACATCAGCATTTGATAATACAAGGACAGAGTATGGTATATTTATATTCGTCTCCAGGCCGCAACAGTTTTCTTCCCCTTCTAAATTAGTTTCTCTGATAATTTGAGAAAATTATGCTGCTTAACCCATGCACCTGATGGTGGAAAAGCTTGGGCATCACTATTGCGATTGAATTACCTTTATAATATAATTATATGTCACACAGGGAAGTTTATTACTCACTGTGACATTTTGAAACCTTCAGGTGTAGATGAGAATGAACAAATTAAGGTTCCTAGATGTGGTGGAGCAGATCCAGATGGCAACCAGCCAGGTGATCTATATGTTGTGCTAAAGGTAGAGATCCAATTTTGGAGTGTCCGGTCATCCCATTCTGTATAGTGAGTTTTCTTTTGGCAAATTTTTTTGTAACTTATCTATAATTGTAATAAATTAATGTTCTGTGAAGGTCCAAGAAGATCCTGTTTTCCGCAGAGAGGGAGCTGACATTCATGTCGATGCTATTTTAAGTGTTACTCAGGTATGCGTGCTGGCAGAACTTGGCATCTCTTGATTAATGTTGTCAAAAAGTATCACTGGTATTTCATTGCCCCTCAGAATGAGACTTGCATTTTTTTTGAAGCATTTCTGTGTTTTTTATTTCTTAACGGATCTGTGCTGGAGATTCGTAACACATATAGCAACTAGCATGTAGCAGCTCTTTGTTGTGGTTGTCATGTTGCACCTAGTTCTGACTCATTAAATTGTTGTCGTTTTTTTTACTGGTTTGTATTTAATAACATCAATGTTCTCCTGCAGGCAATTTTAGGAGGCACCATCCAAGTGCCAACTCTTACAGGAGATGTTGTTCTCAAGGTGAGTGTTTCTTTCTTAGCGCTAATTGCAATTAAGTGAGAATTGTATTACTCTTTCGACTTACCGCCTTTTCCTTCATCCTTTTCAGGTTCGCCCTGGCACGCAGCCCGGTCAGAAAGTAGTGCTTAAGAAAAAAGGTTATTTTGTTACTACCAACGTCCCTCTTTATACATAGACATGAAGCAACTTCATATGAAAGTTTGAGTGAAGAGAGGATAATTGGAATGCATTTTTGTTCCAGTTTCTTCGTTTTAGTTAAGAACCAATTGGACATGATACTGTGAACTGATTGCTGAAAACGATTCGTACGTATTGTAACAGGTATTAAGACGAGGGGTTCAATAACGTTTGGGGACCAATATGTGCACTTCAATGTCAGCATTCCAAAGTAAGTATCTTTCACCGTTGTCCTTTTCTCATTTAACTGTGTAATCTATTGGCCACACATTCTGATTGGAGGATCATTCTACAAATCACTTGTCCCTGTTTATGAGTAGATTTAGTTTTTTCTTCAAGGTCGCATCTTGTACATTGCCAAGCCGAAGTCATTGATTGTTGATATCAGTTTATTTTTTCTGAGATAAATACTTCTCGTAATACACTTTAATCTGCTGTCAAATTTTCTCTGTGGAAAAGATGTGGTCATAATGCTTATGGATCATTTTCATGCCTTCAGAGTTGCAACCATATTTTTGTGTTTTAATCTTCACATTATTTTAGCTGTTTGGTGGGTGGGGAACTATGCAAATATTTACCGACCCTTCTGCAATGCAGTAATTTAACCCAAAGGCAAAGACAACTAATTGAAGATTTTGCAAAAGAAGAAAAGGTTGACTACAGCGAAGGCGCAGCAGCTGCAGGCGCATCTGGGTAAATGTGCTTTAGAGTATAAATTATTTTACAAAATGGAAGACATGGAAGAGGAAATTGCCCAATATTGGATGGGGGAGTTTTGAAAGATTAGGTTCCCTTTGGCCTACGGCATTTCTTGAGTTATTAGTTTTTTGCGGCAGAGATGCAATAAAGTAATTAAAGTTGTCAAAGGTTGAAATCAGATTGTATATATGCTGTTGTCAGATGGTATTTACCATAGAATAAGTGCTCCGCTGTTTCCCCGTTGTCTCCCACTTGATACTGGGAGAAAGTTGATTGTGATGATTTGTAGATTTTTTACCAGGGCATATAATTTGGGACCTGAATAATGTGATACAATACTGTGTCTTTTTCAGAATAATTTGACAGCTTCAAAGCATCAAAAACATGCAGATCTGGGCTAACAACTGTTCTGAAAAAAAAAAATTCTAGCAGAAGCACCAGCCTTCTTCTAAACCAAACGTACCGCCAAAATTATGACTAAATATGTTGTTTCATGAGAGCCAGACAGATTTCTTCCGGTCTGAAGTTTTTGTACTTGTCAAATACAATTGAGGGGATTCTGTTGAGACAATTTCCATCATGGAAGCCTCTGTTATGGGTCACAGCAAATAATGCAATAATTGGGTTTAGTCTGCAACTTGCTATGGTCTATAATTCGAGTCACGGCGGCGAGGAGCCCTGTTCAGACCTAAGTTCTATCTTTAGCTTTCTGCTTCTTGTTGTCTAAAAAAACCTAGGCCTTTACCTACCTAGTACAGCAGGAGCTCGATCTACTTGAGTCCCCTGTTCAGGTTGATCATGGCTTACGTCTGGCGAGCCATTAGAGATGGGCCACTCTGCCATGCAGATACATCTGTTTCAGTTTTGATACCTGTTTCTGCCGTATTTGATGCCTTTACCTATTTGAGTCACATGAATTTTTTGTTTGGTTTAGAGAAAATTTGAGAGAAGGAAAATAAGATGGAATATGAGATAAAAAATTTGATGAAAAGAAAAACTGTTTTAATACTTTTCCATATATTTTCCTCCTCTAACGAGACAAGAGGAAAATGAGATGTTCCTATTTACTTTGCACTAATTGGACCTTATGAATGTCGGCCGCCAACACACCCTCGCTCATGAAGTCATTTTTTATGCAGAGTGTCGAGCTTTCTACCCCGTCTAAGTTTTTGTCGCAAGCCTCACCTTGAGGCGAATTAGCTTAGCTTCGTGGTGGCAAGCACGCAGTCATTGACCATTTTTAATTATTTAAAAAATATGTAGCTATGTCGAAACAATACTGCTTAAAATAAAATCTTAAAAAATGATATGTCATCTTATATAAATTAAACAGACATTACTTATAATAAAAGCTTAAGAAAATTGAGATGTCATCTTATATAAAATAAAGATTTTGATTTTTTTTGGTTTAAGGGTTTTTAAGATTCTCTCATGTTCGGGTTAGTGTTTTGGAGTTTTAGTATTTTAAAATTTTAGCCCTCATTCGGTAGTTATTATTAAGAGTGGGATAAAATAAATAATGTTCCATAGAAATATAGCTATAAATAATCTCAAAGCTTAATTTTACCATTCAATCAATGTTAATAATCTCTTTCAACTAAATGAGATTACTAATTTGGAATTAATTGTGACCCTTGTCTATAATAGATACAAAACATCCTAAACCTTTTTGCTGATCACTTCACTAACTTATATAACATGTCACATCATATCTAGTTATTCCTTAATATATTTTAATTTTATGTAATAGTAATAAAAAATCAGTTTAGTGAAAAAATGTTTAAATCAAACAACAATAATCACAAATTTTTAAACGCTCGCAATAAACATATTTTTATACCTTTTCATTTCACCAAGTTTAGATTCATCTACAAGGGTGTGTCTGTAAATTTTTCAGAAAAAAAAGTTGTTTTACAAAGAGAGAAACATAGGGTGTTCGTTGACCAAGATGCATATCAAATGTAGCGAAGTCAGTTTGCCCGCTCAAAATAAAGATGGTATTATGTAAAATTAGCTGAGTTTATTCAAACATTATAGAATACTTTTAATGAGACACGTGTTAATTAGGAATTGGTTAATAAAATTTAAAACTACGTCGTTTTAAGTGGCTGTCAATTATTTGGCAGCACTAGATCTGATTCCCATAGACCAAAATCGGATCTGGATAGTACCGGAATCAGGATCCAAAAATATGTGGACCAAAAATCCGACCGAACCATAAAATTTCATGATTGAACCGGATCAGATGGATTTGACACGATTTTATAAAATTCATTTAAAAATTAATTAAAAAGTGAATAAAATCAGTTCATTCCGGTCCAAATCACTCCACTCCGATTCGAGCCTGAATTTTTCATTAACAAATTATAATTACAAACCTTTATTTTATTTAAAACATTTAATTTGATAAATTCTCAAAATTTTAAATTTTGGACCGGACCAAACAACGAAATTCTTTAAAATGTTGGATTGAAGACCGAAATTCAGAATGGACCAATCCAAATTATTGTTTGGACCTAAATTTGAACTCTCCAAACTATGATGCGTTCATCTAGTTCGTATTAGGACATCATGTATACTCCTTATGTTCTCTTTTACATGTCGATTAAAATACTGTGCATTAATTGTTGAAGATAAAAATCTTAAAATATAAATACTGTAAAATTATAATAAAAATATATTAACGAAGTAGAACTCAATACGAACAAATTGAGATCCTTCATCATAATATTTATCATAAAATTTTACTTACAAAACGATAAGTCAAACTCCAATCTATAAAAAAAAAGCGACAAGTAAAAAAGAACAGATAAAATATTGCTTATTGAAAAGAATAGCAATAAATAATTATAAAATGACTCCACGGTTCCAAAAATACAATTACCATTTTGCACTGAGTGTAATTTGGTTGGAAACTTGTGGTTTATTTGTAGATTCCATTGAAACTCTGAGCAGTTAAGCCCATTTTCATTATTGGGCCTGCTAACATGTCAGCCCAAAAGATGAAACCCTTCGTTCACCAATCCTCCTATATAAGCTTAACCAGTTCACCTGCCTCCACAAATTAGCTTCTTCGAAATGTCTAGGGTTTTCAGAAAATTCCAATTTGCAGGTTTTTTTCTTCCTGAAATATGCATTTTTTTTATGTACCTGCTACGGTTTCATCGTAGTACCCCCCCTGTGAGGAAGCATTCCCATTGATAGGAAGTGCCGTATGACACTTTATACGCGGCGGATCGAGCCTTCGTCTCTCTCCAGTCCCCCAACCTCTGCGCCGTCCGATACCGTCTTCGTAATCGATTTTAGTACCGAGCGGTTCAGTTCGTTGGCCTGGAATTGACGCATCTGGTGCGTCCTCCGTGTGCGTGATTTGGAACGGGTCTCTGAGGGCTGAGATTTGTCGTTTACATTCAAATTTTGTTTTTTGGCCTGTGTTTCATGTTCGTCTTTGAAAGATGGTTCGATGCCACGTCGACGGTAGCTTCGGCTCTGACCGACGATGCTACGATTGAACCGATACAAATGCCGTGTTTCGTAGCTGATAGGAATCTGTGGGTTTCAAATTTTTTAGTTAATCCACGGAGCCGTTTTCTGCGATTACAATTATAACCTTTGATAATTCGAAGCCGGTGATGATTGTCTGATGTTGGAATTACCGACTGAGTTATTCGTTGATGTCGAATTGACTGGCTGTGGTTCTGAGGCTTCCTTAAATATTTTATACTTTTGTCTTTGAAATGTGTACTGTCTGTGCAAATGGCTATGTTTGGTAACTGAAAGAGAATGGAAAATACATATTAAACATATCTAATTTTAAAAGTGGGAATCAAATTTATCTAATATTTTTACGTAATAGATATATATGTATTTATTTTTATTAAAAAAGTTTGTGTTTCTTTAATGATATTTTTTATGTATTTTTGTAATATTCATTAAAGTTTATAAAACTTATCTATTTGTTGAAGTAATCTTGATAAAGTAAAAAATAGAACCCGTCAGTATAAGAGATTCAGTTGGAATCAGTGGCATCATGAAGGTTTTGGTTTATTCTCTCTGTCTTCTGTTATTTGTTACTCATCCAAAATTTTTTGTTCATTTTTATTTGTCACTTACCATTTCCAACGCATAATAAATACTCCCATCTATCTTAAAATCAATCATTAATTAATAAACTTTATTTTCTTAATAACAAATTACTCTGTATGATTAATTACAATGTTTATATTCCCAATAATCTATCTTCTAATATTAAACTCTGCAACTCAAATGCAGCTTTTTTACTCAGCTAATCGCAGGCCTAATGATGGTAATTGGTACTTGTTGAGGTCATTGCTCCATCTCCAATCTCGCCCCATTCCCATCTTCTACAACCCCCTTCATCTCATCTGCAACTTCTCAGTTTTGAATGCAACACCTCTGCCACCTCCATC
Organism: Kalanchoe fedtschenkoi; assembly: GCA_002312845.1. Lineage (NCBI taxonomy): Eukaryota > Viridiplantae > Streptophyta > Magnoliopsida > Saxifragales > Crassulaceae > Kalanchoe > Kalanchoe fedtschenkoi. The sequence goes on from NQLW01000099.1 coordinate 917,194, forward strand.
ACCAAAAATTAAATCTGTACATGGTGCCTCACCTTCTCCGGTGAATACTTGTCATCACCCAGCATGTGCGGACTTTTTTTCAGGAATAACCTCTTTTGAATTTTTGTTATCAAGACTACCCTACCTATTTGTTTCTTATCCGGAATGCCCTACATTTATATTTCCGCTGGTACCACCAGCGGATTTGGGTAGTCAATCTGCTGCTACTACCAGCGGATTGTACAGAATGAAGCCCACGCTGGCACTGTGACTTAGCAATCCGCTGGTAGCAACAGCGGATTTGTTAGATCTAAAAACGCAGATCTAATCCCAAACCGGCTCAGTTCAAATTGGGATTTGGCTGCTTCCAGTTTTGACTTGTCAGCCTCCAGCTGAGATGCGTTGATCTGTAACTTGGCCTTCTCATCCTCCGGTTTATTAATGGCTGCTTGAGCCTTAGTTGCGTCAAGGTAAGACCTTGCCGTTTCCAACTTCTCCAACTGGGATTTGGCATGTTCCAGTCGGGACTGAGCAGCCTTCAACTGGGCCAGTGCGACTCTGAGTTGTGTCTTCTCTGCCTCCAACTCCAATCTGTTAGCCTTCAACTGGACTTTTTGCGGCTTTCCAGTTCATGGTCGGTGCATTTTGATCCGCCTTTACCGGCTTCGAACTTGAGCTTCTCAGCTTTGAGTTCTGCCCTGTCAGCCTGAAGCTCGAGTTTAACGGGCTCGGGCTCAACCTTGTCAGCCTGCAGCTTAAGCTTCTCAATCTCCAGCTGGCTGCTCCCTGCTCCTTGAGATCATGCTGCCAGCTCCTTCAGAAGCTGCAAGTTGGCATCAGCATCAGACAAATTGGATCCGACTTCGTCAGATTGGATCGGACAAATTAGATCTAACAAATCCGCTGTTACTACCAGCGGAATTTCGTTAACAAATCCGCTGGTAGTACCAGCGGATTGCTTAGTCACAGCGCCACCGTGTGCTTCAATTGTGACATGTACAATCCGCTGGTAGTACCAGCGGATTACATACTTAAATCCGCTGATGGTACCAGGGGAAATATAAAAGTAGGGCGTTCCGGATAAGAAACAAATAGGTAGGGTAGTATTGATAACAAAAATTCAAAAAAGGTTATTCCTGAAAAAAAGTCGCTGGCTAATCCCTCTGCATCCGATTCCGACGAGTATGACATCGTACGCTTCCGATTCCAGTGATTTCTTCTACCGATTCTGAACTATATATTTGTTGGTTGTTGTTGTCGTTTATGAATCGATTCTAGCAAGCTTGAGATACATCAAGATTTAAAACCTATTCAGAACCCTATGACAGATCGCTAAATCAAGTGAGAGATGAGATTGGAGAAGAAGATAATATCCTGAGATTTGTGTACGCGCAGTTATGATATTGATTTTTTCAATATGAAAAATACCGTAATTAAAGACAAAACTGTTGTGTGACAGTTGTTCATCTCATCATTTCTTAATTTGTGCGCTTAATTGCTGCGCGACATGTATTCTCGGCCAGAGGGAGTATAGTACAACTTCAGGTATTCACCCCACTCTTGTTTAAATCTATTTCTATTTTTATAAATATTATGAAACATAATCAATTAAACCGGCGGTCGAACCGGTTCGAGCCGCCGGTTCAACCGGTAAACCAGGAACCGGGCTCTCACCGGTTCGACTCCCGGTCCGGTTTTTATAACTATGAATTCTAGCACCATGTTGTATTTTAAGTTGGTTTGTGATTATTTTTAATTTTTTCCCCTCCAAATTTATATACAAGAATATGAACACGTCTATGTATTAAAACTACCACCTTAAATAATTTCATCAAATCAAAACTTTAACTTCCACCAAAAATCTCCCAATGACTTCAATCCACTCTTCCCATCTCTTCTGTCTTCACTCTGGATTGGCTTAAAATAGTCTCATTTTTGTAAACGTCTGTTTCAAACTGGCATTGGGTTGTCATTGGATTGATTGCTTACCAAGTAACCCAACCGGGGCATTTTGTACAAGAGCCGGTTTAAAACGGTGATTGAATTAGTCAAACGTGATTTTTGCCGATTTGAAATTGCTGTTGGACATGAACAATGGCGAGCGATTTTAAATGGGGAACTATTTGACCAAATTTTATAATTTACTGTAAACTCCATTTTAAAAAATGATTGGGTTTGAATGAAGAATCAGTTTAATAGAACGGTTCAAATTAATGTGGCCTCTGAGCAATTTTTTTCCAAACGACAGTTTGACTATGTCCAAGGCCCATTTGAAATGATGAATGGCTAAGAATTTCGATTTTTTTAAATTTTTGTTGTCTAATTTAGTTACATAGCTTTAGTTTGTCTACATTTGTTACATCATTTCACAAACAATTGAGCTCAATTTGGTTACATTTGATACTCATTTCACAAACAATTGAGCTTCAATTTGACTACATATGATTCGTAATGTTTAATCAAATAATATTTGGAACATACAAGTGAGTAAAAAATGTTTAAACCATAAGGAAGTATTTGAAAGTAACATTTAAGTTTGATATATGTCAGACAAGTATCTAGTATGAAATCACTTTCTATGTTGTCCAACAACAACAACTCGTCGCCACCTTGGAGCGTTTCAACTGAGTTACTCTTGCACGACGTCGTTTTCATTAAATGAAAAGTGTTGTCGTTTACTTTAAGTTGCTTCTATAAAAGATCGATGTTGTTTCTGAAGAATATACAGTCATTTATGAGTAATATCTATACATTTATGATGAATATGAAACCATGAAAACAATCTGATAAATATTGGACCGATTCTGACGAATATATATGTAGTTCTGGGGAATAACCAATGATTTATCATGAAGATCGATGCATTTCTACTGAATTGACGCAGAGTATTGAAAATAGACCACAAAATAATCTGAAGAATTTACAAATGTTTCTGAAGAATATACAACCATTTCTGAGTAATATCTATACATTTCTGATGAATATGATACCATGAAAATAATTTAATAAATATTGGACCGATTCTGACGAATATATATGCAGTTCTGGGGAATAATAAATGATTTGTCATGAAAATCGATGCATTTCTACTGAAAATTGACGCAGGGTATTGAAAATAGACCACAAAATAATCTGAAGAATATACAAGGGTTTCTGAGGAATATACATTCATTTATGAGTAATATTGATATATTTCTGATGAATATGAATATGAATATACAACTATTTACATTAAAAAAACGACGTCGTTTTGTTTTAAATCAAAACGACGTCGTCAGAGGGAGTAGGTACTCCCGGAGCATATAAGAATTTGCGGTTTCAACTGTCGCGATGCACGCTCATCCTCTCCATGCTCCTTGGCCAGTTGTGTGACTTGTGATGATAAATCTGCAATATTGAAAATAAGTATATTAACTACAATTATGTAACTGTATTTATATAGTTACAAATTCGATTGAAAAATACCTGAAGGGAGTCGAAGTAGTATGAGGTCGATCCTGAACAAAACAACCTCGTTGACACCTTCCAAATCGCTACGATAATTATGAAAATATCATGAACAATCCTTTTCACATGTCATCTAGCGTCGCTTCATCTGCCACCTTACAATTGCATAATAATGATTTTCATCTACAAATTCACATGAATGTAAGATTCTTAAAATCTCTCCTATTCCCTACATTAAAATTCAGAATCAATTTTCTCTCTCAAATACCACCCTTTACTCTAGTCTCATTTACTCCAAAATAAAAAAAATATAAAAAAACAACTCACCCACCCAAAGTGAATTTTTTTGTATATCAAATTCTTTCAAAGTTTGCTCTCGTTTGCACTCAGAAACAATAGAACACCTTCAGAGACACGAAACGTTCAAAACTCAAATCGATGGAGCTTTCGGTGATCGACCTCGCTCCGTATCTATCAGCAAACTCAGCGGAGGCTGAATCCGCTGCGGCGAAACTCTGTAGTCAAGTGAGCGGCGCCCTAAAGGCGACGGGCGCGCTGCTGGTCCGCGATCCACGGTGTGCCGCTGAGCTCAATGATCGGTTCATCGATCTGATGGAGAGGTATTTCGACATGCCGCCTGAGTTCAAGCGCCTTCAGGAACGCCCGGAGTTGCGCTACCAGGTACCTCCGTGAAACCTTGCACTGAATTGACTCAACTGCTTAGTTTATGCAATTCAATTATTTCTCATTTTTTTTTCAAATAATTATGCTATGGATTTTGAGTCATGGATTTGTACTACTAGTAGATTAGAGTATTTTGATTTTTCATCTCTGCAATTGAAATTTTCATGATCCTCAGGCTCTATTTGGTAAAGGAAAATAGTCAGAAAGAAAATTTTGAGTGAATATTTAACAAATTATGTGTTTAGGTTAGAGAAAGTTGTGGTGGAAAGAAAATTAGATGGAAAACTATGAGATGTTTTAACATTTTCCTTTTAATTTTACACTTTGATCAAACAAGAGGAAAATTAGATGGAATACATAGATATTTCATTTTCCCTATCATTTACCTTTCTCTCCTATTTTTCCTAAACCAAATAGTGGGTAAGGCTTAGTTTGTTTAGGAAAAATTATGTGGAAAAGAAAATGTCAATGAAAGTTAAAAGAATTTGATATTTGGTTAGGAAAATTTGTGGGGGAAAGAATGTTAGATGAAAGTATAGTTAAATTAGAGCGTGTTTTATTGCTTTCTTTACAATTTTCTACCCCAAACCAAACAAGAGGAAAATGACATGAAATTGATTAAGATTTCATTTTTGCTAGCATTTCCCTTTCCCACCTATTTTCCCTAAACCAGGCAGAAGCTAAGTTGTTGTTGGTTTTTCTTGTTTTTTGTTCATTTTGTTTCCATAATGTGGTGTATCTATGAAGTTTGTATCTTACTTAATTTATAAATAAATTAGAGGAACTTTTGTAGAAATCTTTTTATAAACAAATAAAGAAAAGAAAATGGTATTACTTTGCAGACTGTAGTTTATTTTCTTTGATTTAAAACAGGCTGGGGTCTTACCAGAAGGAGTTGAGGTTCCCCGTGTTTTGGTGGACAGGGCGATGCAAGAAGAGTTAGAACGGGTGTCTGATGACGCCAAGCCTATCATACCGAAAGGACCGGATAATAAGTGCAGATACATGTGGAGAATAGGCGCTCGTCCTTTAGTTACGCGTTTCAAGGTTTGTGTCACCGTGATCTGGTCAATTTTGTTGAACTGATTTCAATTTACTAACCAGCAGGACTGAGATATGTCTGTTTTATCTATAGGAACTGAACTCTGACCCTGTGATACCTGAAGGGTTTGATGAATGGAAAGAAACTATGAACTCCTGGGGATACAAAATCATATCCACAGTAGAGGTTGGAAAGTGAGCTTCATCGCTGCAGCTTATTGTCATATATATTTCAAGCTTTGTGACCGTGTCCTTTTGCCTAGGTTGTTGCTGAAATGGCAGCGATTGGGTTTGGGTTGCCCAAAGATGCATTCACTTCACTTATGAAGCAGGTAGCGCGGTAGTGGAAACTATCATTTCATTTGAATTGAATGATCATTAATCAGTGAATCAAATTTGTTTTCCTTATTTGATAGACATTTTTGCACGTTTTTAATCAACAATGCTGTAAGCAATATTATTTCCTTCATGAAATTCCAACTTCCATGTGACAATTTTCACAAAAATTTCGTTATCATAAACGGCTCAAATTTTTGTACCACTCAGGGACCTCATAAGCTTGCCCCAACAGGGAGTAACCTCCAAGTCTACGGTCAGGAGGGGACAGTACTTGCCGGATATCACTATGATCTGAATTTCTTGACAATTCATGGAAGAAGTAGATTTCCCGGTCTAAATATATGGTATAGAAATGGACAAAAAGTGGAAGTGAAAGTTCCTGAAGGATGTCTGCTCATCCAAGCTGGAAAACAGGTACACAGCTGATATTGTCAAATCTAATTTGCCAACTCCTTTCATTCTTAGATATTCATCATTGTTTGGCATAGATAGAGTATTTGACAGCAGGAGAATGCTCAGCTGGCATGCATGAAGTTGTTGTGACTCGCAAGACCGTGGAAGCAATTAAATTAGCAGTTGAACAGAACCGCAGCTTGTGGAGAGTATCCTCAACTGTAAGCGATATCAAACCCATCCCTTCCACATTGCATCCGACTTTAGTTTTATTTCTATCCTGGCAGTTTTACACAGTTTGTATATTAATAACAAATATGTTCATGTCCTTGACTTTGCTTATTTTCTAATGCTCCCTAGTTATTTGCTCACATTGCATCTGACGCACTGTTAAAGCCGCTGGGACATTTTGCTGAATTGCCGTCAGCTGACGCTTATCCACCAATTCATACAGGAGACTTTGTTTCGCGGGAGATTGCAGTGATTTATTCTAAACCAAGTAAATAATGATTTTGATTACCTCTAATCATCATATATCTGATGTATGGAACATGTCCGCTAGCTGAAATGGTAAAAGAGCAGATATTCTGGCATATGGATCTCTGTGAAGCCGGGGTCACTTGTACATGCCACTAAAGTCTATCTTCATGTAGAAGATGTTTATATATTATGTCTGTGCACCCTAAGGCTCTCTTTGGTTTGGGGAAAATTATAGAGAAAATTAGAGGGAAAAAAATGTAAGGAAAAATGAATTATTCATGAACTCTATTTAATTTTCCTTGTTTGATTAAGGGTAGAAAATTGCAAGAAAAATATCAAAATATTCTTTAAATAAACAAAACTTTCTTTTTTGTTTTGTAATTCTAATTTCCCCCAATTTTTTCTAAACTAAACATAAAATTCTTTTCATTTTTTCTACATGACATGTGGAATGGGATTAGTTAGATGCTTGATGCTTCCCTGACCATTTGAGTAACATGAGATGAATCTCGTTTTAAGTGTCACACAATTTCTTATGCTTGAAACTCTTCCCATTGCGAATATAAGCTACACAACATAGATGGGAAACCTGCTTTGTTACATTTGAATGGTGTGAGCAGTCACTGAGGTAGGTGGAAGGTGCATAATGGCATGCACACTCCGTCTCTCATTCTCTATATTGGTTTAACAATCCCGCTGAGACCATGGTAAAGAAATCCTTACTTACATTGAGCGCATTGAAGCTCCCCAAACGGATCTTTAGGCAGCTGAAAGTCTGAAAATGAGGCAGCTTCATCTGCCTTTTCGTGCTGTAATCTGCCTGCTGGCAGTGGTGATGTATCCCACAGAAGCTAGTGATGTTTGTGGAAGAAATTTTTTTTCTGCCCTTGTTCAGATGATACCGTGTAGGTCAGCTGTGGCTCCCTTCAGTCCTCTCCCACCTACGGAAGCTTGCTGCCAAGCCATCATAGCTCTTGGCCAGCCCTGTTTGTGTGCGCTTATCAACGGCCCTCCAGTTTCTGGTGTTGACCGCAACATGACCTTGCAGCTCCCTGACAAGTGCCTTGCCAATTTCGAACCATGTAACTCATTCTTCAATATCAACTTACTTCAACTTATACTCGAAGATTAGGAATTTCCACTTCCAGGTATAATCTAACTTGAGACACTTTCATTCTTCCAGGCGCAATGGGATGATAAATTGCAATAGAGGAGCCCGACGATTTCAATAAACACACCGAGGATAGTCAGTCGTAGTAATTATTATTTCTCTGTACTCCGCGCGCTTTTATGAGTTCAAAATAAATCTTGTTTCCAAAAAGTAGAAGGTGATTTTCTCAAAAAATGCATCAGATTGTCATTTGTTTGGTATGAATCACAGATGAAAAAGTAAACAAACTACAATGATCAGTTGTGTGTGTAGAGTAAGCTTCAATCTCTGACCTGAGTTCCAAACTCCAGTCTCTTCTATTTGTGCCACAGCCTGCCTTAACTTTGTGAAAGACATGAACAAACAAACACGCGTATGGGAGAAAATTTCCAAAGCAGATACGTATAAAAGTTTCTTGAGGCGACGCAAGGCTATGAAGACATACAGCAGATGGATGATTTCGCAGGAGGAGCTTCATGCTGTCCAGGAACAATTATCTTCGTTCCTTTAAGTAGTGATGAGTTTCCTCCAGATTCTCCTTCATTAGCAGTTAGAGATTTTTTGGTTGTTACTCGATAAATCTCGGTGAGGACCTTCAGGAAGGCTGTTTCTACATTGGTGGACTCTAAAGCGGAGGTTTCCATGAAGAAGAGGCTTTCAGCCTGAGCAAACTCTTTGGCATCCTCAGTGGGTACAGCTTTGAGGGACGCTAAGTCAGATTTATTGCCAACAAGCATCACAACAATATTTTTGTCTGCATGGCCTCGCAGTTCCTCTAACCACCTGGTCACATGGTCGAATGTCGGACGTTTGGTCATGTCGTACACCAGCATAGCTCCCACTGCTCCCCGGTAGTATGCGCTTGTCACTGCCCGGTACCTGCAATGATGATGTCGTCAAACAAGAGCTAAGAAACTCAATTCAAAACATATATTGACATAAAACGAGACTGGTTAGATATTAGTCAGAATACTATAGCAGTTCCATTCCTATATGAGAAGAATTCGACATGTCAGCTGTCTCGTGCCAGAGCATGATCCATGTCGCTAGTTACTTAAAGATTTATCAGCGACCAGAGGCAGTAGAGAAATAAGTGCATGAATCCTAAATCAACATACAGCTGCGGAAAATTATTTGAAAAGAAAGAGTAAATAATCTCATTGATTGACTCTCTAGTGACCTAAATAAGATAAAACTAGAATGCACCACTTTTACCAAACAGCAAATCTCGCTAATTGCCAACTCAAATGCTAGTAGCTCAAGTTGGTTTTACACAAGCAAGTACAGGTGTTTCCGGTGTGAACTTCTGGAAGTCTTATTATGATAAGGCAGTATCAAAACAAATATATAAAGTCACACAATAAGTAAATACAGCAGAAAAATATGATACATGATAAATGCAGGAGAAAGAGAAAGCAGATAGGAATGATAGATCCACCCAGCGGCTGATCCGAGTTTTTTCTGGGTGGCAAAATTATATAGTCAAAATTTTGGTTGAATTTGGGGGTGAAATTAAAAATTTAGTTAAAATTAAACATATAATTATATATATATATATTTTTTTTTACATAGACATGTATTTTTGGTGGGATCCGGGGGCGGCCCCAGTGGCTCCACCTATGGATCCACCAGTAAGGGTGTTTGAAAGGAGAAAATATGACCATAATCTTCATGCATCAAGAAAGAACAGAGATATGATCTATCTATTCAACCAGTCTTACAGAAAATTGTTGTATACCAAACCAAACTGAGCATGAAGTACAGATGATAATCAGTCCTCACGACCAGATACAAATCGGATTGGTGAAGCTGGAATTCTTTCAATCAGGTCCAACAATATCCGGATATATAATTTGAAAGGAAAAAAACAACAGCAAGAAGGATGGCTGAAAATGTATACTGTACCTCTCCTGGCCAGCGGTATCCCAAATCTGAGCCTTGACAGTTTTGTGATCGACGAGTAGCGTCTTGGTCTGGAACTCAACCCCAATGGTGGCTTTAGAATCCAAGTTGAACTCATTCCTGGCGAATCTAGCGAGTAACTGCGACTTGCCGACTGCGGAATCCCCTATCAGCACGATTTTGAAAACGTAGTCGATCTTCTGGTTGAAATCCACACCGTTGCGGTTGGACATCGCGAATCACAACACGGCAAATTGCGATCACAATTTGGGAGAATGAAATGATCGCTACGACCCTGGCGGAGGTCGATTTTGGTCAGCTGGAGGCGCGCCGTTGAATCCCGAGACCAGTGGGAAACAAAGTATTTGATTTTCTTTTCTTTTTTCTTTTTTTTAAACAAAAAGAAACAGCTAGTTGATGCACAAGTGCACAACCTCTCCACCATTTCACAAAATTCTATTATTGTTAATATTATAGAGTACAGATAAATTAGATATTCAAATAGCTCGTCATTTTAGATGATTTATTACCAGTATTAAAATTTGTAGGCTGTGTTTGGTTTGAGAAAAGTGAGAGGGAAAGAAAAGTTATAAAGAAAATGAATCACTCAAAAAATTCATCTTATATCTTTGTTTGGTTTGAGGTAAAAATTTTTATAGAAAGTACTAAAACACTCTTTAGTTTAACCAAATTTTCCATCCTATTTTTCATATAACTTTCCATTTAGTTTTTTATCCCTATTTTTTCTAAACCAAACAAAGAATTCCTTCTAATTTTCCATCAAATTTTCCTTTCACTAAAATTTTCCTAAACCAAACACACCCTTAATGTTCTAAGATTTGAGAGTTTCAGGAATTAGATTAGGTTTTAAAATGGAAAATAAATATATATAATGACATTTATATAAGCTATGTATATGAGGGATTTATTAAACAATATTGTTTTTTATTATTTTTGGATTTTAGGGGTTTCAATATTTTAAAGTTTTTTTAGTATTTAAAGTTTTGAGGATTTGTTGGATAAATCTTTTGGATTTACAATTTTGTGGTTGTTTCATTTTGTGGGTTTCAAAAATATCATAAAACACCAAAAACTAAAAGATTCACTTCTAAAACTCCTTTTTTTTATAACTCACACATTTAATCACTCGAAATGAGGCGTAAGAATTTCATACTTGACCACTCGTACATTACCTAAGGTGGCTAATGGAAGGAGGGCTTGAATTGTCTATGGGTGCACATGTGTTTAACTATGCGATAAGGTGTTATTGTATTTCTTGGATTTTTGTTATTGTTTGTAAGGTAGCAAATATAAATGTGCAGCTGTAATAGATTTCTAATGAAGTTAACAGATTTCTGCATTTCTTTTCCGATTTCAGACGTGTTTCTGCAGATTTTGGTGAAACTCTGGCTGCCTTATTCTGCATCTTTCCACAGTGGCTTCAAACACCTGATTTATTTACCATTTCAAACCTTAAACATTTTCCTATAAACTAAACCATATTACGTAAGTGCAAGTTTGGTTAGAGGGTTAAAGAGGGTATAATATTAACTATACATGTAAAATTGTTTTGCTAGTACTCAGATATCCCGATAAGAAATAAAAATGTTATAAAAAATATGTTATTATTTTGAATATAAATAATACACTCACTATTAATATCGACATTAATAATAATACTCAATACAAAAATGCACTAAACATATAATCACTTGGACTTTGGATCAAATAAAAATAAAATGATTCCATCAAACCAAATGGTTTACAAAAATAATTCGAATTTTTAAAGAATAAAAACCAATATATTAATTAAATTAAATTTTTAAAAAAACAGCCGTTTGACATCCCACCTGCTATGTAAGGGATAACAATAGCGGCCCTCTTTTTTTTATGGTGTGGAAAAAACAAGTTCACTAGATTTAGATTTTACAGGGGAAATGTATTTTCATGATACATACAAATTCATAGAAAGTTCATTCAACATTTTGCCAACAAAACATAAAGAGCTGCAACATTTTGCTTTGCACATCCTCCTCGTATCCAACAGATGGATTGTATGATCTTTCGGTGCTTCCAAACATGGACATTTGGAAGAAAACCACCATACAAATCAGTAATACGCTTTCCTAGGATTACCCTGTTATAGACATGGGGAAAACACAAGGAAGCAATGTTAAGTATCAACATGGTGATAGTTACACAAAATAAAGTTAATTTTGACCTTGGTTCTAAAGATAATGCTGCATGTGAGCTAACATAAGCAAAAACATTACACCGATAAAGATAATCCATTAGTGCACATTTGGTACACCGTATTATTAATACACGTATAAATAATACACACATAAATAATACCACCTATTGAGGATATTATTAATACGGTTACCAAAGGTAAATTTTCTTCCCCTGCATTATTAATACGTATTCCTAAACTGAACCAAACACATTACCATGATATTAATAATATCATCTCATTTCTAATACATGCTACCAAAAGGGGCTTAGTTATGAAACTGAAAGAGAATACGTACCAAAGGATTTGGTCTGTGGCGGTATCCCAGCATCATTCGTTTCTTATACTGTTCGTATATATCATCATCAGGAGTCACTTCACCAGGTTGGCTAGCACCAACTCCCAATGTGTCCTTCTTCACACTCCCTGCCATAATTGGATCTGCAATACCATTTCTAGAGCTCCCAAGACCTTCCCCTGCAGGTCACCAAAGTAGTACAAAAAATAATTT
>NQLW01000099.1:930422-945335 GCA_002312845.1 Kalanchoe fedtschenkoi
AAAAAAGAAGGAAAAAAGAGAGATATGTGTTCAATTAAGTAATCACACCTGGACCACGAGTACAGGTTACAGTTGGATTTAGAAACTGGTTTAAATAAATAAATGAGTACCAAGAAGGAGAAATTAAAATACTTACCCTTATTAGATGTCTGCGACAGAACTTTCTCTTCTTCAATGAGCCTGTACTCATAGTATTTATAGTCAGCACAGCTTTCATCAAATAAGAACCTGCCAAGTGTGGGTCACAGCAAAGAGATTATCCCTGAACTCATGCTGCAGATATTAATCAACTCAATCATTGGCAGTAAGACCCATATTGGAACTTCATGACGCATGATCACTTGAGAGCAGTGAAAGGGAAAATTAATATCTGTCCACTCCAAAATATTAGTGTGCATTCAAGGTGGTATTGGAAAAAAGTCCTGTAATTGGTCAAGGTGGAACTCCATGTACATACACAGGCAACAACAAACCCACATACACTTGCATATTAGCCTGAGTTTTGAATGTCATTGCATTACTCTTGATCAGCTTAGAGAAAAAACAATGGCAAACTATAATAAAATGTAACACATAAAATAGATACAATATTTCACCTGAAGCTCTATGATTAACACAACAAGATTGGTTCCTGCTAGGCTTCAGTGGTAACTTACTTGAAAGGAGTGTCACCCGGATTCTTCTGGCGAGTTACATGCTCAAATTGCCTGCCATTCTTAGCTACAAAACTTGCTAGTTTGTCTGCAACTTTCTTAACAGTAGGATCACTTGGGGCAGTAGGGGCTGCATTTCACTTAAAGAACTGATTAAAACCAAGAGCATGAACAAGAGAATGCAAATTACTCGTATCAGGGTAAAATATTTCCAATTGGACGTCTCTTTCTCTGGACATTGACAAGGTCGTAAGATATCGCTGCATTCAGGAGACAAAAAAATTCAAAAATGTCTTTTACTCATTTATCCCTCATATTATTAAGTATCCATGTCTGCCAATTGTTTGAGTTAAAATAAATTGGTGAATTGGCTTGAGGTAATGAAAATTCAATATGATAAGGACCACTCCTTACCTGAAATGATGTTGAAACAAGAAAATGAGTCACGATGCATTGGAAATTGGAATGACATAAAGCATACATCACAAGATGAAGGCAACATAATAGTAGCCATTAAAATGATTCAGCAACACAATGAAGTTAACATGGGAACCATTTAATTAACTTTCTGGGAATCAGACACCAGGTGCAACAGTCTTTTAGCATTTGCAGAAATGTATATGAAAGTAAATAAGAAACAAAAAACTTCGACCTAACAAAGAAAATATGCTTAATACTGCATATGCAACAATTACCAACATCCGCCGACTTTGATGGTTGCTCTGACACATTTGACTGTGTCGCTTTCTGGCGCTTAACTGATCTATCTGCCGAGTTCCCAACATCTATTTCATCTTCTTCATCATCACCACCAAACTTAACTGGTGGCGCAATCAGCTTGGACTTCGGTTTCAAGCTAAATGCAAGCTTTCCAGATGGAGCACTCAAGGTAACTTTCCTTTTACTATCAGATGATCTATCCATTGTATATCATCCAACTTTCACTATAGCTGTTTCAGGAAATCACTGTTCGCCAAACAAGCTTCCACAACATTTTAGCCAACAATATACACACAAAATGTAATTGAAACCCACACAACTAACTTGCCCTAATTGCTCAATTACCTGTTCTGTAATGATTTGGCGAAAATCTAATCAAATTAAATCAAAACGTTCCTGAGTCGATCCACAATAATGGATCCCTCCAACAAAAAATCCCTGAAATCTACGAAATTGAACACGAAAAGAGCAGACGATGTACACGACAAGCTAGTAGGTCTTCCGTACCTGAAAAGGGGCTGGGAGATTCAGATTCGGCTGATCGACGAAGCACGAGAGGTTAATAGTGAGGACTTATCGGACGGAGATCGACACGAACGGATGATCGCAAAAGGGCGCTTCCAATTCGATGCGGAGTTTGTCGTCGGGTTCGTTTGTAGAGCCGTTCGGTCTCCGCGAAGATTGTATTGCAAATTTATATTTTTTTATATATGGTGAAATAATTTCAGCGACGAATCTAGTTATTTCGCTCAGGCTGTGTTTGGTACGACTTAAATCTAAACAATTTGCGGACTGTACAAAACATTATATGTGTAGTTACTAATACCCCATTCACAAATTGATAAGTGTAAATTACTTAAACTTTTTACATTCATTAAGTATCAAAAAAAAAAAAAAAACTTGTTACATTCATTTTATAGGGTTTAGCGAATATATTCTGTCAGGACATACGAGTAAAGGCACCCGTCGTTTCGACGGTTCTGTTCAAAAAAATTAAAAATCGAACCAAATTATTAGTCATCCATTTTAAAAATATGAAACTGTAAACCGAATGATTAAAGCCTAAAGGCACCCGTCGTCCCGACAGTCCGGTTCGAGAAAAATTAAAAATTAAACTAAATTATTAGTCATCCCTTTTTAAAATATGAAACTGTAAACGGAATTATTTTTTAAAATTTGAAACCGAACCAAATCGAACCGAACCGAATCGGACCGGACCGAACCGGACCGACCGGTTCGGGAGCGTCACGACAGAAATGCTATTCTGTTATTCTGTCAGGACATATAAGCTACGTACTCTAGCGGCTAAATGATAGCGTTTTAATTTATTTTTATAAGATTTATGATTTCTAAATTTTAAAATTTTTATTATTTTAGGGTTTTAAAGATTTTTTGGTTGCAGACTTTCGTATTTTTAATATTTTTTTGGATGTGTTAAAAACCCATCCAAAATTATGTTATTTCATAACTCTGAAATCCTCAATCCTAAAATCCTAAAAATACTTTTAATAAATAAATTTTAAAACCCCTCAAAATCCTAAAATATTAGAAACTTTGAGTCATGAAACCTTAAAACACTTAAACATCATTCAAAATGAAATCATTTTAGCCGATCTGATACGTAGCATATATACCCGAACATGTATATTCATTTTTCACTTATTTTTTATACTGAAGAACTTGAAATTTTAAACACACAAAATCTTAAATTCAGAAAACACATAATGGAAGAACAAGAAAGCATAAATGAATTTTACAACCCAAAACAAAAGAAAATATCAAAAATCCAAATTTCAAACAGAGAAAATCACAAAAAATCATATTTCACAAGTATTACTCACAATGGCCTCATGTAAAGTGTCGGATGGAGAAGATTAATGGTGTGGAAGAGACTAGAAGAGTAGGAGATGATAATGAAATTTAGGGTTAATTCTTTGATTCATTTTTGTTCTTCCTCTTACAAAATATATAAGACTTGAAATCTCAAATTACATTTCGACCCTACTATTTTATCAAATACTAAATGCACCCTATATGTAACATAAAGCGTCCTCCATGTAAGACCTTAAGGTTCAATTTCTTGTCTACCATTGTTTGAGGAATGAAGTTCGAAATCGAAAATAAATCGTCAAACATCGCAGAGGGATGAAACTCATAATACGATTAAATGCACTTCAAAAAGAAAAAAAGAGTGTGTACATGTACATTCACAGTAAAATCCATTGTTATTAAAATCGGATCGGAAGTCGAACCGAACAGAGCTTCGGTTTCTGATTTATCAATTGAAACGGCGGTTCAGACTGGTTCAATCTCCAATCTAATTACTTGCATTAACTATAATAAAACTATGCTACAAATAAAATATTAAGGGACAATGAAGTAACCGAGTGTGGGAGAAAACACTGAACTAGATGTTTTGACAACACTGGTTCATAACGGCTTAACCCGTTTTGATCGGTTCAGTCTGGTTAAATCTGATTAGTCAGATAGAGCGAAATATTAATTAAATCGGACCGAACCAAACAACAGTTCACAATTCAGCTGATTGAACCACCCGGTCTAGTTCGGTTTTATTAACTGTGGTAAAATCACGCACATAAAGTACATAATCCTACCTTATTGTAGAATGCAGACAACTAGAGACATCAGCCCATATAATTGCAAAATGGCTTGAGGAGGAGAGAAAAGTGTGTCACAGTCGATGCTAAAAAAGCACCAAAATGGGACTAGTTGTTATCCACCTTCGTTGCTGGTTAGTGCTTCTGGTTGTAGTTTCACATAATAGCAATTTTCTTGGGTTGCATTTTGTGGAGACGAAAAGTGCCGAAGTGAGAAATAATGGAAAATAAGAATACTATTTGACTTTTGGTAAGAAAGAGTAACGAAACGAGTTGAAAAATTTTAAAAAATTTAAAATTAATAATGAATTATCACGTGACCACAATCACTCTACAAATTTCTCCTTCTTGACCTCCTTTCCCAACCCTTAACTTGTTACAAAATGCATGTGAATGTCCTTTTCTTCTGAAGGTGATGTCTTTATCCCAACAGCTAGAAAGTATAGTAAATAATGCTCATGTGACTCCCTCTTCAATTTGGATCATTGGTCCTACCTTGAACCATTTCCAATCAGGCAATTCAAATAGTTAGATCCACCAATTGAAGACCTTGCGCATTTTGGGTTTTGGACACACTTGTGTTAAATGAAAATAGATGGTCGATTTCAAATCAAAACCACATTGGCAGATCTCTCATTGAATTGTATCCCAACGCCACACAATATCTACACATAGTCGCGGGCAGCTTAGCTAGCTGCATTGGTCGGCTACGTAGTACGTCCCCTCCTCCGCATTAACCCCAAACCAAACCGAAACAAGCCATGAATGCTCCTCCACCCAACTTCTATCCCATTACAAAAATCAGCTCACTCAACCGACACTGACACGCAAAAATGGCTCACCTTTTCCTCTCCATCCTCCCATTCTTCCTCCTGCTTCTCCTCACTCCATCCGCCTCCGCCTGCCCCCCATCCGACCTTTCCGCCCTTCTCGCCTTCAAATCCTCCCTCCAAGAGTCCTCCCTGGGCATCTTCAACTCATGGACCGGCACCGACTGTTGCACCAACTGGTACGGGGTGTCATGCAACCCCGACACCCGCCGCGTCGCCGACATTAATCTTCGCGGCGAGTCAGAGGACCCCCTTTTCGAAAAATCCGGAAAGTCGGGCTACATGACCGGCTCCCTTTCCACATCCATCTGCCACTTGGACTCACTCACAACCCTCGTCATCGCTGACTGGAAGGGCATCTCCGGCTCCATCCCCTCCTGCATCCCTTCTTCCTTACCCAAACTCCGCATCCTCGACTTGATCGGCAACTCCTTCTCCGGCCCCATCCCCTCCGGCATCGGCGCCTTGTCCAAACTCAGAGTCCTCAACCTAGCTGACAATCGCCTCACCGGTGCCATACCCTCGTCTGTAACCCAGATGCAGGATCTCCGCCACCTCGACCTCACCAACAACAAGCTATCCGGCAACATACCCGCAAACCTCGGAAACCTCCGCATGCTGAGCAGAGCGCTGCTGGGCCGCAACGACCTCTCCGGTCCGATCCCCACGTCCATTTCCTCCCTGAACCGCCTGGCAGACCTGGACCTGTCCATGAACAAGCTCTCCGGCCAGATCCCAGCTCAGCTCGGACAGATGCCGGTGCTGTCAACTCTCAATCTCGACAACAATCTACTGACCGGTCCCATTCCGGCTTCCATTCTCAGCAACTCCGGCCTGAACATTCTGAATGTGAGCCGAAACGGGATCGAGGGGAACATCCCGGACGTGTTCGGGTCTAAAACCTACTTCAGCGTGCTTGATTTGTCGTACAACAGGCTGCGCGGGACGGTGCCGAAATCTCTGTCGGGCGCTGCTTATATAGGCCATCTGGATTTGAGCTTCAACCACCTGTGTGGACCCATCCCGAGAGGAGCTCCGTTTGATCATCTGGAAGGAAGCTCCTTCTCCAACAATGATTGTCTGTGCGGATCGCCGTTGATGCATACTTGCTAGAGGTTTGGTTTGGGGGGAGTTATGTAAGTTGTAATAAGTATTGGGGGTTCTCTTGGTAATTATTATTTTCTTATCGTTTATGCTTTGTTTGTATGCTGGCAAAATGAGAGATTTATTATTTTATTACTATCAAAGTATATATTTACAAGATAATTGAAGTTCAATTTTGGTGCTTTGTTTTTTGCAGAGTTCGATTAAGATGTTAGTTCTTGTCGGTGTCTCACAACGATTTTCAATTCTTCATCTAAGCTTGAAAAAGAATACGAATAACTGTCTGAAATTGACAGTTAAGAGTTCGTGTTTTTTCTATTTGAATTGAGATGCATCGAATTGAACTCAAACATGATTAATTTTATAAGTTACATAAAATTAAATAAAAAAAATAAGGTGAAGTCTGTACATTTAAACTTAGAAGAATGAAAATTTAAACTTAAATAAACTCAATTGAAGTGTGTCCATTTAAGCTTAAAAAAAGCGACCCTCACTCTGATTTTATCGGTTGGAGCTTTTTGTATTTTTTTTATTAAATTAAATATAGAATGTTTTATGAGAATTTGAATAATTTGGTAAACACTTTATTCTTGTATTATTTATTATAATTTGATAAATCATATTTTGAATACTTTAATATATTATAATATTGTCGTTGTTCAATTTTTCATATTTTTCTAAACCTTAGCAAAAATTAAATTCAAAATTATTTTATAAAAAATTATTTATTTATGTGAACAACTGGATAAAATAGAAAGCAAAACACTTTAATGTTAGCACCCAACACAGACATGCAAACTTGTCATGTGTTATACTACAATCAAAATCATATTAAAATTACTCGCGTCCAACACATTTTGATAATGTTCACTTCTTCCTTTTCTGAAATATATAATTTGTTTATCACTAAATCTAATTGCATGCACCAATGTTTTATCTAATGCACCAAAAACATGATTCACACCTGATACCAAAGTTGTTTGGAGGATTTTTCGCAGTAATAGATTGGTACAATCTGAAAAAAGCGACCACGATACCTATCGAGAACTTGGTGGAGAAAGAAGAATTTGTTGTACAAAGAATAAAGTTTGCAGGAGAAAAATCTTTAGAGAAAGCAATACTCGTTAATATCAGTTGGTTAAAAAAAATTAAAAAAATAATTTAATCTTAATTTTGTGATAGCCAACTTTCTAAATATTATTGAGAGAGAAAAATAAATGTTCAAATTACTAAATACTTATTATAATTAATAAAAAAAACAAGAGACCAAACTTAATACAATTAAACACCGAAAATAGCCGGTAAATTTTTGAAGATGGCAAATCATGAGTCGAGCCACAACCTTTTACTACAACTTACCTTATGAATTTATTGCAGGGTAAAGTTACTTGTAAGGATTCTTGAAACCGACACAAATCGATTCCACACGAGTATGAAGGAATTCGATTGGTGAGGAAAGGCAGCCTCCTAAACAATCACATGGCAACAGTCATATGATGTCATGTCATTTGGTACGAGTCTTTCGCAGTCCCAACCAACTGCAGCGTAGTGATGAGGATCTTCTCCACTCAATGGTTTACATCCACACAACGTGGACTTTGATATTAAATCCCACTGACACTGCCAAGAAAATACTCTCACAAATATTTACTGAAGAAATTTCAGATTCGCGTACATTGTGAACTTGTGTTTGATGCGTTTAGCAAATAACAATAATAGTCATCGTTCGGAGAACAGGATTAGGTACTGCACAATAATTTGTTATCAGCTTCAAAACAACGTTATTTTGACATTCAAACACAATAATTTTTTTTTATTTTCACTGTCATATTAAAATTCGGGATCGATAACATTTGTTGTTTTTGCTGCCAGCTCCAAACCAAGTCCATAATCATGAATCCAACCTAATCAATAACCATATAATTGGGTTAGATTCATGGTTATTGACTTGGTTTGGAGCTGGCAGCAAAAACAACAAATGTTATCGATCCTGAATTTTAATATGACAGTGAAAATAAGAAAAGATTATTGTGTTTGAACGTCAAAACGACGTCGTTTCGGAGTTAGCAGCACATCGCTGTGCAACACCTGATTCGAAGGAGTGTGAGTGAAATGATAAAGTGTATTACGTGTGATCCAACGGAATTTACAGAAAAATATATGAGTAGAGTCAAAAGACACGGTACATAATTAATTTTCAAATTTTGAAATTGGTAATAAGGATATTACTTTTTATAACACTATTTGCCTTACCGAAATAGAAACATTTATATTTATATGGATTAGAACAAGATTTTTCAAAAAATAAATAGGATTTCTTATATGTGGATGGAACTATTTCACATCTACAACTCATTATTCATTAAAGAGATATCGAATATAAAGTGATATCTTATACGTATAAGTTAGGTAAAGAACGGACAAAAAAACATAATTATATTTTTTTATTTTAAGATTTCATGTTGTTTATAACATAATTTTAAATATAATAAAAATTAAAAATCTAAATCTTAAACTCTAAAATCTAAAAATCCATTTTTTATAAAAAATTAGGCTCCAAATTTAAATAGTATTTTTTAAAAATAAATTAAATCTGAAAATGACTTCCGGGCAAGCGACCCACTGAGACAACCCATTATTAAAACTCGTAGGCATAAATGTAAGTTGACAGTCACATTAATAATTCCAACTCCATCAACCCCTCTATTCAATGCTGACATCTGTCCAACTCACACATGCAATGCTCCCGCCATCAATATGTCCTGTTCTGTACCCCATTAATTAATTACTCCAATCAATTTCCACCTCTTCGATCTACTTGCACTTGCACCACCCACTTCTTCAAAATGACATGATTTTTATATACAATAAAATTCTAATATTATATAATAATTTAATTAAAAGAGATGCTATTTTCGCACCACAGTAATCTCCCAGTATCAGTAACGGTAAGATGAGACCAGATTTTCCATCCGCACATTCTCCCAGCTCCACCATGTTTAGTTTCGATAAAAGTTTGAGTGGGAGAAAGTATAATAAATTTTATATTTAATTTAGGGAGAAAGTTGGGGCTTGGGAGTAAACAATCAGATTGAAAATAAGAAAACAAATTTGAACAAATTAAATAGCATTTGAAAACTTTCTTGTATATTTCTACTCATGGTCGAACATGGAAAAAAATATTTATGATATTTCATTTTTCACTTTCGTTTTTGTGTTGCTCCAATTTTCTTTAAAGCAAACAGAGTATTAAGGTACATTACTAGACAAATTATTATGAATTCAGGTCGGTGCATTTAAGTGTCACATATACAAATATATAGGAGTCGATAAGAGATTTTAATGGTATTTAAATCTATATATATATAACAGAATAGGATTGGGAGTGTCGCGACGCTCCCGGTCCGGTTCGGGTCGGGTCGGTTCGGTTCGGTCGGTTTGGTTCGGTCTCAGTTGGCTCGGTTTGGTTTGAAACCGGTTGGTTTGGTTCGGTTTGTAATCGATCGGTTCGGTTCGGTTTGTAATCGATCGGTTCGGTTCGGTTTTAAATTTTCAGTTACGGTTTCAAATTTTCATTTCTAATAATTTGATTCGATTTTAATTTTTCTCGAACAGAACCGAACCAAACCCGTCGGAACGACGGGTACCAATACTTGTAATTATTGATTAACCGACCTTCTGTAGGTTAGATGACAAAAGTGGATGATTGATTGTAAAATTATATTTCAATACGAATCTAACAACATGTGTATCATCTAAATCGAGCAAACAATTGCGCTTGAATACCGACAACGTTAAAATTAAGGGAAAAATACGAAAAAGGGGTGCATACTATCACCACTTACAAATTTAAGGCATTACTATCCTCAATTTGCAATTTAAAGATATATTTTTTGCCCTCCATATGTAATAACACTAACTTCAATTACATCCACTATATTTTTATTATTTTCAAATCAATCCGGCCACAAGATTAGGGAGAAAGAGAATTGTTATTGTGTTAAATACACTTTTGTGGCATCTTCAAACTACTTCCTTTTGTGATTTGCGAGTCATCTTTTGGGTGATATGTATCGTAAAAGTCTCACTTTTTGTAATACATTGAATTTCACATGAACTTATCGATTTATATGATTCAATTATACAATTATGGTATTCGCATGAAGTGTGGTAATAATAATTTTGAAAATTAGTGGGGTAAAATTGATGGATCAAATGTTATTAAGGTAGGGACTGATTTAAAAATAATAAAAATATAGTAGATGTAATTGAAGTTATTGTTATTACAAATGGGGGGCCAAAAAAAGAAATATCTTAGAATTGCAAATTGGGGATAGTAATGCCTTAAATTTGCAAGTGGTGATAGTACGCACCTTCTTTTTGTATTTTTCCCTAAAATTTAAGATTCATTTTTGTTCAAAGAACTAAAAAACGGTCCATTAGCTTTTAAGGGGGAGTGATGTACCTCTTAAATAAGTAATCAAATGCAGATCCCTATTTGAAAATTTTGAAGAAAATGAAAAAATTGGAGAAAAATTAGTAAAATTTGGTGTTTAATTTATGTGACAATAAGGAAATTTTTTTGAAGGAAAGTTGGATGAAAAATATGGTTGGTTCTTCATGTTAACTAACAAATTTCATCCTAATCACAACCACTCTTCCTACTCCGACTCGTGTACGTGATGCGGTGTTGGAGAGCGAATACCACAGCTACTCCTGCGAGAAAGGGTGGAGGTCGTCTACGTCGAAGGATCGGGGACCGGTGTTTTGCCAACCTGTGATGAATCGAGTTGAGGAGGAGTACGGATCAAGGTATGGGAGGAAGCTGGAGTATGAGAAGCATCTTATCGGCTGGATCGGAGTTTGAAACGGGGTGTGGCGGTAGGAGACATAGATATCAAAATCAGACCATCCGATTTGACTGGTTCAATTATGATTCGGACCAATATCCGGTCCGATTTAAATCACCTTATTGGATTATACATCGAACCGTTGAAAATGAATCAGCTGAAATTGTACTTAACAGACCAAACCAAAAATTTTATGAACCTATTTAATTTCACCAAAAATACAATTTACACGCCCTCCCAAAATTATTTTGAAATTAATCGTTATGCTTCTGATTAGATTATAACCCAACCGATTATGGAAAGTGGAAATTGGAAAGTTAGAGTTTCGCTGAGGCTGACGCTTGCCAAATACGGTGAAGACTTGAGTTTTTCCGATAAAATTTTAACATTGAAACAAAATTGTCTAACCATGGTGAAGATCAGAGATAGTCATAGTTGTTTTTACCTCTTGATTTATTTTCGTTGATGCAAAAATTTTGATGTATCATTGCTGCTGTTGAGGCTACCCTGCTAATTTTCGTTTATTGAAGGTTCTTATAATTTTTGTCTAGTGTTGATTATGTTACTGTGTTACAAGTTTTTTGCTTTTTTGGGGGTGGGGGTTATTTTGTTGAATCATATTTGGTTGGCTGCTGATTGAATGTCGAATGGTTGAACTATTCAATTTGGGATCTGATTAGGGTGTTGCTAGATTTTTATGTGACAATGCAAACAACAAATAAGTTGTTTAAATCAACTTGTTAATTAGGAAAAGTAATTGATTTAACCTTGATAATTAGTATTTTTAATTAACTTTAACATATAATTTGTAGATACGCATCATGTCTATTTTGTAATGTCACCGATCAAGATAGATCTGATCCACACTCAGTTGAGGACAATCGTATGATAACTAGTTGACAAGTATATTTTTGACTATATATTTGTCAATGTCAACGTTATATTTTATGGATCGGTTGTAGTAAAATGATTTCAGTAAGATCGAGTTGCAAGTAAGGCCTATTACAGGTACTAAAAATCTAGTTAATGAATATTTAGTTTTAATCGATTGATTATAAATTATATTAATGTCACTACATAAATTAAAGGAATTTGTACGCAATAGATGGAAGTATATATCCTAAGATTTCTACTTCACACAAGTTGCATGCAAACTCTCATATTATTCTTGAAGCACAAATAATCATCTACAATATATCATGTAATTCAATAATTCGGCATAATCACTCCATAACTTACTACAAGTCCGACTTGTGGGTGTTTCCACACTACAAATTATTGATTGTAATTGATTTAATATTTTATATTTCTCAATTATGGTCTACGTAACTCACAAGTACTAGTCAAAAAGTGATTATACTAATATTTCCTAAACATACAGTCAAGTCACAAAATAAACAAACTACTCAATACTCATAGAAAAAGCTCTCAATTATTGTCTTTGTTTGACTAAAAATATTGACTATATCTAAGTAAATATTCTACTCATCTCGATTTTAGTCTTCGTGGATTGAAATATTTAGCCTAGAGGAGAGTAAATTCAATCATAAATTTGATTCTTCTAGCATGTATATTTTAACTTTGAAATACTTATGACAATTCTTAAGATCATGGATGTAAGATAAATAAAACAACAAATCACACATTTGATATGCATGTAAGTAATTCAAAGAGACATTACTAACAATGAATAAAAATATTTATAATTGATTGACATGGGTAAAAAGTCTAACAACCTAGCATGTAGGATCCAAATTAGGAAAATTAGTCACTACACATCATAGTCATACAATAACAAAAAGTATTATGAAAATAAATGTTTAGTCTCGTAGTGATCCAACTCTGAACGATAGAATCTCTCTGCCTCCTTTGTGTGCGAAGATGTGAAGAATGATGTTTTTGTCTTTTATTTATAGTTGATTTATCATCTTGTATTTTTCTGATAATTTTAAGAAATTTTTGAAATATTATTATTCCCAAGAGGGGTCTGAGAAGGATGAAAACTGAATCTGCTGCATAAGCTTGCCATTCCAGCATCTGATACGTGTCAGCACGATCCGTGGCACGAAAACAACAAAGACTCCATGAGTAATCTTAGAGATGAATGGAAATGACTATGAAGTGAGGAATCATGCATAAATTTTTTTTGAGGTGATGAATGAAGGAATTCCCTACTGGTTTGATTGCCGGGATGATGGCAGGAAAGTAAAAAAAATAAAAGACTATGAGGTGAAGGACCATCACCAAACATTTATTTCAAAAGTTTAAGAAAATATTTTGTGAAAAATAAACAAGGATAATAATCTGTAGTGTAATCTCCTTATTTGTTTTATTGACGAAATGCTCTTAGCAGCATCATTGCATTTACTTAGCAGCATCATTCCATCTGCTGCCGTTTTTAGCTGCTATGTTATCTGCATATTTTTTTTAGCATCTGTGTAGGATCCATATGCTAGAACATTTTCTGTCAAGTTCTGCCATCTGCTGGCTTATTTGTGTGGCTCTGGCATATTTTTCTCTGTTAACTGCAGGATACATCTGCTGTCCTCTGGCACTTTTTGCTGCTATGCTAATTGCTAAGTTATGCAGCTTTATATGCATTTTCTTACTACAATTTTAAGTTCTATAACATTCTATGCATCTGGAATTTTTTCTGCGTCTGCAGTTTTTCTGCATCTGATGTTTCTATGCATATAGAATGTGCATTTTTGTTTGCGAAGTTAGTTCTGCTTTAAATGTTTCTGTTGTTCATCTGACGGATTTTTTTCTTCATCTGTTGTTTCTGTGCATCTGGAATGTGCATTTTTTTTGGTTAAGTTCTGCATCTGCTGCTTTCTATGCACATGCTGAAATTTTTTCTGCTGTTTTTTGTGCATCTGAAATTTTCTGTACATCTGTTTCTGTGAAATCGTGCTAGAATTTGTTCTGTCGAATGCCATGTGCTTTCTGTGCATCTGCTGAAATACTGGAACTAGGATCTTTTATTTGTAAAAGTTACAAAATTAATTAAATAATATTTTAAAATTCATGTGTAGGTGTGTGACTATCCTTACAGATTTGGAGATAGTTGGAGATGGTTGTGTTGTGAGTGATAATCTCCTATTCTCTCTTATGATTTGGACAAATTTTTTTAAATAGAGACTGGATGCATTCAGAGGCGAGCAGCTCCGGAGGCCATTGATGGAATCCTCATTCGGAATCTCAAGCAGATATCCCGATGAGAATTTAGGGCAAGCCTCTAGTGAGGTGTTAAAGCATGCAGATAGTTAGTGTTGATAAAAATATTCAAACTTCGATAAGGTTAACCTTCCGCATAAAAAATTCGGACGTTGTAAAATATAAAACATCCAAAAAATAATAATAAGTACAACGTTTATAGACCACACTGTTGGGTGCTTTTCCTATGATTTTGAAGAACAGATGACTTCCAAATTAATTCTATAGGATGCTTCAACCTCTTGGAATGATTTTCCGGTCTCGATTAACTAGCACAATAGATTATTTATCAACAGCAAAACTTTGATCCCTCTTTGATTCATCAATGATATATCATTTTTGAAGTTGAAATTAAGGTGTGAATAGCTGAACATAAAATCTCCATAACATCACCAAAGAAAATAAGTAATAACATAAAAAAGTAAACTATCAAATTAGTCAAATGCTCATGATTGCATCATCCAATAAACAACATGATCAGCACAACCCTGGGTGATTTTGTTTTAAGGCGTCCCGTCAAAATGATCACTCAGCTTCCTATTTGAACTCCGGGCAACTTCACTGACATGCCCTCTATTATAGTCTAAAACAATGGCATGGCAAGAACCCAAAAAAAAAAACATACAGCAAGAATGGTGCAAAGATGTGATCTCTTAAGTTGCAAAAAGTATCAGAAAATGGGTAATAAGGAAACAAATCAAAACACAAAAAAGGGATCCAAGAGTTTTCCCCCCACAAATTTGCACCTCCAGCAAGTAAAAAGCATAGATAGAAATGTCCCAGCAGCTAAGCAGCTTAGTCTACCTCCTCAATCTTAGGACCAGGGCCTCCCGCAGAGGGTGGAGCATCATCATCATCCATGTCAGCTCCAGGGGCACCACCAGCGCCTTGGTACATCTTAGCAATGATTGGGTTGCAGATG
>NQLW01000099.1:945601-978086 GCA_002312845.1 Kalanchoe fedtschenkoi
AGTCCTGGTCCTCTCACCCTCGTACACTTGGATCAACACCCCAGGCTGGTTATCAGAGTAAGTGGAGAACACCTGCTCTTTCTTGGTAGGAATGGTAGTGTTACGTGGGATCAAAACAGTCATAACACCTCCTGCAGTTTCAAGACCGAGAGATAGAGGAGTGACATCCAACAGCAAGAGGTCCTGCACCTTCTCATTACCCTCTCCACTCAAGATAGCAGCCTGAACAGCAGCTCCATAGGCAACAGCTTCATCTGGGTTAATGCTCTTGCACAGCTCCTTCCCATTAAAGAAATCTTGAAGCAACTGCTGGACCTTGGGAATCCTAGTGGAACCACCAACTAGTACAACATCATGGACAGAGCTCTTGTCCATCTTGGCATCCCTCAGACACTTCTCAACTGGCTCCATACACTTCCTGAACAAGTCCATGTTAAGCTCCTCAAATCTAGCACGGGTGATGGTGGAGTAGAAGTCAACACCTTCATACAAGGAGTCAATCTCGATGGTGGTTTGAGCAGTGGATGAAAGAGTCCTCTTCGCCCTCTCACATGCTGTCCTCAGCCTTCTCAAAGCTCTGGGGTTACCAGTGATATCCTTCTTGTGCTTCCTCTTGAACTCCTGCACGAAATGGTTCACCATTCTGTTGTCAAAGTCTTCCCCTCCAAGATGAGTGTCACCAGCAGTAGCCTTCACCTCAAAGATACCCTCTTCAATTGTCAGAAGTGACACATCAAAAGTGCCACCTCCAAGATCAAAGATAAGGACATTCTTCTCACCAACACTGGTGGCTTTCTTGTCAAGACCGTAAGCAATGGCAGCAGCAGTTGGCTCATTAATAATTCTCATCACATTTAGACCAGCAATAACTCCAGCATCCTTTGTCGCTTGACGCTGAGAGTCATTGAAGTAAGCTGGAACAGTGACCACAGCATTCTTGATGGTAGAACCAAGGTAGGCCTCTGCAATCTCACGCATCTTAATGAGGACCATAGATGAGATCTCTTCAGCAGCAAATTGCTTTTCCTCACCCTTGTACTCAACAACTATCATGGGCTTGTCAGCAGGCCCTGGGATGATCTTAAAAGGCCACAATTTCATATCACTCTGAACTGGGGCATCGCTAAATCTCCTTCCAATCAACCTCTTGGCATCTGAAACATTAACCAGCCTGTTAAAGCCGAGAAATAGTAAAAGACACATACTAACTATATCAGCTGAACATCCAACAAATCCAAACGCATAGATACCAAAAAATGTTCTCAAATCAGCCTGAATGCCCAAATTCAGTATCCAGATACATTGATTCAAGCAAGTATATAAATAACAGACATTAACTAAAACACAATCATATTGGCGGGTAACATGTCTTGGGGCCGGATTCAAATTTAAACCAACAACCATAAGCAGAAATCGGAGATGCAGATGTATACAATCAGATCTGAGCACAATACCACAAATCAAAGGTCATATGACTCGAACACACATTGGTTGCTAAGCTACAATCAGCTCCTTGGTCAACGAGTCAAACAACGCGTTGACCAGATCCATAAAGATTATACAACTTCAAGAAGAATGAAAATCTATAGATCTACTCAACTCAGCTAATTACAAACCAGATCCAAACTAAGTTCAAATTAAAACGCAGAGCTTACCAAACACGGTGTTGATGGGGTTCATGGCAACCTGGTTCTTAGCAGCATCGCCAATCAACCTCTCGGAATCGGTAAAAGCCACATAGGAAGGGGTGGTCCTGTTACCCTGGTCATTAGCAATGATCTCAACTCGATCGTGCTGCCACACTCCGACGCAGGAGTAAGTGGTACCAAGATCGATTCCGATCGCCGGACCTTCTCCTTTCCCGGCCATGATCTCTCGACAATATAGAGATGGAAATTTTAGGAATGAATGAGAGAGATCTCGGACGAGATTCGATTCGAAGATCGGGAGGCAACTAGGGTTTAGGAGAAATCTGAGGAGGAATGTAGAGGGGGGAGGAGATGAATTTATAGATTTGAGGTTTGGGATCTAGAAGGTTCGGTTGGACGGAGATGTTGCTTAGAGCCGTTGGATTCTAAAGATGAAAAAGGACGGCTGCGATTGATTGAGTTTCCGTGTTGTGCGGATTACAGTAGGGTTTTGTTCGACATCGTTTTTTACATTGGGCAGCCGACTTCGCCTCTCAGGCGGCTTTCTGCTCTTTTTTTATTTGGTCTTTTTCAATTAAGAAAGAGTTTAAAATTGGCTTGATAAGTATTTGGACTATTGGAAAAAACTCAAAAAGGTTTTGTACTATCTCCTCTTACTCAATATATCGTATTGCGCACATTAAAAAATAATGTCTTTTGATAACCAAACGATCTAATTTCCACACACAAATTTAATTCTTGTGACAATATTAGTTTTGATGTTTGTGATGAATTTTATTTTAGAAAATCAGTCCAATTTTTTTTATGACACCCTTTTTAAAATTATGATAATTCTGACGCAAGTATTAGTTGAGAGTCTTTTTGGATTTTAACCCTTGTTTTTATTCACTCAAGTAGCTAGCTAACCAAGGATCCTAGATGGTGGTTATACAAACAAGCATGTGACGTTTGTCATGGCGTTAGAATTTAAGATCAGGGAGATCCTCACTAAGAGGGTCATCCAAATTGCGACGCTTGTGATGTCGATAATGTCGGCTGAAAGCAGGAGTCGCCCCTCGAGAGGCAAGCAGCTGGCCTGCATCAACAAGACTTGAAGAGCCAGCATAACAGAAGCCCGTCGTCTGAAGGGGCCGTCAGAGTGGTGACCAGAAAACGTATGAGGGGCATCATCAGAAAAAAGAGTGTTGGATATGTAAGATCTTATAGATAAATTAAAACTCATATAAATGTCATGATGCGCAACGAGGGGAGGCGCCTCAAAGATCCAACGGGAGACGGTGCTTTTCAGGACAGAGAGCTAAATGTTAAATAGTTCAATGTAGGCTCACAAATGCGGAGCTACCATGTATCGCGTTGAAAAATTTTAAAAAAAATTCAAAACCAATAAAGAATTAACACATGCCACCTTCACTTTTAAAAATAACAAATGACGATTCTTCATTGACTGTGTCCACAGTCCATCAAGCATCTTGATGTTCTCCAAGAAACAGGATGAAAAAATTTCAAATTTGCCGTATTAGGTTCGTTTACTATCAAATTTACCTACCCACTTCGTTTGTTTTCCATTCTACCCTACTTTTTAATTTTCGTGGTCTCAGACAGCGAAAATACAAAATATTTTCGTGGTTTCAAACCACGAAGTTGACACGTCTCCACCTATCGCTCGGTCACCAACCTACCAGGCCATACGTGGCATCTTCGTGGTTTGAAACTACGAAAATATTTTGTATTTTCGCTGTCTGAGACCACGAAATTGTCTTATAACAACTTCGTTGTTTGAAAATGCGAAGTTGTTTAAAAGATTCGTGGTCCGAAACGACGAAGTATTATCCGCCGAACTTCGCAGTCAGCAACCACGAAGTGCTAACGGACTTCGTTGTTTCCAACCACGAAGTTCGTTGAATGAAAACGCAGGGGCGAAAAGTTCGAGAACTTCGTTGTTTGAAACAACGAAGTGTCCGAAACTCAGAGGCTTCACCCCAATTTATTTTCCCAGATTAACGTACATTCCAATTTCAAAACTTTGTTTATTTTTCCTGATTAAAGTACGTTCCAATTTCAAAACACCAGAACATAATGTGGAATGATTTAATCACAATCCGAAAAAGAACATACTAAATATTATAAAATTTTATACAATGTATCGTATTTCAATGATCGAATCTACGACGCCCTTGCTCTTCCTGCGAAGGAGTGTACCTAATTCTGCCCCTCTTTGTGCGTGTCGAGTGTCTTGGGATGGCTTCGTTACGCAGATGTGGAGGTTCTGCGACCTGTGTCACCTGTGATGGTCCAGTTATGTCGACAGCCACTTTGTCCTCTGTAGCATCCTCAATCCCGATATCTGTCTCGTGAACGACATAAGTCTCAGGGACAGAGCTACTCCCTCCCTCTGCATAAAAGAATATATTAGAATCTAATATGTCCAATTTAGTGAAGAATATCTGCTTGAAATAATAGATATTACTGTCTGTTAGACAGATACCGGCAAGATCAATAGGAACAAGTGCCTCCTGATTCATGTCGCGCAAGATCGCACGACATGAATGAAACAGATTGTGTGCAAGCTTCTTCACCAATTGTCCGTCAGCTGAAAATATCTTTGCGGCAGCCTTACATGATTGCACCACAGTCTTCAACTGTAAATAAAGTAAGTTCTGGTGTTCATACGTAGTTAATGATTTCAATTACACATAAAATATACTTTGGAAGAAGCTTACCAATAAAGTGCGCTCATGTGTTGTGGGCTGGTACATGGTCATATGAAAATGTGTAGGTTGAATGAGCCATCGTGTGATTCTATCATACCATGTACTGTACGACGCGTGGGTGGCTGGATCGAACACATCTGAACTAGTGACAATATGGTCATGTCTACGCTCTCATATCTGTATCCATCGCTGATGCTCCAACGTCCAGTCCAACTTCCTCTTGCGCCTATCAATCTTATGCAATTCGGAGTGGCCATCCCGGGTGGGTTCCGGTATAACCGTTCCCATCCGAACTGACGCATCACCCGGGACGGGTAATGCCACTCCACAATGTAGAAGCATATCATGGGGACCTCGGCGCTCCATATGTTGTGGTCCCGTGGACATAAGGAGTTGATCCCCTGAAGACGCTCTGCGTCGTATGAGACCCATGTCAGATCAGTCGAACTCTGTCGGTCAAGCTGATCTCGGTAGTACAGAAGCACCTGGTGAGGGCTCTGTGCGTAAGTCCGAGTCCCGGCCCATCGCCTATTCAGTAAAAGACAAATAATTTTTACTAACACGAATGTAGTTACATAAAAGCACCAAACATTTTTAGCGAAATCTTACCCATAACTAATGGCGGGCAACATCAATGGCTGGTCCTCTGCACCCTTAGGCTAGGCATGATCTGGAAATCCAGTCTGCTGCGGTCTGCCAATCGACATTCGCTCCCAACACCAGAACTGTAAATATAAGCGTCGCTCCCCCAATCAGCTTGTGTTTACCACAAGCTGTGCACAGCTGACGGTACAAAAAGGCCAGCACGGCACTACCCCAGCTGTATGTGGACACTGCATCAATATCTCTAAGCAGTGGAAGATAAAATAACATGATCTCGTTCCCTGTGGTGTCTGTAAGCAACGAACAACCCAACATGCACAGAATGTACGCCCTCGCGTATTGAAGTAGAGTCTGCTCATCGGCATCATCAGGTGGCGTCGCCATATGCTGGTGAAACCAGGAAAGGTGGACGCAGTATCTGGATCGGCCTCGTTCTGGATCACGTCCAAATAGATCCAGACAAACAACTGACCAGTCCTCGCATTGCTCGTTACCGGTGACTGGAAGACCGTCTACCGGTAGGCCAGATAGTAGCGCAACATCTTGTAGGGTGACTGTCATCTCCCCTCCTCGGAAATGGAACGTATGTGTCTCGGACCTCCAACGCTCCACCAATGATCTGATCAACGACCAGTCCACCTGCATGTTTTGTACCATCGTCCATGCATAGAAACCTGCCCGAGCGACATATGGAGCAACTCGATCATCCAAATCCCACATGCGGTGGTGGCGGACGTCCAACAAACGGTCCATCTGTACATGTAAATGTAAATTCAATCATAATGACATGTTTACGCAAGAAAATGGGATCAATCTGTAAACCTAAAAGTGACGTCAATAATGCAGCTTACCTCACCCTCCCATATCAAACTGGAACGATGTCTCACCTGTGAATGTAAGACAACGGGATCAATCGGCCCCGGATGATCAAGATCAGAGAGGTACTCAGGAATAGTGTCATCCTGTGTACCTCGACGTCCACGGCCACGTCCATGAGACGAACCAGCACCACGCGTTCGGATCATGGTTAACAAGTAAATACATAACATTAAAAGTTGAAATGTAAATGTAAAAGTTCAACAAAAATACAAGAGTTATAACATAAAGTACAAACATATTACACCACACATATTGCCACGAAAAGTCCATGTTACATTCCAAATAGAATACATGAAGTTCAACTACATTACAATAGTGAAAAAAACATATTACACTACATGCGTTGCATACAACCGGCCAGATTATGACCAGGTTGTTTACACAGCCCACACACTTTCTGTTTTCTCATTGCAGGTGTAGTAGTGCGCCTCCTGCTGTTACCAACCTCGTCCATTTCGTTGCGACGTCTTCTGGAAGCTTGTCTTCCTCTATCGGCCGGTCGCTTGAACCATGAGTTAGGAAGATGAGTTTGATATGGTCCGATTTCCCAATATGCTTTGTCAGGCATTGGGTGGAAGACTGGAGCCCAAGTGTTATTATAGTGATCCATCGAGTACTCGGGGGCAACTCCGTAATACTTGGACAACCTGAGCATCCTACACACCCTGAGAACATGTGAGCAAGGATAATGAAATAGCTGTTACTTCCCACAGGAACATGTTCTATTCCCTAAATTAATTTCATGGTCACAGTCTGACCCCCCTGTGCGCACAGATGCCTCACCACTGGCATGATCATACATTGTGACGTTGTGAAATGCAGCTTTCTTCAGCATTTTCATCAACTTTTCCTCAATCTTGGGTGCAAATTTCTTACCATATTCAGCATATTGTTCCCGTCGGGTCACGAAGAGGTGGTTTGATTGCTTGAAGGTGTAATGAACAAATGCGGTTGTAGGCAAATTCCTAGCACACCGAATGACTCCATTGTATACCTCACTCGCGTTGGTGGTCATTGAACCCCAACGCATTCCAAATTCATCATAAGCCAAAGTCCACTTATCAGGAGGTGTGTCAAGCAACCACTTACATGTCGGCAAGTCGTTGTGAAGAAGTTCCATGAAATCTCTGAAACTTGGAATCAAACTTGTGCTTTTGATTTTTCTATGCAATAGTGGCTAATTGTCTCTTCAACTCCACTCTCCTAACACGGGTCTGAAAATTACTCGCGAAATGCCTAATACAAAACCTGTGATATGCCATAGGAGGCGACCAATCAGGGAATGTCATGGCATGCAAAATACCGGCATAACGATAAGAAACAACACATAGACCACTTCGGTCAGTTACTCCATCCCTCAGACAATTCATGAACCACCCCAACTATTGTTGTTCTCACTCTCGACAAGGGCGAAAGCAAGTGGCAACACGTGATTGTTTGCGTCCAATCCCACTGCAATAAGCAATTTTCCCTGATATTTCTCATAAAGATGTGTTCCGTCTATTGATAAAAGAGGATGACAATGTTTAAATGCTTCAATGGCAGATCCAAATGACCAAAATAATCTGTCCACTTATTGAATGTCATCAACCTCACTCTTCTGCCAATAAACCACTGTACCAGGATTGTGCTTGCAAAGGGTATCCATATAGGACGGCAGCATGTTAAATGATTTCTCCCAATCACCGAATAAAAGTTCGAAAGCCTTCTGCCTACCCCTCCATGCTTTTAAGTAGGAAACCCCAAATCCATATTGTTTCTGCATCATGTTTTTAACAAGCAAGGGAGAAATCCTAACACGTTCTTGTATTAAATCTTTGATCTCCCAACCAATGAAATCCTTGTTTAGATGAACATTGTCGTCAGGAATGATATCCACTTCACAGGTGTGTGGCCCAAAGTAAACACTACAGACAAACATAACTAAATTTTTTTTCTTCACAGCTCTGAAATGACATTTACGTTTCATTCCATCCTCACCATCAAGCCTGCACTTCAAATTCACCATACAAGGTTCGGATTTCTGAACCATGTACTCTACCCGATTCTGAATTGAGTAGACTCTTACGGCATGTATCGCCGCTTCTTTTGAGACGAAGCGTTGGCCCTTTTATAGTTCACCCTTCGAATGTGACATATCAAAACCTTCATATTCGTCGGGATCAACCAACCAATCGGGCTGATTTTCAAAACAGCCGTAGTCGTAAAACAATGGAAGCCTTTCACTTAATACAACATCCATATCTTGACCGTAGTTTCCCCATTCATAATCCATTGTTCGTGAACCCTCTCCTATATCCACATTCATTGATTGTCCCGGAAAATCCTCATCTTCATCATCAGCACCCATGTCGTCAAATACATCAACTCCATCATCTGAAAATAATTCTCTAACAAGGTTTTCGGCGTCTTCATTATCTTCTTCTAATCTTTCCAATTGATCCACATTATACTCATCAACAACTTGAGTGTCAAAAGTTTCTAACGTCGACATTACTGTATTGTCAAACTCATTCCTTGGCCGCGACATTGCTAATCAAATTAACAATCAACCTAGATGCTTTATTAGCATACACAATTTGTTAATACTACGTTTGTAACCCTACATGTAACCATTTCACACGAATGTAGGATCATATTACCCTCAACCAAAATCCATAACCTAACCTAACAACCCAAATCCATGTGTAACCTAACAAACCCTAAAATCAAGAATAATACCCTAATTTACAAAATTAAGCAGACAGTGGCGGAGATTACCGACTGCCGGGGGAGACTGGTGACATCAGACGGATGAGGGGCGAACGGTCGAGCGGCGGGGACGAACGGTAGGGAAGCGGCGGCTGAGTCGGCTTCGTCCGTTTGAGAGAGAAACGCGATTCCGATCTGGGGCTCGCCCCTGAGTTTTCATCCAACGAACTTCGTGGTTGGAAACAACGAAGTCCGTTAGCACTTCGTGGTTGCTGACTGCGAAGTTCGGCGGATTATACTTCGTCATTTCGGACCACGAAGCTTTTAAACAACTTCGCATTTTCAAACAACGAAGTTGTTATAAGACAATTTTGTGGTCTCAGACAGCGAAAATACAAAATATTTTCGTAGTTTTAAACCACGAAGATGCCACGTATGACCAGGTAGGCTGGTGACCGAACGACAAGTGGAGACATGTCAACTTCGCGGTTTGAAAACACGAATATTAGTATTAACTTCGTCGTCTGAGACCACGAAAATTAAAAAGTAGGATAGAATGAAAAACAAACGAAGTGGGTAGGTAAATTTGATAGTAAACGAAGCTAATAGCGCAAATTTGAAATTGTTTCGAACAGGATGGACCTGTGAGATGACCTGAACTAATTCAGGCTTGGGTAAAAGCTTAGCTGTCACTTTGAAGGGACGACAGAGGAAAGACACCTCTCTCAGAAGCTGGCCAACCTCAGATCCATGCACTTTGGGTAGGAAGGTCGAGCTACCAAGAGCGTCACACCTCGTGTAGGAGAAGCGACAGGTAACATCAAGAGGAGCTGCACATAACCAGACTCAGGTTCTTGGCGCCTCACCCCAACATTTCGTCAAGATTATTCCAACCAAGATAAAGTGTGTGTAATAGCTAGCCACCGCTCGGATCGGAGGAAGTCATAGACTCCCAAGAACCGTCGCCGAGCCTCAACTGAGTGCTGGGAGAAGGCAAAGTGAAAAGGAATTACTCGAGCTCCCACGCCTCTTCTAAGTGCAGGGGACACGTTACTTAGAGTTAATATAATCTCCTGGCCTCTCATAGTTATCATTTATATTTTTATTTATCACATAAGATCGTCCGTCAACCAGTATTTACTTTGGTATCGCAATTAGAGCTAATCTAGTTCAGTTAAAACCGAAAATCGAACCAAATCGAGTTAAAAAAGTGTGGTTTTGATAGTTAATAATTTTGTTTTCAAACCGAACCGAAACATTAAAATTATTACGGTTCGGTTATCGGTTTTGGTAATAGAATATTAAACCAAACCGAAAACCGAGTTATTAAAATAATGATAAAATTATTATGAATTTATTTATTATTTTTAATTACTTAATATATATTTGAATGTCAACATTAGTTATTACACTATTTGATAAATAATTGTATAACAAATAACAAAATATATATACTTTATCTATTTTTTTATAAATTTATTATGAGTTCAATCATTATCAAGTAAGATTTTTATTTAAAAATTATTTTAATCGGTTTTTCAGTTTTCGACTGAATCAACCCGAAAAAAATCAATTAGGTCTTAAACTGAATCGCTATAAATTGGTTCAGTTTTCGGTTTTAAAAATTGAAAATCAAATAATAAAATTATGTTTCAAATGGGTTTTAAAAACGAACCGATGACCAACCCTAATCGCAATCAATAAAAAATTATTTCTCTCCAATAATAATTTAAAATGAAATTAAAAAAATTAACCGCTTACATATTAAATTTGTTCAACCACTAGGATTAATATCTTCTTAATCTACTCAATTTAACCGATTATTATAGAATACCTAATTATTTTTATACTCAAAATTAATTGATAACAAATAAGAAAGTTTAACTATATTTATAAATTAGTTTTGTGAGCTAGTTGGACAATGCGAGAAAATATCTTTATATGCACCAACATACATATATTTAACACTCTTCATCAATTATTGAATGAGAACCATTTTTGGATTGACATAGTTCATCACGTGGCCGTACACATCAATCACGAGATGTTACATATAATATTGAAAAGTCAAGAAGACACGTGATGATTCATTATTAATTTTAATTTTGATTCAACTTTTTAACGCGAGACATATATAATACCTAATTGATGATGTCGATGGCCATGCGGGTGAATATGTCTATCCTGAAAATGACTCATGGAATGAGGCTTAACTAGATAAGGCGAAAGAGAAAACTGCAAAACGGAAACAGCCACCACCGTTGACCATTGGTGCAGCTACGCGGCTTGATTTCTCCAGCTCGATAACAAACGCGTTCCATCCTATGCACCATTTGGGCGGAGCCTACGAATAATTACAAAAAGAAAACCCATATAAGTCATCCAACATGGATTCTTTCACTTGTTGATGAAACTTGGCTTGTTTGTTTTATAATTTTAGTATTAGAGCCACAGATTATGCACCCAACAATAAACTGCTTCAGCTTGAGCTTCAGCAATTAGGACAATAATTGCAAAAATCATTTACCCAAATTTTTTTTTGCTCAATCTCTCTTTTGACAGCAGTATGTACTTCATAGGTGACTCAGCTTTTTCTTTGAGTATCATTTACAAGCTTTCATGGCCCCCATATGCCAGCAAAGTAAAGAAGAATCAAAAGGCCGGAATAGGGCTTTGTAGCTCCTATCTATCTAAACCTTCTCCTAAGATGAGAACCCCAAAATCTGATCAGGCGCCGAGTAAGAACAATTTGTTCTTCAAGCATCTGGTTCCCGAAAAGAATCATGGATCAGTTTCTTTCGGTTGAAAAAGACTCATCAATGAAAGCATTTCCCCCAGCATACAAACAATGAATGGCGCAAAACTTCTTGTGCAGCTTTGTGAATCCCTCTCTAGCTTTCCTTTGGCCACTCCGACTGAGTGCTCGATTTGTTGCACATGCAGTCAGGGAAAGGATACTTGGTAACGTCTCTTCCAGGCTTGCTGGTCCTGAGTTCTGGCTCCCCTAGTAAATCATGATGTAGGTCCCTTATTATTCTGTTGAATTCTGCTTCAGGAAGGGAATGGTTCATTAAGTAAGGAAGTATCTGTCTCTTGTTTGGAGTAATGCACTTCTTGTGCCCAGCGTAGGCCCTGTGACCCTGGCATCGGCAAACCCCAAATCAGGCATGGCCGAAT
Source organism: Kalanchoe fedtschenkoi (assembly GCA_002312845.1). NCBI lineage: Eukaryota > Viridiplantae > Streptophyta > Magnoliopsida > Saxifragales > Crassulaceae > Kalanchoe > Kalanchoe fedtschenkoi. Next base: position 957,312 of record NQLW01000099.1, read on the forward strand.
AGATCTCACAATATCTTGAAAATTCATCCCAAATGATATATAATAAGTACAGATGCAGACTATGAGGACTCGAGATACCTGTATAGCGCGTCCCATATTCCCCCCATGAGAGGGCATGAATACATCACTGTTCTCAGATACTATGTAATCGATGGCTGCCATTAAGGAAGCTTTCTTTGCAAACGGGTCCAGTTCACCGGGTAAGGCGAGATCTCCCTTGTTGTAAAAGTGAGGAAACTCTTGTATTAATGGCAACAATGCTTGCTTCCCACCCAGCGGCTCACCTCCAGCCCAGTATATTCTTGCGTCTCTTGGAGCCCCCAAAGCTTTGAGAAGCCTTAAATTCAAAATCAGATGCAAGATCCGTAAGGGATTTGGAAGTTTACAATGTGAAACATTGGGTAATGATATCCTACCTGGTCACCTCCATGGCATTTAGAGGGCAGAGGCCTGCCAGCTTCCGCTCATGGTAACTCATGTTAGATTTTGCAGTTAAGAGCTCAGGTCTCAATTTTCTTTCTTGATGCACTACCTCATCAAATTCACGGCTCAATCCAGGAAGACAGCCTGTTCTAACCCAAACATCTTTTTCCATTCGTAGATGGAGGGCAATGTAGGGCCCCTTGCTTCTCATCCTCTCTGCAATTTTGTTGCCAAGTTCCAAAACTGAATGAGCAAACCTCAAAGCATGAAATGCGACCTACACAAAGTCAGAAACAGACCCGATACTCAGCATGCGATCCATTTGTTCAATGTCTGAACAAGAATCAACACTATTTATAGAAACATATCATTTCCTGTCCTAATTTTTTTGTCAACTCACATTACTTTTCAACACAATAACAATATGAAAACTATGATAATATTACCTTGCATCTGAGTTTTTGAAGATCGGGAGGGAGATCTTTCGAGAGCCGTGAATCTAGACCCCGTAAAAGCAAAACACCTTCACGGCTAAGCTGCAGAGTGCCAAACCCAAAGCTTGTCAACGACATTTACCGTTGAATAGTTTACGTGTTATGCACCTATTTCAATTTCTAGCACGGAAATGCGAATATCACAAACATGTGAATTTAGAATAAAACAAGAAGATGAGATTGGCTTCCATCAACACATGCATGAAATATGCCTTTCATCATGACCCTGAAGGCAGTAGACAATATGCCACACCGATCGACGGCACAAGCATATATTAAGAAAAACAATATGCCACACAGTATCATGGCATGCCCTAGAAGCTGTCAGTTTAGTTTAAGAACTCGAAATTAAAGGAGATTTTAACAAACAGGAAGTTGCGAACCGGATTTACCTTTTTGTGATAATGCGAACGGATCCACCTAGGAGAGACGTTCAAGGAATTCATTTTTTCCTCCACCGGTCTAGACATGAGATGAGTCGATGGCAAAGATGAAACCACATGAACATCCTCGGCAAGAGTTCTCTTGAAGTGCTCCATGTCAAATATATCAGAAAACTCACTACAGTGCATATAAACATACAGAGATCAGTTCCTTTCAGCCTAGTATCAACTGACACTTCTTAAAGTACACAACATAAGATCTATCAATTTTATTCTATAAGTGTCTACTTTCAAGCATCAACCAGAAGATGATGCGCAATTTGTTAGCTGCCAATTCATCAAGTCAGGTCACAAGCTATCTGATGAGCTCAAAATAATGAAAATTTGGACATCCAAACGTGTGTTATTTTGATATACCTTTCATCACCCCAGACAAGATTAATTTGCAAAATAGGGACAACCAAAGAAGCCCCAAGAATCCTAGCAATGACCACAGCATCAACAATCTGATTCCTCTGCTGATTCATCCCACCAGACACCACAACCATCAAATACTTATTCTTATCCTTCATAATCGTCCCGGTCTCTCTCCTGTACTCCTCAGTAAACCCTAAGCACGGCCTCAGCACCAGCCCATTCGGCTGCTTCCAAAACTCCCCATTAGACAACCCCTTATCCAAACTCGAATTCACATACCCATTGGAGGAAAAGGTGTTTTGCGAGTCGGAAATCGTACAGGAGGTGCCGAGGTCGAGCTTGAGAAAGAATCCCAGTCTGAGCATCCCGAAAAGGGCGAAGAAGAAGAGAAGCGAGAACCATAAAGCTGGGGCTTTTACGAAGCTGGAGGGGTTGAAAGTGGGGGGCTTTTTGGGCGGAGGAAAGGCCAGGAGAGATTCGAGGGAGGTGGAGGACATGGTGGTGATGATCTGGGACGGCACTGAGATGAAAGATGCCCCCTTGTTCTTCGATTTCGCCATACACAACTCAAGCTCAAATCTTTTCTGCTTTATTTCTGGTTTCTGCACTGCAATCGGATTCAGCTCACGACTTGTGCTCGAAGTCACAGCTTCACAGAAAGTGGTCCATCAAGATGAGAGAGAGGGAATGGGGGTGGCGCGGGAATGGCGGAAGGAAGGAGGAAGTCGCATTTGGAGAGATAGAGTGTCGAGAAAGATTGACGAGTGTTGAAAATGATTGAATTTGATAATTAGTGTTGGATTTTTTTTATTAAAAAAAGAAAAACAGGGGATGGAGGATGTTGCTGGGTTGTCTGGCTGGCTGGTGCTTTTCTGACCGTTGGATGTTGAATGATGGGATTTGAAAATGCTTCATCTACCAATATGAATCTTTTGCGGCCGTCATCCATGTTCTCCCGTTCTGCTCAAATTGTTATTTAATGCTTGGGTTTGCTTCGGGTTTCTTTTCATTATTTTGTCACTGTCCAATTCAGTTTCCATGCAATTTAATACCATTACATTAGTTCAATTTAATGTAATTCAATTTTATTTGAAATGTATAATAAATGATAACTTTGATTTATTATTTTAAAAATACACCGTAATTAATAATAATAATAATATAAAATTGTGAGATCAGATAAAATTAATAATCATAATAGTATTTACTATTTAGCATCTATATTTCAAAAATAACAACTTAATTAATTTCAAATAAAACAATAATTAATATTCAGCGAGCTAAAATTTAGTTTCAATAGTTCACTGACAATTACTCCCTCTGTCCTCTTTTACATGTCACTTAACCGAATTTTTTTGTCCACTTTTACTTGTCATTTACCAATTTTCAATGCGTATTTAATATCAACAACTACCTTAAAATGTCAAACATTAATCACTTCATTATCATAATCAATAAAGAATACATTCATCACCAATAATCATCTACCAATTTTACTTTTTGCACGAAGTTTTTCAAAAAAATGTTAACCACCTACCTATTAAATTTGTTCAACCGCTAGCATTAACTTCACCTTAATCTACTCAAATTAACCGTAAACGACATGTATTAGAGGACGGAAGGAGTACTATAGAAGAGCTCATGCACGATATACAGAGCAACAAATAACTTCCGTGAAGGAAGAGATTATTCACATGGGGGCCTTTGGTGCCTCATGGGGGCTTGAAGTAAAAAAGTCTCTCATAAGTCTATTATTCACATTAAAATAAATTTTTCAAACCCGTGGATTCATATGTCATTTTTATCAATTATATAATTATATTCTTCATCAAACAACAATAATAATACATTTTTTTAAAAAAATTATTTATTCAACGGTTAGTTGAGGGCTAATGTTTGAATTTTTTTTTATTGATTACTTCATATAAATATCAATTACCATGCTTCCAACACTGAAATCTTGTATGACCTATTTTTTTTACAGTAAGCGCACCTTAAAGTTTCACCTTGTACCTTTTTATAATTCTCTGAAGAACCAGTTTTATTCATAAGAACAGTAGCTTCAGGAAGTGTTTTAATTGCATACAGTTTTTATGTCTCATGTTGTAACAACATGTTATATGTAGCATCCAAAGATGGAGAAGGTTTCAGAAGTAGTATATGACTCTTGACGGAAGCATATTGCTCATTGAAACTCATCAAAAATTTCATGATCCACTCATCTTCAGTTTCTACTAGAAGATCAGAATGTAAATCACACTTTGGTGAACATTGACAGGATCTCCTTCTTGTCATACTGGTGAGCTCATCCCATAAAATTTTCAGTGTAGCAAAATAAACTGATATGGTCATATCTCCTTGGTGAGTATTAGCAATTTCATATTTAATGTGGAAAAGCCTGGATTTGTTTTATTCTCCATACCTTGTTTAAAGAACTGTCCAAAGAACATTAATTTTAGTTTCATAAGCAACTGCAGCTGCTACGTCAGGAGCCAAAGTGTTGCATTACAACAGACATAGTCCATATACAGTTCAGAGGACTCTTCAAGAATTGGAACAGTGCCAAGAACAAAACTGAGTTTGTTCCTTGAAGACAAGCCAATTGTGATACTTTTTTTCCATGGATAGCAATTCTCAGTGCATGTCAGAGTTATATTGCTAATTTTTGTACCAGTATGCTCTCAAGGTTTGATGTAAAAGACATGTCTAGGATTCAACACATCAAAACTATAGTTGGAATTGGTTTCAGATTGTCAATGGAGTCTCGGATGAGGGAGCATTAGATGAATTTGTTATTTTTAAAAGGTAATCAGACAAGAAACTACTCACAGGTATTTGTATTGAAGCTTCTAGGGTTTCAGAACGAAACAGACATCAGCGGATTTTAAAAATCAAGCAAGAACAAATACAAAAGTTGCAAGATCTTCAGTAGTGAACTAGGTGATTATCAGGTCAGAATTTACTAAATTCTGGTGATGGAGGATCGCCGGTTAAATTCTGATACCATGTTAGAAATCCCAAAAAGCCATGGATGTAAATAAATTCAAGCTTTATTCATCTCAAAAGTTGTTACAGATGACGAAGGGATTGAGTGTATATATACAAAGTATACAGAAAGCAGCTGGAGAAATCTTCCAAATGTCTACCGTTATAACTGCTTTTCAACAGACAAAATGACGACGTTTGGATCAATATAATATTCTTCCCTCTTGAGATTAAACGATGACGTTTTGTCCTCTTTTAATGAAATTGTGCCTGCAGCTGAAGCGACGTCGTTTCTTCATGTATTTTGAAAGCAATGATCCCACTCTGCACGGCAACACCATTTCATTTAGCTGTTTTCTGTTAACAAGTGCTTGATTCAAGACTGAATTCTTCAGACCTACCAGAGGATTGGTGAGTTGGATCAAGGGCTATATCACATTTCAACAGATATTTTGACACTAAACACAACTTCTAATGTAATGAAGAAGGGAGCTGGAATGATCACATGGCATTGCTGGCATGGATATTTTCCTCTCAGTAAACTGCCTCAGCTCCTGAAGAAAGAATTATAACATGGTTCAGTTGCTTGAGATTATACAAATTGCTTGATATGTTCATTAATTAAACAAATCAAACTGCCCTTTTCTTCAAGTAATATCCATTCTACTAGTATCTTTGATATGATACATAGTAATGTTTGAGGATCATTTGCTATTGAGAATTCTGGTTAATTAATAAGAGAAAAAACAGTAAAGAGTATTCAGGATTTAACGAGGTTCGGCAGTGAGCTTACGTCCTCAGGAGCAAAAGAGCGGCTGTGTATTGTTGAGTGTGTCGTCGTGCCCTATTAGGTTACAGTTGCATGATATTTATAATAGAAACCCTATTCTTATACCATACCGCGGATCTTTGGCCCCATAACCCCAATCCCACTTAATCCTGACCCACAACTATTAGTCTTGTTGACACCATCCACTGAGATTCAACCCTATGTCACTTTCTGCTACACTTTGACATAAGTCATTTATCAGTATATGGGCTATACCCAACAAATCTCCACCTTAGCGAACACTAGTACAAATACGACTCTTTAATCACGTTTGGTTCCCTTTTTAATCACGTTTTAGAAACGCGATTAATGCCGCCGTGATTAAAGATCAAGTACCAAACGTGATTAAACACGTTTTCTACTTAATAGGCGTGATCAAAGATGTCACATCTTTGATCACGCCTGTTAAGTACAAAATGTGATTAAAGAGTATAGATCTTTGATCATGCTTCTTACCTTGAGCTTTATCGACGCCTTGTCGGTAAGCTCATTTATCTTACCATCACCAGATCCAATGTAGCTCACCCTGTGCCATACTGTCAGTTAATTTAAGAGCCGTTCTACTGAAGATCATTATCAGGCAGTTTGTCGCCTCCTTTGTTAAGTTAAGGGTGCTCCACCCAAGACTTGTTATCATGCAACTTCAAGTCTTTTGTGATGCTGATTGGGCAGCTTGTCCAGTCTCAACGATCTGTCTCTGATTATTATATTCTGCTTGGCAGTTCTCTCATTTCATAGAAGATGAAGAAGCAGCCCAAGGTGTCCCGTTTATCTGCCGAATCAGAGCAGAGAGCCATGACACTTACTGTTGCTCCGAGATTACTTGGCTCACACAATATTTTTTATCAATTATCAAATGTGACTTTTTCGCTTCATTCTCTATCACAACTTCTTGTCAACATGGGGCCTCTTTTTCCTCCCATATTCTGCTCTTTCGTGACAATTAAACTGTATACATATCGCCAACAATCTTTTACGCACAAAACACGCTGAGTTTGATTATCATTTCGTTTGATAAAAGGTGGCCTTCAAATTTGTCTTTCCTGCACATCTTCCAACTAGTGAGCAGCCCGCTGATCTTTTTACTAAAGTTTTACCTGCCGCAGCTTTGCATCGCTTAATGGCCAAGCTGGCCGTTTCAAACTTTCTGCATTGCTGAATTATTCGTAGAAAGGGGTGTGCATGTTCGTTTTGTAACTTGTGGGGGCATGTTGTATTTTGTACAAAGCTTTAAATAGCTGTTATACAGCTGTGTACCGATTTTCAAACAGAAACGATTCCTCCCTAAACTGTCCCTCTCTCTTAGTTGCTCTGCTTCCTTCTTCCTGTGTTTTCCTCCTTCACCGGTGAAGCTCCGGCAGCATAGTTGGCGGGGTTTCTTCAAGTCCCCTCGACTCCCCGCTTCTGATCACCAAATTATAGACTTATAAGTCGGGTATGCTTTGCCTTGGATTCACTAGTTCTGACTACCAACTTGAAGTCTCCAACCAAAACACATAAGCTGCTTTATCTTGAAGAGAGTACCGTACAAAAAAAATTTGCATACTGTCCTTCTTGAATCAGCAGCAAGTCATGCATTTGTAACCAAAGGGACACAGGTAAAGGACCCCACCATATCTTGTCAAGGAAAAATCAGTTTTCCATTTGCTTCGTCTCCTCTAGAAGTGTTTCTAGAAGTGAAACACGGGCCAACATGTAAAGCTCCGGGATCAATAAACGCAGCTAGCTCTTCAGATCTTGTGCAATCCGATGTTCAGATCAGATGATATAGAGATCAAAAGTGGAAGGGAGTCGTGCCATATAGCTTTGAAGACTCGTTTATGATGAGCTTTAAGTGATTGGGAAGGTTTAGGGGAATTGAAGCGTATGTCAAAAATGTGTATCAAAGGATCTGCTGAACCGGATGAAACATATAGTCCATCTGGAGACCAAGCTTGATTGATCAGAGCTGACTGAGTGTCACTGCTACTTTGTTCCCACCCAAATGAATGGAGCTCTGTTTGCCTCAACCTAATATCAAATAGTCGAAGCTGCTTTGCATGAGCCCTGCATGGATATTATAAGAATGATGAGAATCAGAAAATGAAAACGACCAGGTATCACAAGCTTGTCAAACTACAATGACCATTAGCTAACTTCTTCTGTTAATTATTAGCCACGTAAGAGAAAAAGTATGTGATCTCTATGCACAGAAAATGAAAACTACCCAGTTTGAACCATAAATAAATTGAAGTCACATGGATTTGGAAGAACGCCAATGCATTTGATATCTAGTTGGTGCTTGAAATCAGCTCTTCCAGCTCCTGAATCGAATCCAATAATTCTTCTATCTGCCCCAACTGAAACAATTATATGTTTATGCTGCAGCCCAGCAATTCCCATAACAGCTGATGAGTGCATGTTCCGGTGCAATGCCTTTGGCTTCCATGAGTTTACTTCATCTTGCTCTTTCCACAATATAGCAGCATGATCGCTCCCAGCAGTCGCAAAGCAAACAGTATCCCAAGGCATAAATGCAATGCTGTTGATAATGCCCTTAAAATGGGGCTTTTCGTCTATGAAAGATACCCGGGCTTTCTACATGATATAAAGAAGTCATCAACAACACGCAAATAAACCAATTGTTATTATATGCTGTCAATAACTGCAATAATAAATGCCTCCAGCATTTTCTTTTGTAAATAATTGGGCTTTTACTGAATTCTGAATAGCTTTTGAAGATGCGTTGCAACCCCTACTTCCTAAATATTTACAAAACTCATTGCTTGTGTGATGTGTGGTGAATCTAAATGTTGAGAAAACAGAAGTATGTTTTTTTCTCCTATAAGGAATGACCTAATAGACGATATAATCTTTCATTTAAGATAGACATTAGAAGTGCATCATGTTCTGGTTCGTAAAATCAAACGAAAGGGGTGTTTTGATAGGGACAATAAACCTCTTGATTGACTTTCAAATTAGTTATGATGAAGTTAATTTTTGTCTCCCAGGCTAAAACAATTAAACTTTACATATAGTAGATGGTTCAGAATACGCATCCAATCATTTCATATTCCATTCAGTAATTATCATTATTGTTATCATTCCCCAGCAACCTATCCTTTCAATGAAGCCTAAGAGGTAAATAGGAAACAGAAGGTAATTACTAGGACAGTTAAGTTCTGAATACACGAAACACAGCATAAAGAGCCTTCCCATACATCTTACTTGACAGAGAGGACCTAATCTATATTAACAAGTACCTCTTTTCTTTCATTCAGATTTAAAATGGAAACTTGAGAATCTCCACCATCAGCACTATAGACAGAAAACAAGCTATTTCCTTCTGGGTGCCATGCAATATCTTCCGCCCATCTCCTCCCTTTAAGGGAAGCACAATCAGTACTACTAAGCACATTGGCACCAGATCTGCAATATCATGAAAATTACCTAGTTTAACAAGCTCATAGAGAGAAATTTTCTTATGTCAATTATTGAAATCGAACCTGAATGCTACATGATGAATACGACTAACATTTATATTCTTTGTAGTGCACAAGATGTTGGAGTACATTTATATTCTTTGTCCACCTTTGAAAGGACTACGCTAACATTTTGCTTCATACACATATTAATTTGACCAAACTCTTCGATATGTGATAATCTGAGATTGATCAGCTTATCATCACACTGATGTAAATGCCCATGTGATATGATCATCGGACAACACAATGAATTTGAGAATAAATTGCATAGACCACACAATGAAGAAGGCATGTTTAGCACATTTATCCCACTCTCTCCCTTCTAATAAGAACCCACTGTTAGCAAAAAAATGAGAAAGAGATTTTCTCGCTTTACATTATAAATATGGATTTGAGAGAAAAAAGCCTAAAGATGAAGCAGTAGCGAAAAGCAAGAAGGAATAGGATTTGAGTACCCTCTGGCGTGAATTTGCCACAAGTTAATGACTCCGTCCAATGCGCTGAAATTGATCATATCAGAAAGATGAGAATCTGCAAGATATGGTGAACATTTGGAAAGGAAATAGCTTTCCAAATTACTGTCTACAGCTACTGAGATAGCGCATCAGTGTGATTCAATTTATGAAAGCTGGCCACTTGATGAAGTTTTCAAGCAACAAATGATACTACTACCTCCACATTCAATAAGTGAGAACAATTCAAAAGCTATAAAAATTGAAAATGCAAGTTTACCTGGTCGCGAATAGCTGGTTATTTGCTGGACAAAGAGCAAGACTTCTGAGTTTTCTTTTGTGTTGACTAGCAACAAGAGTATTTGCATGACATTTAATGGCAACTGGAGATGAGCAACTACGAATTAAAGGAATCAACTCTTGATGTTCTTTTTTATCTGGAAGACATCAAAGTAACACATAATAATCAGATTATATCACAGAGGCATCTTCACCAGACAATTTCTAGTAGGCTTGATAAAGTTATATAAATTTCCTCAGAGTGTCAACAATCAATAATTGCAACCTCCCCTTCTAATTAAGAGGCTTACCGAGTTTCCTCTTTGTCCCTCGATCAGCTGTTCCCCTCACTTCTGATTCTCTCCTGACATTAGTTGCAGCCACATGAGCTGGCAATCCATCATGAGCCGATACTTTTCTACTAGAGTCAGCTCCTTGTACAGGTTGAGAAACTTTGGCCTTTTTGTTAGGTGATTCTGTTGGCGTAGATTGACTATCCCTTTTGGAAAAAACCCCGCCATTACGGGCTGGACTCGATTTCCGAGCCACTTCAGCAAGTTTGCTCTCTTTTGCCGGTTTGGATGGCTGGGCATTACCAGAACGCCTAAGGCGAATTAACTTAGATTCCGAATCAGCTAATTTCTTCTCCGCCTCCTCAAGCTGCAAAAAATTTCACAGCACACTTTAGCTGGAAGACAATAACAGATACTGGAGATGAGCTGAGAGTATGTAACAAGTATTAGAGGAGTAATATTTATATGGGTATCTTTATCCTTCTTACACCTGATCATATCTCTTTCACAAAGTAAATTTTTTGATTTTTTTTTTTTCAGAATGATTACTATTGAAAATTTTAGTTTGACTCATATGTGAAATCATTGAAAAATATAATAGCAGCGAACATATTGATTGATAGAAAATGGAAAGAACCATAGATTGGTAGTGGGATCGACGGTCGCGGAGATGCTCGACTTCTCTCGTTCGGTGATCGATCAGGGCTACCAGAGCTTCTTCCGCCTCCTCCCGTCTCCCGTTTTCATCTTCCCTGCTCTCGCCGGCCATTTTCGTCTCTCTGTTCCTGATTAGACGAAAAATGGACGAAGGGGAAGCCGGAGCGGTGGTCGCTTAATGTCCCACAACGACGGCGTTTCAGTTAGAGCAATCATTTCCAGCTCAAAGTAGAAAGTTGTGTAATTCTTTATAAAAAAAGCTCTTATGCTAAAAGAGGTCTTAGTATGGAAGTACAGATTTTTTTTAAAAAAAATTTGTCTTTTCTGAATATAAAGTTTCTCCATTGATATGTCAGTGAGATTTTTAAACGGGCCTAGTTTTCACAAACCGTTGATTGAAATTGGCGTTGGATTAAGCTCAGTTGTCGTTTTAAATTGGCGCTGATTGGACTGACAACGGACCAAACACCCAGTCAGCGCATATGTGTACAAAGGTGGTTTGAAACGACGGCTAGGCTTTACAACGCCAGTTTCAAATAGCAGTTGGTGTTTTTTTGCGCCGATTTGAAATCACGGTTGGACATGAACCAACTCCAATTTCAAACATTGTTCGACCTGAGGTGCTCTCCGAAGAAATTTTGCAATTCAAACCGTCATTACAAGCAATAGTTACTTCCAACCGTCATTTCAAACGACGATTGAGCTTGATGACGAACCAGTTTCAAATAACGATTCAAATTAGCATAGTTTCTGAGCAATTTTATGCAATTGAACCGTCATATGAAACAACGGTTTCATCCTGCACTTGTTTCAAACGGCGAATTGACTACATCCAGGGTCAGTTTGAGATTGTGATTGGAAGTGACTAGCACTGGATGTAGTCAAACTGCCGTTCAGACAAGTGAAGTTCTGATGGATCGTGAAATCATCCAAGGCCCTTCCCAATTTGAACATGTCAGTCAAGGTTGACAATCGATCATGTAATTGAGACGAAATAGTAGTTTTACAGTGATACCGAGAGATCATATTTATGGTTATAAATAAATGAAATTGTTGGAGCCCACTAAAGTTCCACGAGATATTTAAATTTAATATAACAATACTAAATATAAGATGCTATGAAATTTACATTAATTATGATCGTTGTGATATTTATTTACTTTTTCAAAAAATATATCAATCAAATTTTAAAAAAATCTAAATATAATTGAAACAATACAAATTAAAAAACAACTTATTTTCCATGTCATAATTAGGAACACTAATTTAACAATGACTCATGGGTGGACCGAGAGCACCCATGTAGATGGATGCTTTCGCTCGAAAATGACGTCATTTTACTTCGTTTTTATTCCACTTTATATCATTTGATGAACATAATAGCTCATCTGATGAATATAACAGCGCATATGATGAACATAGCAGCACATCTGATGAACATAACATCTTATCTAATGAATATAGCAGCTCATTTGAGTTATAAATGAATGTTTTAATAAAAATGACGCAACACAACGTCATTTTTGAACGAAAACACTCATTTAGATGAGTGCTCTTAGTGCATCCTTGCATGTTTTAAACTCAGTTTCTTACTCTTATTTTGCGAGATGACAAGACACAATATTACATTGGTTTAAGACAATACTCGTGTCCATATTGCAATAAGAGTGGTACAAAAAATGGTACCCACCGTCCGCGGATGTTTTATTTGGCAACTCTTTTTGTACACGAGAAACAATCATATTTTATCATGTACACTGACATAGAATTTGCCTGATTAATGAGAATAGGAAGCACCCGTCTGGAAGTGAACCATTTGTCAAACCATTAAAACAATTTTATTCAGGGAAAAATATATATTTATTGAGCAAGGGTTGGATTAGAGCATAATCAACCTTAAACATTTGACACAAGATGAATTTTCTAAACTAATCCTTTCTAACGAACTATTCATGTGTGTAACTGTTAACTAAATTAGTATATAAACATCCAAAAAAGAACAAATACAAGGCATAACAAATGTGCTTAGCTTGCTTATTAAATACTCCATTTGTCCTCTAATACATGTCGTTTAAGGTTAATTTAAGTAGATTAAGACGAATTTAATATTAGCAGTTGAACAAATTTAATAATTATGTGGTTAATATTTTTTTAAAAAAAATCATGAAAAGAATAAAATTGATAGATTATTAATGGTGATGAATGAACTTTTTATTGATTATGATAATGAAGTAATTAATGTTTGACGTTTTAAGATAGTTTTATTAATATTAAATACGCATTAAAAATCATTAAATGACATGTAAAAATAAACAAAAAAAATTAACCAAATTACTACCTTTGGCACTCCTCCAGCTCCCTTTGACATGTAAAAATTTAATTATTCATTTTTAATAATCGTTAAGTGACATGCTTGATGTTTTTCGTTAAGTGACATGTTGAAGAGGTAAATTAACACACGGTTAAACTCCCTCTGGCACTCCACCAGCTCCACATTCAACTCCAACACTCCACTCCTCTGCTCTCACCTTCCTGCCAAAGCACTCACAACAGCAACATCAGTAAGGAAACAAAATTTACTGAAAACCAAGTCCTTGTTTTTAGGTATGCCATTCACATCCTTTGACTTGCGCTTGCTTCTAGCCGGTCTTCCAGTCACCGTCCTCCCCAACTTCACGCCGGAGCTTCCAACGCCGGACCACTCTGTTCACTGCCACTTTGAATTCGAAGTTTGAAAGTGCAGCCTGCGACTGTTACCAGAGAAAGCAGTTGACAGACTGAGGCAGACACAATTTAGTTAACAGATTAATTAATTGAATACAAACAAATTTATTGATTCTAATTTTGTATGGAATAAAACTACTATATTATTTAAAGAAATTATTAAAATAGGATACAAAAACAAATCAATTACAATCAATCCTAAACATATAAATTCTAGAAGAACCAAGGGTTTGGAGTATGAAGTTCTGATACCTAAAAGTTCCTACACTAGCAATGGAACTTCGGTAATTTGCCTTCATGCCACGAACACCTCTTCCATTTATCCTTGGTAAGGTTCATAAGGGAGAGCAACCTGCCAACACAATGAGCAAAGATCAGCCCTTTTATCAGTCTTGGCCATAAGTGAAATTGCATACAAAGTCCTTTTTCAGAATGTCTAACAGTTCTCCTTCCAAACTTGTACGCTCTTCTTTCAGCACAAATGTCAGAAGAAACCATTAATAAATACACTACTTCCTCAATCCAGCATGCATGAGACAAAACGTAGGCAAAACCATTAGCAACTTCCATGGCATCAACAAGCAGCAGATTTATATGTCCATGACAGCAGCAAGCAGTACCTTTGGCAGCAAACCAAATGGTGCATTGTTATGTCAAGAAATGATGCCAGATAAAAGAAAGAGCATGGGATGTAGTTTTATTGAATCAATGAAATACATAAAGGGAGCAGTAGGATGTTGTTCAGGTTCCCATTCTATTTACATTTATAAACCTTTAAAGATAGCATAACTTGCTAGCCTGGTGATCCTGCCTCATTATATAAAGCAGAAATTAACTATTCAGGAAATCATATGATAGAAATCTTGTGAGAAGGGATAAAATAGATGAGGCTCATAGATTTCACACGCTGTTTTTATCATAAAAATAGTTAATCTTGGGAATAGCGTGTGAAAGGAGTAGTTAATATGAATAAAAAACAAAATCTGTTGTGAAATCTTGTGAGAGCAAGCTATTCCCAACAGATTTCACACGCTTAATATGATAGAAATCATCAAGAAAAGAAAGGATAAAAATAGAGGAGGCTCATAGACTTGCCATAAGTGCGGCAAACTGACAATGAGCATCTGCAAGTAAATTATTCAGCAGACATAATTACATTTGTATTAATAATGTTACCTTCATCATAGTAAATAAGTGATAAGATGCACAAGGAATAACCAAAGGGGTAACATCATAGCTTGAAACAATCCAGAAACGGGGTGTCAATATTTCTCCTGTAGAACGTATTGAGATACTCGCTAAATTTGACAGACTTGAAAAGGGCTGGGTTCTCAGATCCTGTAAGTTCATCAGCTGGGGCTATATCCGCATTCGAGTCAGGATAGCAGAATGTGCTAATGGATATCCTCTCTTGTAAACTGTCCACCACTGCCCTATGTTCTGCAGCCTTGTAAATCCCATTGCTCATGATCTGCATCAGCCAACAATTTCATAGAAGCTTCAAATATTTGATCAGTTTCAAATTTTTATTAGATTCACACAGCAGCAATCACAAAGTTTAACTGATGCCTTTGGGACATTTTTTTTAAACTAATACCTCGAGAATCTGACCAATGTTTACAACCAGGGAGTTTTCAACAGGCTGAACGAAGACCCAACGGTCATCTTTACGGACTTGTAATCCAGGCACATCCCCACATTCAAGCAAATAAGTTATGGCAGAAATGTCGCAATGTTTAGCAATCCCGATAGCCTTTTCAGGTTCGGGACAAGGAGGGTAGCAACTCATCCTCGTATAATAATGTCCATCTAAAAAAGCCTCAGCAAACTCCCGCCCCCTCTCGAGTCCAAGCCCCATCGCCAAATACTCCAGTAGTGAAACGGTTACCCTGTTCAAGTTTTCTGCATACACCTCTAAGTCCTCCCTGGTGACAATCAAAATTGAAAATCTTGCTATAAATGCAATATTGAAGTCGCAGTGATGTTAACATGGATACCTGTATTGGGTTAATCTCAGGCCCGTTACAGGCCCGTCACTAAAGCCCACGATCGGTGGGAGCTTTTCTCCAACAAATAGGGTTTCGGTCCCCGGTTGCTCAGCACCTGCAATCAGAAAACAACAGACGTTACTTTCAGAAGAAAGAAGAAAGAAACGTCAATTCCAATTCCGATCATCAGGTGGTGCTGTAGCAATTGGAAGGCCGTCGCCGTCCGATAAGCTGCGTCAACATCACATTCTCGTTACCTGCAGCTATCCGAAGAAACGAAGCAAACAATGTCTTCCTCGTCAAACACCGGTCAGTTTTTGATTCCGCAATAAGCTTAAGTTTTCATGTCGTTAGGCTAAGTTAATGATATGATGTTCTTCTTAAAGTTGTTGTATATTCAGATCTAACATTTGGTATCAGTAGCCTGCTTAGCCTGAGCATGAACCCTAAGATGATCGGTTAGAGTTGTTAGTACTCAGATCTAGATCTATTTCATGTTTCGTTTCATTCAGATCTGGATTTGTTGTATGTTTCGTTTGATAATCTTACGTTTAGTTGAGATTCTGTCGCATGTGGTTGTATGCCTGCAGTTGACGATAGAAAAGTCAAAACCCTAGAAAATTGTAGGGGCATGATGTTCTTAATTTTTCTACAGTAATATTTTGTTGCATTTTAATTTTTATTTTAAGATTATATGCATTATGTTTACTGTTGGAAATTATATTTTATGTTTAGCTGAGTATGCAGCCTGGACTCAACTGCATATCAAAATAATAATAATTATTAATATTATTGTTAATGTTAATAATCTCTGATTAAAACGGAACCAACGTGATGTTTTAATTAGAGATTCAATTTTTTTTTATGTTGGGATTTATGTAATTAATTTTAATATTGCATGATTATTTTCTGACCAACGTTGATTATAATCATGCACTGTTATTATTAATATTCCCTAGCTAATTATTTATTTAAAGTTCTTTTTCAATTCTGCCCAACGGTGATTTGGACTAGAACTGCCATTAGCATGTAATTAATCAGACCAACGTAGGATTAATTTCATGATTGGCTTTATTGCTTCCTTGTATTTACTAATGATGTTTCTTTTCTAATTCAGTTCTTCATGCTTCAAACATTGCTAGCCACATTGCTGGCATTGATCAGCTTAACGGCACTAACTTTCATACTTGGAAAGAAAGAATTGAGATGGTTATGGGTATTCTTGATTTAGATTATGCCTTACGTGAGATTGCTCCCACTCCTCCTAATGTAAATGAGGAGAATTATGTTGAGAAGAAGGCTATCTTTGATGCCAATTCTCAAAGATGGGAGCGGTCTAACCGCTTATGTCTTATGGTGATGAAAACCACCATAAGTGATGCTATCAGGGGAGCAATTCCCAACTCAGAGAACGCCAGTGACTATCTTGCTAAAGTTGAGGAACAATTTAAAGGTTCCTCAAAAGTTTATGCCAGCACCCTCATGATGAAAATGTTGAGTACTAAATATGATAGCTCCGGAAGCATAAGGGGGCACATTATGAGGATGTCTGACATGGCCGCTAAGCTGAAAACTATGGACATGACAATTTCTGATGGATTTCTAGTTCACTTTATCATGACTTCACTCCCTCAGGAGTAAAATGCCTTTAAGATAAATTACAACACTCAGAAAGATAAGTGGACTATGACGGAATTGATTGGATATTGTGTCCAAGAGGAAGAGAGAATTTCACAAGATAAGAAAGACCAAGTGCATAATGTTGGCCTTGGCAAAAAGAAACATCAGGCTGATAACAAAGCCAAAAAGAAGCTTGATTTCTCTCCTAAGGTGGAGCCTAGCCTTTCGGGGCATAAGAAGGCTAAGGCAGCTGCTCCTCATTATGTTGGTCATGCTGCTAGTAGACATGACAAACTTTATATGCTTTCACTTAATGATTCTCATTTATTATTAAACGTATCTGATGATGTTTCAAATAAGCGCAAGCGTGATGAATATAATGAGTCTTCATCAAAATTATGGCACTGTCGTCTAGGTCATATTTCGAAGGGGAGAATAGAACGTCTCATTAGAGAAGAGATACTTCAACCCCTTGATTTCTCTGATTCTCATGCTTGCATTGACTGCATTAAGGGAAAGTATGTTAAACAAATTAAGAAAGGAGCCACACGAAGTACGAGTCCTTTAGAATTAATTCACACTGATATTTGTGGACCGTTTCCCGTAACATCGATAGATGGATATGACTCCTTTATTACGTTTACTGATGATTTCTCCCGTTATGGATATATTTTCCCAATTCGAGACCGATCTGAATCGCTTGACAAATTTAAGATATTTAAGGCTGAAGTAGAAAATCAGCATAATTCTACGATTAAGGTCGTGCGATCAGATCGAGGTGGAGAATATTATGGGAGACATGTTCCATACGGACAAATTCCTGGCCCGTTCGCTAAATATCTTCAAGAAAATGGGATAGTAGCTCAATATTCCATGCCCGGCGAACCTCAGCAAAATGGAGTAGCTGAAAGGAGAAATCGTACACTTATGGACATGGTACGAAGTATGTTAAGCTACTCCAGTTTGCCGGTAAATTTGTGGATGGAAGCTTTAAAAACAGCCGCTCACATACTAAATCGGGTTCCCAGTAAATCAGTACCTAAGACACCTTATGAATTATGGACTGGGAGAAGACCGAATTTGAGGTACTTACGAGTTTGGGGCTGTCCTGCTGAAGCTAAACTATTTAATCCACTTATTGGAAAATTAGACCCTAAGACTGTAAGTTGTCATTTTATTGGCTATCCTGATAGGTCAAAGGGGTATCGATTCTACTGTCCTAACCGCACTACTAAATTTGTGGAAACACGCCATGCGGTATTTTTTGAAAATGATGAAATCAGTGGGAGTTCAGAAAGTAGGAAAATTGATCTTGAGGAAGTTCGGATTTATGTCCCATTACCGATAATCCAAGAGACAATTACACCTCCTACTCAAATAATTACACCTCCAGTTCTAAATCCTGGAGAAAACTCCCAAACTGAAGGCTCAGAAACTATTCATGTTATGCCTAATGATGAGACACAGACAAACCAGTCTCCTATGATGCTTCATGAATCTCCTGTGATAACTAATGAACCTTTACGAAGATCACAACGAGAAAGAAGGTCTGCCATCCCTAATGATTATGTTGTGTACATGAATGAAGATGTGCATGACATAGGAAAAGTAGATGATCCCACTTCATTTAAGAGTGCCATGATATCTAAGGATTCATCAAAGTGGCTTGAAGCCATGGAAGATGAAATGAAGTCTATGAGCTTTAATGATGTCTGGGATTTAGTAGAAATTCCCAATGGAGTCAAAACAGTAGGTTGTAAATGGATCTACAAAACTAAATATGACTCTAAAGGGAACGTCAAAAGATTCAAGGCTAGGCTTGTAGCGAAAGGTTTTACACAAAGAGAAGGGATTGATTATGTTGACACTCTCTCCCGTCTCTAAGAAAGACTCACTAAGAATAGTTATGGCGCTAGTGGCTCATTATGATTTGGAGTTGCACCAAATGGACGTTAAAACCGCATTCCTTAATGGTGACTTACATGAAAATGTGTATATGGCTCAACCGGAAGGTTTTGTCATTAAAGGAAAGGAACACATGGGATGTCGTCTTAAGAAGTCAATTTATGGACTAAAGCAAGCGTCCAGACAGTGGTATCTTAAGTTTGATGAAACAATAAGGAAATCTGATTTTATTGAAAATAAGGTGGATAATTGTATCTATGTTAAATTTAGAGGAGGAAAATTCATCGTATTAGTACTTTATGTCGATGATATCCTATTAGCTAGCAACGATAAGAATATGTTGCATGAGACAAAGAGATTCTTATCCACTCATTTTGATATGAAGGATCTTGGCGATGCCTCTTATGTTTTAGGCATTGAAATTCATCGAGATAGATCCAAAGGAGTATTAGGTTTGTCTCAAAGTTCATATATTGACAAAGTACTTAAAAGATACAACATGAATAACTGTTCCGCCACGGCTGCTCCTATAGTCAAAGGCGATAAATTTGGATTGTTCCAATGTCCAAGGAATCAATTAGAAACTTATCAGATGAAGATGATTCCTTACACTTCAGCTGTCGGAAGCATTATGTATGCTCAAGTCTGTACACGTCCTGACTTAGCTTTTGTGAGCGGGATGCTAGGCAGATTTCAGTCAAATCCAGGACTTGATCACTGGAAAGCTGTTAAGAAAGTCTTGCGTTATTTGCAAGGCACTAAGGATTACATGGTTACATATAAGAGAACTGACAACCCTGAGGTTATAGGTTATTCAGATGCTGATCTTGCGGGGTGTGTTGATACTAAGAAGTCGACATCAGGATACATCTTCACCCTCGCAGGAGGAGCTATTTCATGGAAAAGCTCTAAACAAGAGCTTACAGCATCATCAACGATGCAAGCTGAGTTTGTGGCATGTTTTGAAGCCACGGGACAAGCTGTATGGCTTAAGAATTTTATCCCGGGCTTGAAGGTGGTCGACAGCATTTCTAGTCCACTTAAGTTATATTGCGATAATGAGGCCGCAGTATTCTTTTCGAATAATAACAAGTCAAGTGGTGCCTCCAAGCACATTGACATTAAGTATCATGTTGTAAAAGATAGAATTCAGGATCAGATTATTATGGTTAAACACATAAGTACTAAGTTAATGTTAGCGGATCCACTTACTAAAGGTTTACCACCCAGTCTTTTTCAAGAGCATGTTGCCGGCATGGGTTTAAAAGGTAACTTATGATCTGATTCTGAATAAGAGGACCATAATTATGAACCAACTCCCAATAAGAACTAATGATTATCCTAGCGAGATGGAGTAGTGTACTATAGGTAATGGAGTTCAGCGGCATCACACTAGTTGCTGTAACTCATTATCTTGGTATATTAATCTGTTGAGTGTGGACTTATGTTAATTAGCCATTCGATTAAGTGGGAGAATGTTGGGTTAATCTCAGACCCGTTACAGGCCCGTCACTAAAGCCCACGATCGGTGAGAGCTTTTCTCCAACAAATAGGGTTTCGGTCCCCGGTTGCTCAGCACCTGCAATCAGAAAACAACAGACATTACTTTCAGAAGAAAGAAGAAAGAAACGTCAATTCCAATTCCGATCATCAGGTGGTGCTGTAGCAATTGGAAGGCCGTCGCCGTCTGATAAGCTGCGTCAACATCACATTCTCGTTACCTGCAGCTATCCGAAGAAACGAAGCAAACAATGTCTTCCTCGTCAAACACCGGTCAGTTTTTGATTCCGCAATAAGCTTAAGTTTTCATGTCGTTAGGCTAAGTTAATGATATGATGTTCTTCTTAAAGTTGTTGTATATT
>NQLW01000099.1:983007-1011480 GCA_002312845.1 Kalanchoe fedtschenkoi
CCGAGTGTCAACCAACGCTCTGAATGTACTGTTCATTTCATCAATGGATAAAGCAGCTGATATTTTCACAAAGGTGCTAGGTAAACTTGACTTCAATATACTCTTTGACAATCTCAATCTTCGATCAAACATACGAGATTGAGAGGGATTGTTAGTGTAAGAATATTTTTTTTGGGTTTCATCTCCTACATGTTCAATGGTCTTGTTGGCCATTCGCCTCCTTGGACTCCTTTAACTTCTACATTCATGACGTTTTTGATACTTCTACCAATGCCCCTATACATATGCACAATTCATATGTAAAGTTTTTTTTTTTTTTGGAAAAGGGGTGCTTGTATAAATGGAGGGAGAGAGTACAAGGGAAATACAGCTCAAACAGAGATGAAAAAAAAATAAGGAAAGACCTATGCTAGAACCTGTCTACTGTAAGAGATGAGAAAGATGCATTTAATTCATATGTAAAGTTAGCATCACCATTTCAAACAATATGTTCCTCAAGAAGTCCATTCACTTAATTTCATTTTCAGGCTAGAGACAATTATTCAAATTTCTACAGTGATCATTATAGATTTAATGGAGGAAGATGTTGTTTTCTTACAAAATAGATCCATTACAAGAAGAAGACACAAGTAATGGAAGCGACTAGGCGAATCGCCATACTTGTAGTCGATTATACACTCTTCAAATGCTAGCATTGAGAAAGACATCTCTCTCCCAGCAGACCCTTTAAAAATAAATGCTGCTCTCACACACGAAAGAACGACTCAATTAAAATCTGCCGAGTGTGCTCGATCAATTGGAAGGATGTGAAGCCACTCCTCAATTACTCACGTCAAATCCGGAATAGGATCCTATACAACCAAACAATTAACAACCACACAAGATGATGTAGTTTTAACTTTTATTAACCAATCCATTACTAACATGTGTTCTGTCTAAATAAAACAATCCATGATTTTTAAAGTCATCCATATTTTACACAATACCACCCCAATTTTCCGTAAAATTACTTTAGCTTCAAACTTGTCTGGCTGTACTGGATATGGATCTCATCAAATTCAGTCTCTTTTATTAAACTTGATAGGTGACCCTCCTTCCATCAACATCTAGATATGGACATAGTGATAGCGGTTTTTGGCCACAACCACTAAAAAAATCATATAGACATGTTTCAATGTAAGGCTTCCTCAGTGGCCAACTCGATCTCTAAACTGCTGAATTTTTTATATCGCAGACCTTACCCTCTCAGATCATCCTGACGGCTTCTATCCTAGGAACATAAGTTCAGGAATTATTCTCTCCAATTAAAATGGGTCTGAATTATATTGTGTATGATTGAATCAGATCGAGCTGAATCAAAATTTATGTAAAATTAATGGAAAACAATATTAATGAAGGAATATTTGTGACACGCGCTATAAAAATAAATTATTTTAAACCACACTAAATTAATATAAAATGAAAGATAAACATTTAGGGTGTGTTTGGTTAAGGAAAATTTTGGTGGAAAGAAATTTTAAAGGAATTCTTTGTTTTGTTAAAATTTTCATCTAATTTTTCCTTCTCCTTTATTTGGTTAGGGGTGAAAATTCTAAAGTTTTAAGGAAGGAAAAATTAGTGAAAAATTATACGAAAAATTAGATGAAAATTTTAACAAAACAAAAAATATTTTATTAATTTTCTTTAGATTTTCACCCCTAACCAAATAAAAGAGAATTCATTTTTCTCTATATTTTCCTTTCACTAAAATTTTCTTAAACCAAATACAGCTTTAAGCTACGGAAGAAACTCTTACAAACATCTTCACACCTAAAACAATCAACCTTTTAGTTTTTTTGTTTTGTTTTGTTTTGTTTACATTTGATGGAGCTAGCACCAATCAACGAGACCGTAGGTTAGGGTCCTAGGAATCCTTGAACCCCAAGATTCCAAATCCTTGTGTGACAGACATTTCAGATCCAACAGAACAGACACGAATATCAACTTAAGACTTTTCCCCCAAACTTCCCACACTCCAATCCAATCACTTCAGATATGAACTCAACCCCAACTCATCGCATGTCTGATGCGAGACACTACTATATTATCCGGCAAAGGCGAAAATGTGGGGACCAAAATGAAAATTCCAAAACACTGACTCTGTGAGGAAGAGACACACATGGGGAAATGTTAGGGCTTAGCTTTCCTGACCTTCCGAACTGGATCCGACCAGGCCACACCAGACACATTCATACGGACTTCACAAACATAAGACCCAACCCGAAAACGCACACAACATTCCTTACAACACCAACCCACTTCGCCTCCTCCTCCTCCTCCTACTCAACTTTCCCCGGTCTCCCCAAGTTTCGATTTTTCATTATTTTTCAACTCCAATTTCACGGCTTTCCGACTAGCAATTTGTCGCGGTTGCTGATTTGTTGCTGAGTTTAGGATTCTCAGTGGCTGCTCGACTGATCGCGAGTTGGAATTTGATGTTTGTTTTCTGGATTTCAGTTTGAGTGGCAAACTGGCAATGGACTTCGAGCTCTATGATAGCAGTGGTGAGTTGACTGTTTTTCGAGGAGAAGGGAAAAATCTGATTTTTATTGAATGTTGTTTTCTTTTGATGCTGTACGTGTTTCGAGTTTCAAGCTTGGTGGGTGTTGTGCAGAACTGTTGCATCTTTGGTTTGCTTTTGCTGTCAGGTGTTATAGGTTGAGGTTTTTGAATTCCAAGCATAATTGTTGTTGTTATTTGGTTTCGAAGTTCATATCTTCTTTGTTTTGTTTTCCTGAATTGGTCTGGTATGCTCTTACATGTCTCAAGTTATGTGCTTGTTGTTTTTAGTTATTTTTGCAATCCTGCATTTGGTTGGTTTTTCTCAATGAGATATATCAGATCTAGATATGTGATAGCTTTGATTGGAAGGATAACAGTCCTCAGCATTATGAGAAACAATGGAATTTCTTGTGCTTTTATGTTGAAATTAATTTTCTGGATATAGCCATAACTGCATGGCTTTGTTAATGTATGTACCTGCTGCATGTTGTTCATTGATGAATTGGCTTCAATTGGCAATTTAGAGCGGTGAAAATACAACCTTATTTGGAAAACGCCCAAAAGAAATGAATTCGTTTAGAAGGAAACCTACACAAGCACCTAAAAGAAAACACAAGGAAAAAGATCCTGTAGATCTGCAGCTGGTATTTGTGATGAGACTGTGCCAGATTACAGCATACTGAATGTACACTTGGGCCATTTATTCCCATTCGTGCTTGCCTGATAAGTATTTTATCTGAGTATTTCTGTGATCTTGATAGGGATGAAACATAATCTAGAGCAACCATAAGCCTGGAGTTAATCACTTGAAATTTCTGTTCAGAGATTCTTGACTATGTTGCAAGTTAGCGGAAAGTTCTTTGCATACCATAGAGTGAGTACATGCAATAGTTCTAACTGGCTAACTAACGACATAGAACTGTAATCTTGAAATATTCCATTAAATTGCTCTTGATATTTTGATGTGGGAACTAATTACGGTTTATGTTACATGCTCCTTCAGCAATATTAGGAAAAAAATATTCAGTGTTGTGATATCTGACTATGATAGTGTAGAGGGAATATTTTTTGCCTAGATGTGCATCGTTTTCAGAAAATGAGTTTAGAATTTCATGTTTAGTAGTCATCACTAGCTTAATAAAGTGCATAGTTGTGACTTGTGCGAGCTTTGCACAATTGTGTGTCGGTCCGAAGAACCGTGCATAATGACCGTACACGTGTCATCCACTTTGATTCGAGTGATAAGTAATGTAGATTTTAGGGTTTTGCTTTGATTTAAGCTCTTAAAGTGTTGGTTGTAAGCTGCTGATAGTTTTTTGCTACTTGATGAGATCCCCGAACAACGGCTGGGAATGTCTATCAGATCTATCAAACGATGTAAATCTTGTCTCGTCCTTTACTCATTATCTTGCTCTTCTTTGTTTTCTGATGCATACGTTAAGAATTTATTTTCTGTATCAGCACTGTTTGAATAATTTTGTGTTTTTCTCCCGTGTCATGACAGGGACCGATGACGATCTCCCTCCATCTCATCAAAATAGAATTCCAAGAGGAAGACTTGCAGGGAATGGAAGACTTGGCGTTGTAGGTTCTGCTCCGTATGCTGGAGTCTATGGTGAGACTGATTTGGAAACTGAAATTCACAACATTGAGAAGGAAGCTTATGTTGCGGTTCTCAGGGCCTTTAAAGTTCAAGCTGATGTCCTCACTTGGGTAGTTTGAGAACCCTGTTCCTCGAATCAATTATCTCAATATCTTTCCTTCTATTATTGTGTGATATGAAATTTATTTCAGGAGAAAAATGAAATAATCACTCAACTTAGAAAAGAGTTGAGATTATCAACTGAAGAACACCGCGAGCTTTTAGGGAGAGCAAATGCAGATGATGTCATCAGGAGAATAAAGTATGAGACTGGCAAACAGATCATCAATATTCAAACCATGACTGACTGGATTAGATGCATTTGCGCATTCTTCCTAGCTAGATCTCTTTTTTATTGCCTTGATGAGTGTTTTTGGTGATCCCATTAGGGAATGGAAAATGGCGGGTGGGGTCCAATCTGTAATCAGTACCAACCAAATTAGGCATGATCCCTTACCAAGCCATGCCATCTCTGCGTCACGAAAAAAACAAAAGGTTGTGCAGTCAGGACATCAGTCCTGTGGTGGTCCATCACCTCCTTTTCGCTCGCAAGCCCCTACATCCAACCCAAAATCTTCATCTTCAACTAAAAGGGAGGCAAATACTAGTTCAAAGGGGAAGAAACAGAAATCTGTAAGTCCCAAAAGAAAAGAAGCAAATCATCCCAAGTTTCTTGCATCTCTATTTTGAAAGTTTTCGTATTCTTATCTGACAGGGCCATATGTTATCAGCATTAAATTCGACTACCAAGTCAATGCAGTTTCCGCACACTGGTTCTGCTGGAAGAGGTCAAATAGCTAATCGTATCTCATCTGATGTTCTCGCTAATGGGCCTAGAGATGCTAAAATTGATTCATTGATTGGAAGGAAAGTAAAAACCCGGTGGCCTGATGACAATAACTTCTATGAGGCTGTTATTACTGATTTTGACCCAGCGCAGGTCTGCTCAGTTCTAACGTGATTTGGACTCATGTAATGTAGCTCTATTCAGCTTCTGCAACTGGCTAAAAAGTTTTAACTTTTCAGGGGAGGCACGCTTTGGTATATGACATGGGAACTGCTGACGAGACTTGGGAATGGGTTAATCTTGCAGAGGTACATAAATTAATTGTCTTAACCTCATCGGTTTTTTTTATTCTAGTTTTGACATGTTCCATCTTGAAAAATCAGCAATGATCTTCCATTTATTTGTTGTATACGGATATGCTATATGGACAGTCAATTTTTCAAATTCTACAAGTAAATGTAATCATCCTATTATCCATTGTATAGCAAATTGTTCTCTCTATTTACAGATGCATTTTGTTAGCATTCTTTCATCAAACCTTATTGCATCACTACCTAGAGAAAACTGGTTAACTTGCTTTTCGTTGTATTCAGCTCCTGCGACATACGATCAGCTTCGATTTTGACTTTTTTCGTTCTCCCTGATGTTGAGTGAGGCAGAACAAACTTGAAAATATATCAACCAAGTTCGTCTATGGGTTCTCCCTGAGTCTAGTTCCCAATTATCCTTTATGCCTGCATCTGTGCTTGTTAATCAATATTGTTAATGATATGTTCAAATCAGATTGGAATCAATCTTTTTTCCTTTTTGGAGTCTGCAAACATTTGCCTGAGCAGTTGTGGTCCTCAGTTCATGTACTGAATATTCGTGAGACCAAGTGATATATCTTTACTTCTGCCTTGTCCTTTATGTTAATCCGGAATGGCTCCGTGGTCAAAATCATGTGTGAATGACGTATCCAAAGTAGATTATAAAAATCATATACATTCTCCAAGTTAGGCTAAGGCCAAAATGTCTTGATGCTTCAGTTGATTTTCTGACTCGGCTGGCTCAAGTGCTTTAGAAATCACTGGAACGAGCATATAGCATTAGCCTCCAACTTGGGACAAGCATTTTGACTTGGTTTTTTATTATTTATTTCTGCAGCATTCTTATAACTAGCATCTTTATGTAGATATCCCCCAGTGACATAAGATGGGAAGGGGGCGACCTTGGAATTCCTCAAGGAGGCTATGGCAGACCTGGGCATGGTACAAATAGATCTGTGGGTCACGAAAGCACTACAGGCGCCGGACTGGTACGGGGACTTCCCAAAGGTCAAAATAAAAAAGACTATCCGCCAGATCAAAACGGTGCCTCAAAGAAAGGGTCAAGTATTCGGATACTGCAAACAAGCCACCTCATAAAAGAAGTGAGCTCTAATTTCGTGTCTGTGCTAGCTCTCGTGTGACCTGCACATGTATTTAAAATTAGACTAAAATAATGTTTTATAGGTTGAGAGGGTATTTAACTCAAGTAACCCAGATCCTGTGGAGATTGATAAGGCCAAGAAGGCCTTAAAGGTGAGAACCATTCGTGATTTGTCGTTTATGACGCTATGAGCTTTAAGTAACATACTTTTGACACTCAGGAGCAAGAAGAGGCGCTTATTGATGCATTAGGCAAGCTAGCAGATATTTCTGATGAGGAAAGTGGTACGATGCCTTTATCTTTTCGCCTGTTCTACTGGATTTGCTAGCGTGCTTGCTGTTTTTATATATATATTTTTGAACACTAAGATGTCATCTCGTGTCGCATAGAGCTTTATTGAGATGCTCCCAGCAACCAGCATACAAATGATAATATAAAGTGAATGCAGTTTTTATTTTAGGGCTCTTAAGTTGTATTCTTTAATGAAAGTTTCAGTCAACTTAGCGAGTAATAATCTTACTCTACCGAAGGATTCACAAAGATATTGAGTCACATTTTGTAAATTTCGTTTTTCATCAATACTATCACAAGTTGCCAATAGATGTCTCATTTTTTATCTTATGAAAGAGCACTTATCTATTCCATCAAGTAAATTACTGATGCATCCTGTTTGCTTTGCATCAGATTAGGGCCAACCAATTTTTGCCAGGGCTGCGAGTCAGCATTAGAAACCTTCCTGCATGGCCGGAGTGACGGATTGCATGAGACATTGAGCTGGCTGAAGATGCTGCACTCATTACTCATTAGCCAAGACTGCACAACAAAAGTTGCTGGATGCAGGATATATATGGAGCTTGCTCCCATTGTCCATGTATGTGAACTTTTTTTCGTTCAGATTATATAATACCTTAATGTACAAAATGCTTCTCCCCAGACGTTGTTGTATTGTGCTTAATACAGGTTTGTCAATGTATCCTTTTGCTGAGATGTTTTAGCCCGGTCTGTATTATTAGTAATGAGATGATATAATTAATACCAACTATCAATCTAAAATATTTGATTCGCATCGAAATAGGTGTTAATAATGCAAAGCGTGAATTTTATTCTTTAAACTCACTATTAATAATTTGTTTAAATTAGGTGATGTTATACTATTAGTAATACTTGTATTAATATTACACTATTATTTCATATTGGTTATCAAATGTAACCTTAAGACCCATACCCATTAATGATTATTTATCTATACACATTAGCGTCTCAACTCACTCAAACAACTGTTAGAAATATTGCCCTTGTGTCTGGAACTCTTTAAAAAACTAAGGGTGTGGAGCTTGCAGCTTGCTCACCTAATGATTGATAACAACTTTGGAAATGAATTTAAACTCACCTACTAAGAAAAGGATAATTATATTTTAGGGGGAAAATTCAAAATTTTTTTGAATTATTGCCACTTTCTCAATTATGGTTTAAATTACACGAGTTGTCGAAAAGGGTGTGAGAAAAAAAAATTAGATTGCTTTTCTAAAATAAAATTTATAGTACACTCATAAACTAATATTATTAAAAAAATTAGATTTGTGTGTGAAATTATGTTATTTAGTCATCAAATTAAATAATATTGTTGTATTCACATAAACAAAACGACGTCTTTCAAAACTCAAACAATTTTATACTTCAACAAATTTAATATGACGAGTTGTATTTAATGAATCAAACATATTGATCTTAAGGATTATACTAAATTAGTCAATTTTGTTCATCTTGATCCTTTTGACATTTCAAGTAGTTTGAACTGTAATTAAGAAAGTGGTGGCACTTCAAACCCCTTTTAGTAATTTTTTTATTTTCTAATTAAAATTTAATTTTTATTTATTTTAATCAATTTATTTTTATATTTATTTAATTAGTTGACAATTTTTTTAAAAATTTATTTTTATTAAATATAAATTACAACGCACACACCCGACCATCAGATAATTCAAACTCTGATATCGAGGATTGTCAAAATTCACCCATCATTCTCTTTTCTACCAAGCCACACCCCCTGATGAAAGAACGGGGTCTAAGTCCGAATCTAGTGTGTCCGGAAATATATTTTGGGTTTGAGTCAAAATGTATAGGTATGGTAATAAGAGGTATGGATTTGTTGGGTCTGAACCCATAAAAAGTAAGTCGGGTTTGGGTCTTAAATAATGGGTTCGGATCTTAACTATTGACATGTCTATTGTGGAGAAAGGAAAATAGAATGAAAATTAAATTGTGTTAACAATTTCATCTTATGAAAAAATAATAAACACTTTCTGTTTTAGTTAAATTTTCTATTCAATTCATATTTCTCTTACTTTTACTAAACTTTACTAGATGGGATTTATTTTCATTTTCCTTCTCGTTTGTTTGTTGTAAACCAAACAAAGAATTAGAGTATCCTCTTGATGTTGGAAGTCATTTCCTAAAAGTCGCAGCATCCTCAGTGAAAGGATCAATCATCGCAGCGTTTGATGAATTGCAGGGTTTGAGTCAAAGCTTGGATGGGAGGGGACACAAGTGGTGTTGATGATGACGAGGAAGCTTTGATTGGAGACATGATGTCGTGTCACAAAAATGGCAGACAAATTAGTCAGAAGCATGCAATTGGAAACAAACCAAGCGCGAACCGCAAATCCACCTGCAAACCCAAATTTAGCAATAGTATAAGTATAGTAAGTTATACAGTACTCTCTCTGTCTTCTAATACATACCGTTTATGGTTAATTTGAGTAGATTAAAGTGAAGTTAATGCTAGCGGTTGAACAAATTTAATAGGTAGGTGGTTAACGATTTTTTGAAATTGTTCGTGCAAAAAGTAAAATTGGTAGATTATTATTGGTGAGAAATGTATTCTTTATTCTTTATTGATTATGATAATGAAGTGATTAATGTTTGACATTTTAAGGTAGTTGTTGATATTAAATACGCATTGAAAATTGGTAAGTGACAAGTAAAAGTGAACAAAAAAATTCGATTAAGTGATATGTAAAAGAGGACAGAGGGAGTAACTTGTATACCAAGTCAAAGCAATAGTCAAATTCAACAGATTTGACCACATATAATCATTAATATTCTTAATGATAATCATCGCAAAAATAGTAGTATTACAAAGACACCAACTACCGCACCCACCTGCATCGCAAATTCCTACTACTTAATTTCCTAATGTGCATGATTATAAAAACAGGATGCCGTTCTCGGTTGGACCGGCTGCCTTAGCCAATTCCATTGCCAGGTATGTTATGTAGATATAAGGTTAAATCTTATGTAGATTCAATAAAAGATGCAACAAAATAACTTTTTTTTCATGATTTATTACTAACTCATAATAAAAAGTAACGAAAATCGTAATTTTTTTGTGTGATTTTTTACAAATTCATTTGAGTGTCACCTCATATTTTTTCCCATTATAATTAACTCGAGTTTAATCTGATATTTGCCGGTTCAGTGCAATCTAATATAT
The DNA here is from genome assembly GCA_002312845.1 of Kalanchoe fedtschenkoi. Classification (NCBI taxonomy): domain Eukaryota; kingdom Viridiplantae; phylum Streptophyta; class Magnoliopsida; order Saxifragales; family Crassulaceae; genus Kalanchoe; species Kalanchoe fedtschenkoi. The sequence continues at coordinate 992,881 of NQLW01000099.1, forward strand.
AACTGGTTGAACCAGACTGTTGGGGTTTGAATAAGGATGCTAATTTTTGTCTTTTAGATTAATTTTCAAACAAAGGAGTAATGAGTACGACTGTCCAACTATCATTTGAAACCGACGCAAGAAACTAGACATATGATTGAGATGCGCATTATTTTTTACAATAAAAATTCAAACATGTGGTATGTCCCCAAGCTGTCTTATTACCGGTTCAGCTTGAGCCGCCCCGTCATTATTTAGTACTTTATCTGTTTTTTTATATGTTATTTAATATTAATTTAAATAGATTAAGGTAAAATTAAAATTAGCGGTTGAACATATTTAATAAGTAGGTGATTAATATTTTTTTAAAAATTATGTAAAAAGTAAAATTGATAGATTATTAAGAGTGAGGAATGATTTTTTTATTAATTATGATAATAAATTAATTAATATTTAACGTTTTAAGATAATTACTGATATTATATGCACTAAGAATTATTAAATGATTATTAAATATGAATAAAAAATTGATTAAGTCATACTTAAAAAATGACATGGGGATGGGGAGTATTCAACGTCGAAAATCCCGGATAAGATCTACTATAATAACATTATAGGATGTCGCGCTCCCGGCGGTTATGCTCCCAATCCCGAATCGAACCGATTCGGTTCAAAATCGGTTGGTTCGATTTGAAATCAGTCAGTTCGGTTCGATTTGAAATTTTAAAAAACTGTTCGGTTTGAAACGGGTAGATTCGGTCCGGTTTGAAATATTAATAGTTTGATTGCGGTTTCAAATTTTAAAAAACCGATGACTAATAATTTGATTCAGAATTTAATTTTTACGAACCGTACCAAACTGAACCAAACCCGTCGATTCGACGGGTACTCTCCCTAGTCAGAAGATAATATCAGAAACATGTTACAAATTAATAGTAAAATCCACATTGCATAATGACACACCTTTGCGTGTAGAATGTCTCTCTATCCTTCATTCTTATTACTTTTGCATGCTTCTTCAACTCTACTTTTTTTTTTTTTATCTTTTTTATATCTCACTTAATTGAATTTTTTTTTTGTGCATTTTGATTTGTAACTTAATAATTTTTTATGCATATTTAATATCAATAACTACGTTAAAATATTAATATTAATCACTTCTTTATCATAATCAATAAAAAAATCATTCATCACCAGTAATAATCTATCAATTTTATTTTTTGCACGAATTTAAAAAACAATTATCAATCACATACTCATTAAATTTTATTCAACCCTATCATTAACTTTATCTTAATTCTATTTGAATTAATATATTAGAGGATGGACGGAGTACTTTTCATCTGGACTGGATTCCCTTCATCTCCCTCCATCATTTGACTTGTGTTTGTTGAAATAGTAAGCTTCTCTTTTCTTTTTGGTTTTAGAAATCATTGTTGTCTCCTACTCTCCTCATGCCTCTACGCTTTTACTTCTGATAAATACATGAGATAAAACATCAGAGAGCATTTGATAGCCAAGACTCACTCAGACTAGATTTGCTATGGAGTTGGGACTGAGCTTGGGGAGCACCACAGCCAATCAAAGCTCAAACTCCAATGCTATAGTTTCGCATTCTGCGGCGGAGGAAGGAGACAACATCGGCAGCAACCGGGGAGAAGAAGGCGGCCAGGACTTTGGGTGCAGGAAGAAGATGAGGCTGTCAAAGGATCTGTCTGCTTTTTTGGAGGAGAGCTACAAAGAACACAACACTCTCAATCCAGTAAGTTTCAAAACTCAACACCATAGTAACAACATGTCAATCATCTTCCATTATTATTGCTTCATTCATCATCTTGCTGAATCAGAAACAAAAACTAGCTCTTGCCAAAAAGCTCCATCTGCGCCCTCGACAAGTTGAAGTTTGGTTCCAGAACAGAAGGGCCAGGTAGCAGCAGCTTATTTGAGCAGCTTCACATCATCATCTAAAAATGGACTTTTAAAAAGTTTTGTTCGCTGTTAACAGAACCAAGCTGAAGCAGACAGAAGTGGACTGTGAGTACCTGAGAAGACGTTGCGAGACATTAACAGAAGAGAACGGGAGATTACAGAAGGAGCTTCAGGATCTGAGAGCGCTCAAGTCCTCAAACCCACTGCTATGCTTGCAGTCGCCTGCCACAACTCTCACCATGTGCCCCTCATGCGAGGCCACCAACGCAACCACAACAGATACCAAATCATCCAAGGCAGTAGCTTCATTTCCAGTAGTCACCAAATCCGGACCTGCTTCCTGCACTTTCCCTCGCTCCAATGCGGACCCTGATGCCTCCTCCTCCTCACGGTGAAAACCCAGAATAAGTTTAGAATGGAAGTGTGGTGTGTCTGGGTGTTTTCAAACTCTTGCTAGCTAGGCAAAGCAAGAGAGAGTCTCTGTCCATCTCTACATGTTTTTCTTGGAAGATGCATGGGCGAGGGTTCACAAATAGAGTAGGATATATTATCTGTCAGTGGAGATGTTTTTTCTTTATCAGCATCATACCCAATGTATGGTTTTGATCTGGTGTGTGTAACTTTAAATGGATGCAGTTTCATCTAGATTGTCTCATGCCCAAAAATTGCAACTTCTCCTCGACAGATTGTAAATGCAAGTGACACTTCTCCCATAGTTCAAACTAGGACATAGAAATAGTTGTCAGGACATTCCATCAAAGGTTTGTGATGAGGTTTGTAACTTTGTATCATGAACGTCCGTTTCGTTTTGATGTGGAGGCGTAGTTCGTGGCAGTTCGACAACGACCTACTTCGACCGAACGAAGAGATTCGTGAATGAAAAATATATACAGCGCTTTAACTTAAAAACATCGTATATGGTATATAACATATACGACGTTTTTAAGTTAAAAACGTCGTATATGATATACTATTTAAATTTAGAAAATCTTTAATTATAAACATTTTTTATGCCATAAACAATATTTAAACAATATTTCAGAAAATCTTTATATAGATTTAAAATTTTTATAATTTAATATAAATGTTGAAAAAAAATCTTTAATTATAAAAAGGGATAAAACCCAAAAAGAGCCCTGAACTATTACAACTTACCTAATTGTGGTCAGAACTACCACGATTTCTAAAAAAAGGGCGATGAAAAAAAAATGGACTAATTTTCTAAAATAAAATTTACCATTATAATGCTGAACTAATGTTATTATAAGACTTAGATTTGTGTGAAAAAATTATATCGTTTGGTTATCAAAATAAATAATATCATTTTACGCACATAAAGAAAATGACGTCTTTGCATACTCAATCATCCATAATTCTCAACAAGATTAATAAGATCAATTATATTTAAGAAATCAAACAAACTAATCTTAAACATCATCCAAAACAAGTCCTGTTTTTTTCATCGCACCCTTTTTGGAAATCATGGTAGTTCGGACCGCAATTGGATAAGCGGTGGTAGTTCAAAGCCTCATTTTGATTGTTTCCTGTATAAAATATCAAATATTTAACTGATCTATAAAATTTTTAATTAACATAATATGAAAAGTTAGAAAAAGATATAATATGATATATGAGTACATGCGCAGAAGTTTGAAAGATTTATTTCAATGTGGATGTAAGTTTTTAAAGAGAAGATTTTTGACAAAGTTGAGTTGGCATGACACAAATCTAACGTGACATGACACAAAATCTGCTTTTTAATTTGTTTTGATGGGGATGCCCTTAGTTAAAACCTAAAAAATGGTACACTCTAGGGAGGGTGTAAGTCGCAAACAAGCACGGTTAATACGCAGTAAAAATTTATTCATTAATAAATAAGTTGATCACGAATAATAATTAATTATATAAATTTCGTTAAACGTAAATGAAACGGAGATAATTTATGCATATTATTTGAAATTATTTATGAACTCATAAATAAATGAGTCAAACATGAACAATGTGGAATTCGACTTGTTTATGTTCATGGACAGCTATTCGTTTAAAAGATCGATTTAAACTTATTTACAACTCGTGTGAAAACCGTTTATGAATTCGATTAAAAACTTTTTCTTTATAAATTTATAAAGTTATTGGACAATAAAGTGAGTTTCTTTAACAAGTTTAGTGACTAATTTAAAACTCGATCAAACTCATTTAAAAGCCCATTTATAATATATATTCAATTTTATATTTGATCAATCCAAATGTTCGAGTAAAGCTCGAGCTCGGCTTAAATTCATCAAAATTAAACGAGTCAAGTTTCATTATATTTTTAAAAATTTGTTAATATTCGGATCAAACTCTAACTCATGAAACTTTTAATGAACGAACATGAACATTGTAATACTCGGCTCGATTTGTTTGATAGCATCACTAACTATAGCATGAAGTTATTCAGACTGATCTTACAATATTATTCTAGTCAGACAAGAGCAGTCTCATACAAGTTATTCAGTACTAGATGCAAAATAAAAAGATGCACAAGAGTAGTCTTATAAAAGCACTGAAGAGAATTTGACAATCTATTCTAGTCAGACAACAATAGCATAATTTTAAGTCACTACATGAGAAGCAGATAGCTATATTCATAAGCCGAAAAGTATATTCATCACAATGATAATTATGTTAATCAATTTTGTAGTTATATTCATCAGATGAAAAGTATGTTCATCAGTTGGATGTTGTATTCATCATATGGATAAATATATTTCATATGATATATATGAACATTCATCAAATAGAAACATATATTCATCAGATATACACTTGTATTAATGATATGAAAAACATATGATAAAAGTTATACTCATTAAATGAAAGCTACAACAATGCGGTGTATAGCTATATTCATTAGATGAAAAGTATATTCATCACATTAATAACTATTTTCATCAATTGTGCAGCTATATGCATGAGATTTATAGCTATATTTGTCAGATGAAAAATATGTTCATCAGATGTATATCTATAATCATCAACTAGATGTTGTATTCATCAAATGAGTAGTTATGTTCATCAGATGGATAACTAAGTTTTATATGATAAACATGAATAATTCATTGGATAGAAACTTATATTCATCGTATGTAAAATTATATTCATCATATAAAAGCTATAGTCATCGGATGGAGTATGTTCTTCACATATAGATAACTACGTTATGCAGTTTGATACCTATGTTTATAGGGTAGATAAGTATATTCATAAGGTGATAAAAATATAATCATCAGATGAATATCTGTGTTAATCAGTTGGATGTTATATTCATCATATAGATAACTATACTATTATGTGAGTAGTTATGTTCATCAGATGAATAACAATGTTTCATTCCATAAATATGATTATTCATCACACAAAAACATATTCAGTCACTTTTGAAAGGTGTGTTCATCATGCAAAAGTCAATATTCAAGAGATAGGTATTAATATTTATTAGATAGAAGCTTCTGTTCAACATTTGTAAACGTATATCTGTCAAATAGGTTCGTACCCTAAAACTTTACTTTTCAATAAATAATTTAATTGAACTAAAAATAGTAATAAACATACAAAAACACTAAGACCCATGAGTGACTGGGGTGAAGGAGGTGAGACACACATATCAGTTGGTCATACCAAAGAGGTGGGTTGCTAACGAGCTTTTTATGTGTATTTTCAAGGCAGGCTGGGAACATAATGAGCTAAGAATCATTTAAAAAATCTAGCAGAGCGGGTCATTCTTTAAAATTAAGTGTTTGATTTTAAATGCTGACCACTTCTAATTTCTTGTTGCGGAATGTTTACTTTCGTTTGGTAAATTACTTTTTTGAACATTTTAATATATTTTATTTTACCATTTTCAGATTTTATTTTAAAGAACAAATAAATTTAAAAATATTTTAAAAAATGTTTTATTTATTAATGTGTAGTAGAGATACAATGTAAAACAAAAACAAATGTAAGTGAGAGATTCCAAAAATATAAATTGTTTTTACACTCTCATTGCGTAAATTCTTCACAAATGGATGACCTTCTGTGTAACAATAGGGGCTTGATGCCACGATCCGAAAAATATGAATCGCGATGGCGTTTGACTTGTCTTTTTGACTTTTAGTCAAACAAGCCTCGGCGAAGAAAAGTCAAAGTTAAAAGTTCAACCTACTCTCTAAATAAAATAAAATTCAATAAATTTAAACTATTCAAAATCAACCCAAAATCTTACCCAAGTACATCGGAGCAACTACTAAAGAGATGACAAAGTAACACAAATTAAATAACTGTTGACTGAAGACTGGATGGAACCGTACCGAAGAGCTTGCTCGTTGCTAACTCAAACACTGTCGCCATTAACCAATTACTGATCTGAAAAAAAAAATTAAATATTAAGGTTGAGTCAAAAGACTCACTCTATGAGTAAACAACTCGCTACGTATTTGGCGAGCCGAGGGGAGATTGTTTTATTTTAATTGATATTTTATTAAATCACGTGCGGCTTGCTCACCGTTTGTACGTTTGTTGTGTACGTGGGGGGTCAATTATAATTTATTTTGAACATGTATTTCTTATATCACATTAAAACAGCTTATGCAAAATGCAACATGTATGCGTGACAAGCATGAACTGCGACGTAAGCCCTCTTTGGCTAGGCAGTCGTCACTGCCGATCCGGATCGTAAATCAATCATATAGCAAGCGCGATAATTCGCGAAACAAGCGTCGCAGACAAGATGCAGCGTGTATGCACATGAATGAATGAATGCTCAATATAAAAGTTTCAATTTTTCACGTGGGTATATATTATTTACTTATTATACCCAATATGCTTAATTAACAATCACATATTTAATTTTGTACGAAAATAAATATGAAGGAATTATTTACTCACCTCAAGCTAAGCTTGAAATAGGAAAATCAATTAGTTTTATGACTTGACTCCGGTTCCCAACCTATAATTATATATAAAAAATAAAATTATAATTATAACAAGTTCCGTTATTCAAAATCAATTTTCACATCATGTCATCCTTAATATCACCACTAAATTATTATTTATATATATATAAAGAAAAAGACCAGACCAATAAATAACCAAAATAAACCGAGTCGTGTTGCTACGGCAACAACTCAGCCGTGGGGCTAATGGCGCAAATTCTTACATGCTCAAGGAGTACCTACTCCCTCTGACGACGTCGTTTTGATTTAAAATAAAACGACGTCGTTTTGTTAATGGAAATAACTGTATATTCATCAGAAATGTATCAAAGAATGTATATTCCTCATAAACCCTTGTATATTTGTCAGATTATTTTCTCATCTATTTTCAACATCCTGCACCCGTTCCCAGCAGAAATGCTTCGATCTTCATGATAAATCATTGGTTATTCCCCAGAACTGCATATATATTCGTCATAATCGGTCCAATATTTATCAGATTGTTTTCATGGTATCATATTCATCAGAAATGTATAGATATTACTTAGAAATGGTTGTATATTCTTCAGAAACACTTGTATATTCTTCAGATTATTTTGTGGTCAATTTTCAGTAGAAATGCATCGATCTTCATGATAAATCATTGGTTATTCCCTAGAACTGCATATATATTCGTCAGAATCGGTCCAATATTTATCAGATTGTTTTCATGGTATCATACTCATCAGAAATGTATAGATATTACATAGAAATGGCTTTATATTCTTCAGAAACACTTGTATATTCTTCAGATTATTTTGTGGTCAATTTTCAGTAGAAATGCATCGATCTTCATGATAAATCATTGGTTATTCCCCAGAACTGCAAATATATTCGTCAGAATCGGTCCAATATTTATCATATTGTTTTCATAGTTTCATATTCATCAGAAATGTATAGATATTACTCCGAAATGGCTTCAGAAACACTTGTATATTCTTCAGATTATTTTGTGGTCTATTTTCAATACCCTGCGTCAATTTTTCAGTAGAAATGCATCAATCTTTATCATAATTCATTGGATATTCACCAGAACTGCATATATATTCGTCAGAATCAGTCCAATATTTATCAGATTTTTTTCATGGTTTCATATTCATCAGAAATGTATCAATATTACTCAGAAATGAATGTATATTCCTCAGAAACCCTTGTATATTCTTCAAATTATTTTCTGTTCTATTCTCAACAGCCTGCGTCCATTCTCAGCAGAAATGCATTGATCTTCATGATAAATCATTGGCTATTCCTCAAAACTGCATATATATTCGTCAGAATCGGTCCAATATATATCAAATTATTTTCATGGTATCATATTCATCAGAAATGTATAGATATTACTCAGAAATGATTGTATATTCTTCAAAAACACTTGTATATTCTTCAGATTATTTTGTGGTCTATTTTCAATACCTCGTGTCAATTTCTCAGTAGAAATGCATCAATCTTTATCATAATTCATTGGATATTCACCAGAACTGCATATATATTCGTCAGAATCAGTCCAATAATTATCATATTTTTTTCATGGTTTCATATTACTCAGAAATGTATCAATATTACTCAGAAATGAATGTATATTCCTCAGAAACCCTTATATATTCTTCAGAAATGTATCAAAACGACGCTGTTTTGATGAGGTGTTCTTTTATTGAAGCAACTTAAAGTAAACGACATTGTTTTTCATTTAATGAAAACAACATCGTGCGAGGGAGTAGGTACTCCCGGTGTATGCAAGAGTAACTCGGGTTAATGGCTGACACATGGCTCGGCCATGTGGCCGTCGGCCGACACATGACCCTTTTTTTATGTTTTTGCCTTTATTTATTTTATGGCTAATATTATCTCTAATAATTGTATATCTTTTTTTTTAAGGGGATCGATAGTGGTTCCCCACTTCCCCCTTGGTGGCCAGGGGCCGCACACCCCCTCCACCTTGATAGCGTACGACCATACTCACTGCGGGCCAGCTCACGCGCACCTCTAGCGTATCTAAGCGTAAATGCGGTACCAACAGGGCTTGAACCCATGACCTTGGGGTTGTTAGACAACACCTAATACCACTAGGCCAACACCTTGTTGGTAATAATTGTATATCGACATCACACTTCCTTTCATGTTAAACCCTAGAATTATATGCATATGAAACAGCCAACGTTCATCGTAATATCTAACAATTTTGACACATACCTCACAGCTCAAGTAATTGTTAATGTCACTCCCTTTTGTCTACATACCTCAGGACCCAAGTGATGGCTTATGTCTCTCTCGTCTACGTACTTGACGTCATAACTTTCTTTTTTTCTCTCTATGTTTATATAAAAATATGAAACCCTAATCCTAACAGGAGTTGGGTTTATTTCTAAATTTGGATTTTTTTTATTATTATTATTTTCTTATTTTTTTATTACACGATGTTACACTTGAGCTCCATTATAACTTTCAAAACTACACGAAAAATTTTCATTTGTTACAACTTCTCATTTAACACATTCACATGTTTATCACTCAGTATATAATTGCATAAAGCTGGTTTACAACTGCATGTAATAAGATTTCATTCAATGCACCAACAAATCACACAAAAAATTTAGTATTCAATTTATGTTAGAGCTCACTAATCACTAATATCTGTCTTTCTAGAATTTTAAATGAATATGTAGTGCATTTGTTATTGTTCATAGACCTAGAAATCTTATTTTGTAGATACTTGTAAGTTGTACCGATCTTTGTTTCAAGCTTTATACTCAATTATTTCATGGAATAAAAAAACAAAAAATAAATTAAATTGATCATTGATAACATAGCGAGCCAGTTGGATGAAACACCTTCGACAATATACGCTCCATGGACTTGGAAACATTTTGCAGAGGAGATTGAGAAACTAGGATGTGTATAATAGATACTAACACTTTTATTCGTTAAAAGATATTTAATTTAATTCTGAACAATTCATAATTTCAACTTTGTAAAAATGACAGACGCATATTAATTGCAATTCAAAACTGTTCTTTTGTATACAAAACCACAATTATGAACAGCAGTTTATAAACGAAAAATAATTTAGAAAACAAACAAAAGTTTAAAATAAATTGAAAATGAAAATATGTAAAGGAGAGAGTTTGGGAAAATATTGAATGATAAGTGGCGCTGAAAACATTGAGATTGGATAGAGGGACTCAACGTAATCACGTTAGCCAATGAATCATGGGGGCCTTGGATAGAAAACAAATGACTGAGGAGACATTGACCCACCAGGTGCAACCCTGCAACTATTGAAGACGGTATTTCACCTACTTACTGGTGAGTAAGTTAACAATGGGACTAATAAGCAAAGTTATAATGGATCCTACAACCCAGCAAACAAGGAAAAAGACAAGGGCTCCAGCCACAATGGTCGCCAATGGAGGACCTTGTAGAGCTTTTTCAGTCACATTGCTATTGCCAGTTTCTTTCCCTTGGAGAGATTTTTCACCTGTGGAGGGATCAGAGTTTGAGGCTGATGGTGTGGGCAAGCTCTTCTTAGCCGGCCAGGTTGCGAGTTTGTTGAATCTGGAGAAAAACATTCTCAAAAGATTATGTAAATCCAATTGGAAAGAACAACTGAGGGCAACAACAGAGTCACGCTGAGCAGATTATGACATTACATGAGTGGCGGAAGAGTGAACTCATCAAACGATACTATCAGCCACAAGATGAGGAATTGATACGCTAAGTGAGAATAGGCCATTTATGAATCATCTTGCAACAAGCAAGGATCATTCATTTCATAGATACACAATTTGGAAAATTAATGGTGAGACTCTGACAACCATCTAGCGGTTCTGGTCGCACAATCTATTCAGACCGGAATAAATCAATATTCAGATGCTGAAGTCAGTGTAGCGAGCTTCTAGCAAAGTACTAGAAATGGATTGATAGTTTGATTTGAACAATAAGCGTAGAGAGCAGAGTACCTGGAGAGCGACGAGGTGCCAGGAATGTAGAAGCTCCTTCGATTAAGTACGACAGGGATTCTGGGTTTGATAGATGAGAGAGATTGAAACCCCAGATTAAGTTTCACAGCAGTCAGGACTGCCATTGTCATCACCCAAGCGGGCGTTGGGGCTTGTTTTCTGAAGCGATGGATAAATAAATACAAAAACCATGTGGTACTCTCTAGTAATTTGAGTTCAGGGAAGGACACGTGCCTCCACTTCACGAGTCACGAGATAAGCTAAGCTAGCAGGATTGGAGTACTACTTGTATTCTGTTTAACAAGAGAAGCAGGAAATGCAGGTCATAAAATAAATTGATGTTACCAGGCAATTGTTAGGCAAGAGAAATTAAACAACAATCACAAGTGTGAAGAGTCTGGTTCTGGAGCTACTGTAACAATTACAAAAATTGCTGGCGATACAACAATCAAATCAGGCTACATTCAATGTTGCAGAAGCATAACTCTGATATGGGAATGAATGAATGCGCGCATGGAGAGCTTCCCCACTTCTTATTGGTATATATATTTAACTAAGCCAAATCAGGAGAAAGCTATGCATTTGCTTTCTTGCAGAAGTTTTCAAGCCATTCCATTGTCACACTCTTTGGCCTCTCCAGTGGTAAGCCCAAAGCTCTGTCCCATACTAGCTGAAGACGCAGCCGAAACATAATGCATCAGCAGCAGGTTCACAACAATTATTTAATGTGCACAAATAACTAGAAGTGAGGTGACTAACCTGAGAGCAAATGCCAATAGCCCTAGACACGCCGAAAAGAACAGTGTAGTAGCTGTTGGAAACATAACATGTAACTAAATGTGAGGATACAAAACAAGTTGGGATTTCATAAGGGATATATATTAAAGGATCAAATCTGCTTACCGTGCTTCAGTTAAGCCAAAATGGTTCAGAAGTACCCCACTATGAGCATCAACATTAGGCCATGGGTTCTTAACCTGTGAAAACAAGAAAAACATCAGCATTACAAATTACGAGTTGGACCAACTATGCAGGCCTCCTATATTTTGCAACTCAAGGCGTGCTATAGTTGACAGGGATGCATTGCAGCCAGTTCTACAATGTCAGCGCTATCTTACAAACGAATGTATTTTGTAACATGACTTGTAATGCAACTCAATAATTTAAGTGTGTCACCCTAATGAGATATTCCTGATTAGCTTGGTTTGCAATATTCTCCTCTTTTCTTTTTTATTATAAAACAAAAAGGCAGTGTGTGTTTACCTTGCCAAGCTCGGTGAGAATGGGGGGTACGACCTCATAAAGTTTCGATACCTGAACAGATAAAATCATTGTATCAGCGATTCAGCGCCAGAATTTAGTGATTGTCATTATTAGTGTAGTAACAAAGTGCACTCTCTTTTCATGGTGCTTAGAATAGGGAATAACCAGTTGAAACAATGGATCGTCGGGTAAGTGCTTCAGTGCAAACTCCCTCTGACAGGTATATCTTGGATCTGTCTGGCGCAGAACCCCATGCCCATATCCAGGAACAACCTTCAAAATTATGGGAGATATGAATACCATTTTCAGGAGCAGTTTTTACTGTAGTAATTGAACCAGTGACATGTGGGAAACTCCATCAGCTCAAAACTCATATTGGAACTTTAACATGCGACTTTAAATAAAGTAGACGTAGTGCTCTACAAAGAATGGAGAAAGTAATAAACCACACCAGCCTTCACTCGCTAATCACTACACAAAAAACATAAAGCAAGGAAACAAACAAAAAACTTAAGAGGATGCCATGAGTTTTTATATTACTTGTGGCCAAATTCAACTGCACGCCCTCAAATATGAGGCGTGTGATACTACGCAGCATTAACTAGTTTACCAAACAGCACAATATAACGAAAAAAATATATACTTACAAAACCATCTCAAATACCTTGCCACTCTTCAAAGTCTTCCAAACGTATTCTTTCAATTGTTCAGTGGAAACATTTTCTCCACATTCATCTACCACCGACTTGATCCAAAGTAAAACTTCCTGTAAGCAAATTATAGGATAATATATGTTGGTCAAATGATTTGCAGATACCAATTTTCTGCAAATTATGAATTCCCATTACAAAGTAAACAAAAGTAAAACTAAAAAATATTGGTAGAAATAACAGATACCTGGTTGGCCAGACCATGGAGTGGTCCAGCTAAACCATTCAAAGCAGCAGCAAATGAAAGATAAGGATCTGAAAGAGCACTCGCTACCTGAGGTTTCCGTTATTAGTGTCAGCACTAGGAGTTTCAAAGACTTAACTCATCAGCAAATAATAATGAAGCAGACCCTCTGAAAATAAACAGAATAATACAGCATAGATTAAGCCAAAGTCACACCCACCAAATGACCAGTGTGAGCACTAACATTGCCACCTTCATGATCACTGTGACAAAAAAAAAGAAAGAAATAGCACCATGTAAATGATTTGCTAACTAACACCTGTGCTCTATGATTTCATCTCAAAAAGAATGCACTCTGCATGTAAACAGCACTAAGGACTTGGTGCGTGACTCACGTATGGATGGTGACGTAAAGCCTCATAAGCTCATGCATCTTGGGATCATCAAATCCCAACATGTGTGAGAAATTAGCACCATAATCAAGAGCATTATCCACTGGAATGACATTCCCATCCTTGTATATCCTTTAAAACAAATTAACATGTTAACTAAAAGTACAACCGTAGTAATAACTAATAAGAAACATAACCTACTCGAAAGACAAATGATTTGATATACATCTACAGATAAACAGAGAGAAGGAAATTCAAATAGATACAGTTTGAAGGAAAAGCCAAAGTACTAAGAGACTACGACTTTCATCCAAAATCAGAATGCCCAATTCTTAAAACTACAAAACAAAAGACGCCACAAGTAACCCTTTGAGCTAACCTGCGATAGATATACGAAGCAACAAGAGGCAACCGAGATATCAAATTCATTGAGTCCTCGTATGTTGGCTCCCAGTACCTGGAAAATATGTCACAGTGATGCTTTTTCCCAGAGAAAAAAGTTATCATTGATGGATGTGAGGAAAGCATACTTTGACTTGTGAATTCCCTTCTCATATGCCTTCTGAAATTCACTTTGAACCTGAGATGCAAAATCAAACAAAGCAGTCTTGTCATAAAGAATACAATGAAATAGATATGCACTGTAACATGTGCAGAAAATAGTCGTACAGAAAAGTAGAAATCAAAATAAAAATTTGTCCTACAAAAACCATTTCTATGGGCACATGAATGTAGTGATATATACGAGCACTAATGAAATATAGATCAAAACTACATAAAAAGGGACCTGAAGGGCCATAACACCCGTTGAAAACTGAGTCATTGGATGAGCTGTGATAGGTAGAGCATCTATGGCTCTATAAACATGATCTGCAAATACAACGAAAAAACTGAAAGATGGTCCTATGATCCTAACTGACTGCAAATGGTACTCCAGCAGAACCAATAATAGATAATGATTTGGCCAAAAGCTCATAAGATAAAAATGGTATAAATCATTCTTCAAGACAAAGAACTATAAGGTTGTGTTTGCTACATTGCATTACCTGGAACTGTAGCACGATCCCTTAGTTCTTTGGATAGCGCATCAACTTGATCTTTACTTGGGACCTGAAACAAAAAGGGAAACGAAATCCATTATCATTAAGTCTATCACGTCTGAGATATTTTGAAGATTTCTCACAAAGATGCATGATCTGACATGCTCAAGTCATACTGACAGAGTAGAGAATTTTAACTTGTCTAATGCAGCTTCACATTTTATCTTCAAAAAGTCAAAAAATATGGTAGAAGGTTAAATAATGGGAAACTAAACTGTGCCCCACCTTTCCAGTCAAAAGTAGCCACAGGAGACCTTCAGGTAAAGGCTCTCCCTCGGGCTTTGCAGTAGGTAATACTTTCTGGCATTCAGGGATAGACAACCCTCTGAAACGTATCCCCTGCACAGTACGGGTTTACCATCAGGTCTAGAATTACAATTGTACATAGTCATACACGCTGGAAATGCTGACAATAACGGCAAGCAAATGGAGTAAGAGATAATCCTAATTAGAAAATTGGAATTTATACCTCATCTGCATCAAGCAGTGATGTCTCCCATAGTAATCCGGTCATTCCCCTCATTCCTCCGAGTACCTTTAAATAAAGATAAAAATTAGCATTCAAATCAATCTACCATGACCACTAATATGAATCTTCAACAGACAGCACTCGAGGGTTCCATCCATCTAACATAAGATAACCATAGACACATAGCTACATTTTCTTATTGACATTTTATGCGATATGGAACCTTGTGTGCATTGTATTTAGTATAGCTATAATTACCATATCAACAGTTATGTTTCCCAGCTGCACTTTCCCATGCTCAGTTTTCAGCTTCTTCAAGCGTTCCTGAAAGATAAATTATATGGCCAGCTCCTTAAACTGAACAACTCAGTAAATCTTCATCAACCAAATAAAAGAGCATTTAGGAAAAGCAGGCAAATGGTCTGACCGTCAACACTGACAAAAAAATAAAGATAAATGAACACATTGATAACTGATCGAAAAACAATTTTTAGCCAAACCTGTTGTTCCGGAATCAATTCCCTCAGCTGGGATTGAAGGTCCTGCATGATGAAAAGAACTCAGTCAGCAAAACAATAGCAACACAGTTCACATCAACGAAATGACCAATGTTACGAACTCTAAAGCACCAGTTCCATCATATGCAAAAGAATATCACCAACTTCATTTTGAACAATCGTTTCCAATTCCTAATCCCAACTCTTACACTTTTCCACCACCAACAAGCCAACATTCTCAAATAAACTTACCAGATCAGAGGATGTCTGAATCTGCAGCCAACGCACGGTGCTATTCAAGCTAGGTTGTCGAACCTAAAATCAATCCAAATCAACAACGGAAAACCCGATCAAATCATCAATGTCAACCTCGAGATCCATCTCAAAAACAATTCCGACCGAATAATCAAATCAAACTAGAATCAAAATAGAAATGGCGAAAAATCTACTTACTACGCGAGAGCGGAGCTTGGAGAGCGCCGACACGCTGCGGAAGAGCACCATCGCTTACAGAGAGAGCAACAATTACCTGCGGAATCCAGTTTAAGTAAGAAGACGTGGAAACAACGCAGGTGTAGGAATTGTAACGGTTGGAAGGAAGATCGCTAGGAGATTGAGAAGCCGGAGATACGTACGCACTCAACGGGTAAAAATGGTGATCAGAAAATGGAGGAGGAAGCTGCTGGGATTAGATCGTTGTTGAAGTTGGAATATATCTGAGGGTCTAGAATATTTATATTTTGGAATTTTATCGTATAAAAATAAATGCAACCGAATCAAATGAAATTAATTGCATTTTTGTTTCTTGAGAACTAAGAAAAGTCGTGTGGAGAAAAAAAGAAAATAGAGATTAGCGAGGTCAGTTAGTTGAAAGTTAAATTAAAATGAATAGGGATTTAGGACTGCACAATCAAATACCTATACAATTTTGATTTGGATCAGTCAGTTATCAGGTGACATGGTAAAAAAATCAAGCTATTTCATCTCAAAATAATTCTATTTTTGTAAAAAACATCATGATTTATGTGATTGTTAGGGGTGTTCAAAATCTGGTCCGGTCTTGGGTCCATCAGTTTTTGAGATTTTGGTTTTCGGTCCGGTCCGATCCGGTCCAAATTCTGAAAAATCCAGTCCGGACCGGAATGGACCGGTTTGGTAATTTTGTAATAAAAAATTTTATTTCTATTAAACTACTTATATATATCTTATTTAATATATGAATAAAATTATTTTTAATTCACATTTCTATTAAAGTTTAATTAATTTTTTATGATTCCGGTCCAAACCGGTCCGGTCCGGTTTGATCCAGATCGATTCAAATTCGATCAGGTCTTCGGTCCTTATCATTCATCTATTCCGATCCGGTCCGGTTTAGACCTGTGAACACCCCTAGTGATTGTAACCTAGCTTAGCATCATCATCTCATTAATTACTAGTGTTATAACAAGATTATTTTTCTCTTTTAAACTCTTGCTTTCATTTGTAATTATATATGTACTATTTTAAAAAATGGATTTTAATCTGATCAATCAACTGATCAGGCCTCATATAGCGAGCCAAAACAATACAATTTTATCTTTAAAATGGGATAATTCCTTTATTTAAAAACTGTCTTTTATTTTATTGATGTGAGAAATTAAGTTATCAATACGAGTCAATTGAAGATTAAGTATCTAAAGAACGATTATGACATTTTAGATGGCTGCATTTGACTTTAGTTGTTATGAATTTTAAGTCATTTAAAAACAATTATCAGTATAAAAAAACTCTAAAATGCTTTTTGTTTACCCCTCAACTAAAAATGGGGTGTGCTTGAGCGACCTTTTGGATCTTCTTAGCAACACTGAATCGCCAATCAATTGCTGGCTCTTGCATTAGCCGACAGATGAAGCATTTTTCCTCAACGGAAAAGTTATGTGCCTTTCGAATTCCTCTTCCACAATGCCAAATTTTTCTATTTCTAAGTTTATATATCCGGGACTTTTTTCTTTTTGTTATGTATTTTATCTTATTTTTTTTTTGTTTAATTTAAGATACATTACTTGAGACGGATTCTAGAAAACCACAATGAACTAATGTAAACATATGTCAACCACAAAAATGTCTCAGGCGATGATGTCACGGAGCAAACGATGATGGAGAAGAAGCGGATCCCACAAGATGAAGGCGATCAAGCTCCCAAAGACGTTGAGAATCACAGTGAAGAGGGTCAGTGCCAAATAGGAGACTTGTGATGCAATCTTGAACACAACAAGAGTCACAATCAAGGATAACACGACAACCGTGATCAGTGAGTTGGGTAGCTGAGATGAGCAGCATGATCAATTTAGGAACATAAAAAACAATATGAACATGAAAAGAGGAAGAAAAAGAATGTCTTGT
This sequence comes from Kalanchoe fedtschenkoi, assembly GCA_002312845.1. Taxonomy (NCBI): domain Eukaryota; kingdom Viridiplantae; phylum Streptophyta; class Magnoliopsida; order Saxifragales; family Crassulaceae; genus Kalanchoe; species Kalanchoe fedtschenkoi. The sequence continues at coordinate 1,010,736 of NQLW01000099.1, forward strand.
TCTGTAGGAGTGTAACGGTTCAGTTTGATTTTGGTCAAAAAATTGAAACGAACAGATATCCATCAATTCTAATTTTTCAAAACCAAATTAAACCAACTTGTTTAAAGAATTAAACTGAATCAAATCGGACGGTTCAATTTGATTTTAGTTTGGTTCATTCACTTACACATACAATTCAAACAATAAGAGATTTCAAAAGAATCAAGTTTTTAATGCAATTTTTTTTATCTAATCTTCTAAGAGATCCACGAATTCTAACAATTACATTCATATATATTAATAAAGAATAAAAGAGTGTATTCTAACAATCACACTCAAAATTTCAAAACATCTTAATATTTTTGAAACATCAAATTACTCCATTCTTTCAATTGATCTCTTTTCTTTTATAGCGAGAAATGGACCTTTAAGCTTTGGTCTGCGGACCAAGCCAATTAACTAGGTTATTGGGTATGCGCCCATGGACTAGACACAAACAAGTATTAACCATGGGTCATACCCAAGAGTTTAAAATATTTGATTTATTCGATTCAGACACGGACTGAACCAGATGATATTCAGAACAAATCCAATTCTTTTTTTACTCGACTCAATATCCGACACTCGATTGTGTGTGACATATTAGTTTATTCTCAATTAATCATGAATCCAACCTCATTGATCATAAGCGACCTCTATTAAGATATTATGATCCTAATTAAAAATAAATTAATTCTCTAAACAATCAAAATCTTAGTCAACATGG
>NQLW01000099.1:1012794-1070179 GCA_002312845.1 Kalanchoe fedtschenkoi
CATTTTTTCAAATGAGAGGGAAGTTTGTTGAATAAGAGAACTTGATAAATGTCCCACATCGGTTCGTAAGAATAAAGAAATATATTAAATTGTTGAATACATTTGAAATTTAATTCAATATGAGGCTAACCGAAAATTCAACCCCTCTCATAACTATCGAATGCCAATTTATCTGCGAAAATTGGATGTAAATAAAATTCTTTTGAATTATTGAACTCTTTCTTTCAAATTTAGGATTATAAATGTGAGATGCATATTCCTTGGTTTGGTTTGGTATACAAGCATCTCCCAACCATTTACATTTTGTAGGTCTCGAGTTGTAATGAATTTTTCCAACCCAGCAAGCACGAGCAAATCATATATAGGTAAAAGGTAATAATGCCCTGCGATCTAGGAATAATAAAAAATGGTTCTTTTATAAAAATTAAGGCTGATAGATTTTGCAAATTTATCTTTTCATTTCGTTCTCTATAATTTATGTACTTTAATCTATTTTTTCATTTCAATTTTTCTGATTTTCACACTTATTAATTGTGAATATAAGTATCCGTTTTGTAGATATAAACTGCGACACTCACATCGCAAAGTTTGATCTAGTCAGTTGCCTACCTCGAGGGCACAAGGTATTGTGCAGCTACGAAGATAATAATTTATTCCATTGTTATTAACTTTGAAAATTAGAAATTAAATATTCGTATTTACCAAATATGAAAAAGTAACAAAATTTCGCGTTCCATAAATGTGAAGCTATTTAATTGAATCTATTAAATTTTCCAACATATTTCATGGTTATTAAACGTGTTATTCTCTCGAAGTACTTTTGTTAATATGAATGCGAAGTTTCTTTAGAGTTTTGGATTTGTCAATTATGGACAATTTCATTAACATTTTTCAAAGTTAGTAAGCGCGAAATAGTTTACTCTTTACGCAGTCAAGAAATGAATATTCTTTTTATTCTCTTACTAAATAGTTGACTGGTCGGAATCCGGCTATGTTTAAACTTCACATTTAGTAAGTATGAAAATGATAGAAATTTTTACAATTCATAAGTGTGAAAGTTCAAAAATAGTGTAAAATGGAAAAATAAACATGGAGGGATGCAGAAATGAACACAACCAATCAAAAGAGACAGATTTGAAAAAAAAATTGTTTGGTATAGAAATAAATTTGGGAGAAAAGAAGATTTGAATGAAAATGAATTTTGGTTTAGATGAGATAAAATCTTATAAAGAAAAAATTGATTGAAAATGAGAAAGAAAATTAATTAAAAAATATTTTAATATTTTATTCATAATTTTTCATTCTTAAACAAAAAAAACAATTAGATGAAATTCATAATAAATACTCCCTCCGTCCTCTATTACATGTCGTTTAAGATTAATTTGAGTAGATTAAGATGAAATTAATGCTAGCAGTTGAACAAATTTAATGAATGGGTGACTGGTGTTTTTTAAAAAAAATTCGTGCAATAGGTAAAATTAGTAGATGATTATTGGTGGAGAATGTATTTTTTTTATTGAATATGATAACGAAATGATTAATGTTTCACATTTTAAAGTAATTGTTGACATTAAATACGCATTGAAAATTGTTAACTGAAAAATAAAAAAAAATTCAGTTAAGTGAGTATAGAGAGAGTTTGCTCTGTTTTCTCCAACAAATTTTCCTAAATCAAACACAAGCTCAAGGATCCGCCTATGGTAAGAGTCTTATATTTTTGCCCAGGTGTTGCGGTGGGCATTTTCAACATACAGAGCAATCATAATTCATATGTACACAACTCAATCACATGAAATGAAAGAAGAACACAGAGAAGTACATATCAGATTCCTCCCTGGTGTCCTTAATTCAGGAGCCTTTGATAGTCAAACATCGGCTCTTCGCTAATCTTCTTTGGGGCCTTCTCCGTCAGGAATGAGATAGCGAAGCTGGGGCAAGCTGAGTCGGTCTGAACTGGTAGACCTCAGAGTGCTTGTTTTTGAAAATATGTCAGAAGAATTGGAGAGGATGATATAAACAAGTGCCTGCACTAGGAAAAACATGGCCACTTTCAGCAACCCATTATCTCCCAAGCTGCTGCTGATCACGTCTTCAACCGCCATTTCAACCTGACCAGCCAGAACGAGAATGGATCAAAGAGCCTGCTCAAAACGAGGGTTGTGTTGCCCCATTGTGAATGAACTGGCGGGGTGTTATATGATGACGAAGCTGCTAGTTTGACCAGGAAATTTAAGTGAATTATATATAAAACGTGACTGAGACTGACCGACTGGGTGACCATTAGTTCCATTAAATTATCAGAACAAATATTTGTAAGGAGCTTGATGGTGAAGCTTCCTTGTGGGACCCATTGACTCAGACGATCATGACTCAAAGGTTAACTATGCAAGTGCAGTTGAGGGGTCAGACTCTGACACACAGGTGATCGGATAGGAGCTTCAACTAAAGGAACAACAAAACAAGCTACTACTAATCAACAATGATGTTCCTCCTGACCAAACATTTGTCTCATAGAAGCTGTGGAAATTGCTTTTGAATATTCTTCAACGTAATGCGCATTGACCATTTTCCCTCACAAACCCAAAAAAGAAAGGCCTAGGCCTAAACAAAAAATCGAAAAATCATACTGGTAAGTAAGAGGGGCAGAATGACAAAATTGCCAAAATGAAGATCACACGGTGAGTTGTTTTCGGAATCAATAAGAACGTCACATCTGAAGTGATTTCTGGGAGGATTATAGTTTAAATTAAGAAATAAAAATAAATCCAGATGGTGTTTTGAACTATCACAATTTTCTGAATTATGTTTTGAACTGTTCGAATTTTAATCCAAATTTTGTTTACCACACTTTTTTTGACAGCTCGGATAACTCTGAACTTAATTGAAGAACCGGATTTAGTTCAAGACCTTTTTAGTGTTTCACTTAATTAGCTGGTTTAAGTTTGATTTTGAGTTGTTAGGTGATTAAGAAATTGCTTTTGCTGTTTCCCTTGATCAGGCTGAAACTATGTTACCATTATTTGATCTTTTAAATCTTTTATTTTTTTCGCATCCTGAGGATTTATGAGATAAGCAGATACCAGTCTTGTGGAGAAAGGTTTCCACACGAGATCCCAGAGCAGAGTCGTACTCACTATTTTTATCAAATTATTGAAGAAAGCATTTTAGTACATTTACTATGTTGGTTGATCTCTTGTCAAAGGTAAAGGCTGGAAATTCTTTGGGAAATACGCTAAAATCTGTAGCGAAGGGGGCGGGTGAGTACCATCATAACCCGTGGTGTGTAAAGTTAGAGAAGCACCAGAAAGTGTGAGGCTTCTGGGACCTCGGTGCGTGGAAGCCTCTCGGCACATAAGTGCTCGACAGCGTGCCAGGCTCCGCGAGGAAGTTCTTCTTGTTGGAGAAGATTGGCCACATGATCCAGAGCGAAAACTAAGAATAAGGGGCATAAGTGTGATAGCATATCAACTGAGAGAAGAGAGAAAACTAAAGGACTGATGCTGAAAATGCCTGAAATGCTCTTGGATTAAAGAAGTGCAGATGAGAAAACAGATGAAGAAAAAGGAAGCTTGGAAATTAATCCGTTGGGTCTGAATTACTCCTTTTTTCAGCATTTGTGCGGTTTAGGGGGTCGGGAATTTAGAGAAGCGCTTGACCTTTGCTTGAGGATTGATGCAAGTATCGTCTCCAAAAGTATATTACCTGAAAATTGTTTTGTCATTCGCTACAAATAAATGACTGCCTCAGTGAAATTTGTAAGGTCGAACATATGGAAAAATGCTCAATTGCAGATGGCTTTATGCTTCTGCATTGATTCTGTTTATATTAGCAATAGAGTCTGCAGTCCTTATAAAGAAGACTGGTATGATTATTAGAACGAAAAAGACATCAAAGAAGTTGTGAAGATGACAGGAACTGCAAACGATCACTTTATTATATAGCTGCTGGTATACAATTGGGAGCTTCTATAGCCGAGAAGCAATGTGATGACCACATACAGTTAACTTCAAATTCGTAGTTCTTTGATTCTACCTAAAGTATGCAATAAGTATGTATCTCAAAACACATGATAAAACATGTCACTATCAGCAGCAAAACCAGGCTTTGAGGATGACGTGCAATGGGCAACTATGGATCCGCCCAACCGATCTGTTACATGTCTCAAAAGGGAAAAAATCAGGTAAGAAATAAGTAAAGCCAATAAAACACTTCATCTTGAACCTAACATACAATTTTAGATGGTCAAGATCAGGTTTTTCGTACTAACAAAAAAGGTCATGTTGACTTTGCGTTAATTTGCACCATGCGAGCTTATATTGTGCAAAAAAATCAACTTATAAAAGACGCCCACTTTTAAAAATGAATAGATAAATAAATAAATCAAATTCAAGCCAACTCATTAGCTCTACAAGAAAGACCCAGTGGAAAATGCACATCATGACATTTGATAAGAGGCTACCGAAGTTGCTAACAACAATTTTACTGAATTGACAATAAACACAGTAACTCACATGCTGATTCTCATCATAGAAAACTTCTTCCCCAGTTAACCATCAAACAACCACAGCTAGCACTCATATAAGCTTACACTTCCACTACTGAGAAAAAACCAAGCTGCATTTGAATAATCAAGTCATCGTTGAACTGTAGACCACTAAAGAAATCAAACATCAACAGCTAAGCAGGCTGCATCGGGTTGAAACCTCAAGCTCCATTCTAGTGGTACTTGATTGGGTAACCTTGATGTATAATGTAATACAAGGTCAATGACACCATATATGCCAGACAGGAACTGGCTGTAAATTATAGGTAGACTATGATTCACACTATTTTATATTTAGACTGGGTGCAATTTTATCAACTCCTACACGGAACATTCTGTGCATCCATTATCTGTTATTTTAAGAAAAAGAAACAGATTAATCCAAATAAACTTTGTTTCCACCATCATTCACCAAGTTTGTTAGGAGCACACTACAGGGGTATCAAGGGATTACACTTCAACAATCTCAACATACAGGGGGTCCAACCGCGTCCTTGTATTTGTTAGACATCGCTCCTTATGTTCAAGTCACCCAAAAAAGCGACCTAGAGAATCTACAAGGCAGGCCTTGCAACTGTGGAAACCAGCTACTGACATCACAGTTTCTTGGCACATCAACTTCAAGAGAATTTTAATAAGTAGAGCATCCTAAACTAGCACAGCCAGTAGTGAAACTTAAGCTCAGATGGAAGCAAAACTACACAACCACATTAGGAACAATCTTAAAGAACACTTACAAAAATGCATACCTCAATCGGCAGACAGAGACGCTGAAACTCATATTCCCGAAGCAACTCCATCACCATCTTCATCCTCCCGCAACCCAACATCCCCGCCATTGCCATTGCCATTGGTTCGACTGGAATCAACACCTCTTTCCAAATGCCAGGTGGAAGAAACAGTCTCGACGCTATTGGCCGGTCCCACCAAAGCAGCTTCGGCCCCAGCCATCTGAGTAGGGGAAATGAATGAATCCATGCTCCCCTGCGCACCACCAGAGTAGATGTTCCTATGCCTCCTAGCAATGTGCCTCAAAGTGCTCCCAAACCCGTGCATATCCTCACTCTCCATAAGCTCCCAAAACCTCACTCCAACAGCATCCTGCAGCAGCTCACTCCCGTTTCCCGAACGCTCCTCAACCGGGAGCTTAAACCGACAAACCGGGCAGGAGTTGTGCTGCGCCAGCCAAGGCAGAATGCAATCGGAATGATAAAGATGCGTACAAGGAAGCTGCTTGGCCTCCACGTCCGCCAAAAACTGATCCTTACAAATGGCACAAAGAAGGTCAGCCTCATCGGACATGGGCACCTTCACACTCGGCAAGGCTTCCACGAAGGGCTTGGAGGTAGGAGCGGAGGCGGTGGAGAGGAAAGTGGGGTTGGGCGGGGCGTCCGGGTGGTTCAAGCTTTGTTGGATGAAGAGGCGGTAGGAGTCATCGGCGAGATTGAGACGGTTGTGATCGGGGGAGTTAGGGTTAGGGATTGATGGAAGTTGTTGAGAGGAATCGAGTTGCTCCATGTGTTCGAGGAAGTCGTTGCGGCAGTGAGGGCAAAGTGGGTAGAGGGAGGCTGGGAGCGAGACGCTCAGATCGCACTCATAGCACCAGTAAGTGTGGCGAGGCGGTGGCTGGCGGTGTTGGTCGTCGTCTTCCATGGTTACCGTGCTCTCTCTGCTAATTACTAGTTTAATAATAATTGCAAAATGTCACACTGACTTTTTTGCCCTCCAAATGAAATACCAAAGCAGCCCGGCATCAATTTCACATATTAATCCAACTCAATACAAAAAATTTGGTGGACAGTTGTATTCTCATTTTTATAATAATTTATTCATTATTTTTTCTAAAAAGAAATATGAAATTGAACGTGGGTGCAGGTGGCTACAGATCAGATAGGAGTGAGTCCTCCGAACGGAAGGTGATTTTTCCTTGTTTCGGGACTGGTTGAACCAAAACTGAGTAAGTTTCAGATTTTTTTACAATAATCTTTTTATTTTTCTGACTGTTCCCTCTTTAATAAATTTTTTAAAATGATCAACTTGAATTTTGTTTCTAACATTGTTGGGAGACTGACTGGACTTACTGTTGACTATACAATCCCGTTAGCGTACATATGGTTGAATCGTCTTTTCAAACCATGTCTGGACTAAGTGCCCGCAATTTCAAACGTGATTAAGTCTAGCCGTTTAATTTTTTTTCATAAATCTTTCATTCTCTTTGAAATAAATCTTTCAAACGTCTGTGCATGGTCCCACAAATCATATATATGTAATGGTGTATATATTGATGTTTAATCACGTTTTGAAAGGATGAAACGTGATTAAAGATCAAATGACGATCTTTAATCACCTTTCATACTTCCAAGCGTGATTAAAAATCTGATATTTAATCACGTTCAACTCTTCCAATTATGATTAAAAATCTGATCTTTAAAGATTGATTTTTAATTACGTTTGAAAGTATGAAGCGAGATTAAAAATCAACATTTGATGTGTAATTACGTTTCATACTTCCAAACGTAATTAATGATCAATCTTTAATCACGCTTATAGGATGAAACGTTATTAAAAAAAAAATTATGAATCATTTCGTGCAGACGAATCTGCTTCGTGACAAAATAGCATAAATCACATCTCTCATCAACACAGACCGCTTTATATTCTGACACAAAATTTTTCAAAAGTTTCAATAGAAATGCTCTAAGACAAGTGAAAGGCACTCTCTACTTCAGGATGTGCATGAATTTTCTTTTAACAACTAGTTAGACTTCTCACGACTAAATATGCTGAATACTACGGGATAACCAAGACCCTCCTAGTTTTTAAAACATTCTTTTTAATAAATTAATTTTATGGATTTTTATGGTTAGTTCCATACTCAAAATCAATTGCAATGAACGAGAATTCAACTATATACTTAAGACATAACATATTTGATTAGTGGATGACGTGAGACTAAAACCCACATACTCTCTCTGTCCTCTTTTACATGTCACTTAATAGAATTTTTTTGTCCAATTTTACTTGTCACTTAACAATTTTCGATGCATATTTAATATCAATAACTATCTTAAAACATCAAACATTAATCACTTCTTTATCATAATCAATAAAAAAATCATTCATCACCAATAATAATTTATCAATTTTACTTTTTGCATGATTTTCATTAAAAAAAAACACCAACCACCCACTCATTAAATTTGTTCAACCGCTAGCATTAATTTCATCTTAATCTACTCAAATTAATCTTAAACAATACTCCCTCCGTCCTCTAATACATGTCGTTTAAGGTTAATTTGAGTAGATTAAGGTGAAGTTAATGCTAGCGGTTGATCAAATTTAATAGGTAGGTGGTTAATAATTTTTTAAAAAAGTTCGTGCAAAAAGTAAAATTGGTAGATGATTATTGGTGAGGAATGTATTCTTTATTGATTATGATAAAGAAGTAATTAATGTTTGACAATTTTAAGGTAGTTGTTGATATTAAATACGCCTTGAAAATTGGTAAGTGACAAGTAAAAGTGGACAAAAAAATTCAGTTAAGTGACATGTAAAAGATGACAGAGGGAGTATATATTAAAGGATAAAGAAAGTATCCACCAACAATTATAAACATCAAACCAATAGTGAAGTCTTGTGTCTACTCACTGTAAAAAATATAAGAAGGAAGATGATGGAGAATGTAATGGCTATTTCATGTGACACAAAATCGACTCAATAATACATCTCATATGTTAGTCATGTACTCCTTTCGTCCTCTAATACATGTCATTTAAGGTTAATTTGAATATATTATGGTAAAGTAAATGCTAACGGTTGAACAAATTTAATAAGTGGATGATTGATATATGTTTTATTAAAAAATTTCGTGCAAAAAGTAAAATTGGTAGATTATTACTGGTAATGAATGATTTTTTTATTGATTATGATAAAAAAGTGATTAATGTTTGACGTTTTAAGATAGTTGTTGATATTAAAAACGCATTGAAAATTGTTAAGTGACAAATAAAAGTAAACAAAAAAATTCAATTAAGTGACAATAAAATAGGACATATGAAGTAAGTGATATACAATAAAGTGGTTTCAATGGCTACATCTACTACTCTTTCTTCATTTATTTCCCATAATCGATCTTATGCCCATGTATTACTTAAAGGCGTGGAAGTAAGCTTTTGCTCCTCGCAAAAACTTTAATGGATTCGTGATGATGAAATCAGGTATTGTAAATTAATTAGATATGCATGTATAATGTGTAAGCCCCAAAACCGAACGTGATTCGGAATATATAGTTTTAGTATAACGTCTTTACTGAGAAAAATTTGAGGAAAAGGAATTTGAGTGAAGATCAGAAGGAATATTTTTTTTGATTTAGGAAAAGTTGAAGATGAAAAATTAGATGGAAAATAAGAAGAAAAATATATCTAAATTAAAAAATATTTTAGTGTTTTCTCCAAAATTATCCACTTCTAATCAAACAAGAGGAAAATAAAATGAATTCTATAGAGAATTCACTTTCCATCGAATTTTTCTTTTCCTCAAACTAAACACACCTAACGGAAAGATTAATAATAACTAAGCGGTAAGGTTTCGCTATATCAAAAGAATATATATACAAATGAGAGATGAAAATTGAAGTCTGATTGCTACCTATTATTGGCTTACACACACATAAAAGCTTCAAAAAATGCGCCTTAAGTTGATTGGTAATAAACTGGCTCTTCTATATATAGTTTAGCTAATTAACTATCATATCCATCTCTAAGCTTCATTGTACAGCGGCTTTGTAGTACTATGTTGATATGAAATGGTTTTGGGTCTGCATTCTAAGAATTAAAAGTAGCTTCAAATAATAATGTTATTAGTGTCTATTGAAATGAAGGCATTGGGTTTTTATGGATTAATAAAAAAATCAGCATGCATGTATATACAGTTGAAAATTGTGGGTAGCATTTGAAAACGCTTATTTCGCTGGGCAAAATCTGTTAATATCTTAATAATATGGAACCAGTTCAGCAAACCCTTACGTCGCTTATAAGTACTAGGTTGTGGTGAACCTGTAATGTCCAATGGTAAAATAATAATAATAATAAAAATAAAAATAAAAATATAATAAGGGCCCAAATCTAAAATAAAAGTCAGCGCAAACAAAATCATTTTTTTCACGGAGGCTAGGGTTTTTGGGAATATAAGTAAACAACAACCCACAAAAAAAAAGACGATTGAACACCGTTGTTGTCATCAACCCATCCTAAGAAGCATCAGACAAATTAGACAGTTTTCCGATTTCAAACTGCAAGGTCAGATTCCGATTCCCATTGTTATCGTCTTCGGATTTCATGGATTTGATGCTTTCGTGTGTTGTTTTGGTGGCTCACTTTGATCGGCTTGCGGTTGACAGTGAGATTTACTGCTGGTATTTTTATTTGGTTCAACGAGGGATTTTGATGTGCAGCTTTTGATTTCAATGTTGGGTAAGATTTTGGGTTCATTTCGAATAGTTTAAATCTATTGAATTTTATTTTATTTAGAGAGTATGTTGAACCTTTTACTTTGATTTTTCTTCGTCGAGGCTTGTTTGACTGAAAGTCAAAAAGACAAATCAAACGCCATCGCGATCCTTATTTTTCGGGCCGTGACATGTTGGTATCAGAGTCCTAGGTTGTCCCCACAGTACACGGAGATAGGAATTAGTAGAATTTTGATTATGGTAGTAAAGCGTGCCACCGTCATAAACAATATTTTGCTTTGACTTTTTAGGATTTGCTAGCTATGTCGTCTTCCTTTCTTCATAAGCTCGAGATTTCTTTATTTGATTTTATTTCGACCCGTGTTTGTATAGATTAGAATGGTCTGTGGTGAAGCTCATGGTCGCGATCACGGTAGAGGCCGTGTTGGTCGTGGTGGTCGAGGTCGCGGTACTAATGATGATACAGACCCGCATGCTCCACTTATTGAGCCAGAGCTCAATGAGGATGTTAGTAACCAAGAGGCAGAGGAGAATGCACAGGGTGGAGATGCTCAGGCTCCACCAGATTGGAATGCGATGATGCACACTATGCAAGGAGTGGCACAGGTTGTTGTTGCACTTACTCAGATTTTTACACAGTGCAACCACCTCCCCAAGTGCCTACACCGGTAAGTGAGATTAGAGTGACGCTTCAGGAGTTCCTCAATCTTCATCCACCTACTTTTTCTGGCACAACATCTACTGAAGATCCCAAGGTGTTTATTGAGACTACTCAGAGACTTTGTCATGTGCTGCAGTGCTTGAGTGCAAGATTTGTGAAGTTTGTGGCTTATAAGCTTCAGGTGTTGCCTTATCCTGGTATGATATGGTGTTAGCTGGTCGCGGTGATTATGCACACCCTATGAAGTGGGACGAGATTAAAGCCTTATTTTTGGAGAGATTCCTACCCCAGAGTGTTCGGGATGCAAAGACAGTTGAGTTCGAGCGGCTCTGGTAGGATTTTAGCATGTCCGTTACAGATTATGCCAATAAGTTTACCAGTTTGTCAGCATATGCACCTCATTTTACAGCAACTGAAGAAATGCGGATTAAGCGGTTCGTGAATGGGCTGAGATTTTCCATCTATCGATTTGTTGCCAGTAGCAGTTATACTTCTTTGTCGGAAGCAGTTAATCGGGCTATGATGATTCAGATGAGGGAGGCTACTGAACGTGACAACAGGAAGAGGGGGCGAGATACTGATTCTCAGGATTCACAACAGAGTCGGAAGGGAGGTAACAGAGGAGGTAAGCCTCAATATTCTCATAGGAGTGGTCACCAGCTACACGTCTCACAACGAAATCAACCGGCAACTCCAGAGGATCGTAGATCTTATCCGCAGAGCAGTAGGGGTCAACACTCAGGCCCAAATCAAGGCAATCAGCTAAGGGTGCTATGTAGGACTTGTGGAAATTTTCATTCAGGCGTTTGCCGCCATGAGGCTCGCTCGCGTTATCATTGTGGACAGAGAGGTCATCTTGTTAGTCACTACACGCAGCTCCGTGCTAATGTCAACCATGTCTCAGCATATCCACCATATCCATCTTTTATGTATCCGCCCATGATTCAGTCAGAGGAGCAGTCAGGTGCCACTGCTGGTCATACAGTGGGATTTCCGATAGCGCAAGAGGATGCTGGTCAAGGTAGACAAGCTTCAGCTCCAGCTGAGAGTAGCCGATCTCAGCAACAGGATGGGAGAGCTCAAGCCAGAGTTTTCGCAATGACACACCGAGATGCAGAGGCATCCAACTCCGTGGCTAGAGGTACCTTACCTGTTTGTAACCTCAATGGTTCAGTATTATTTGACCCTGGTGCCACACATTCATTTATTTCACCACATTTTTCATCTCGCTTATCTGTTCCCCCTACGCATCTGGAGACACCTCTAGTGGTGGCCACTCCAGTTAGTGATCTTATTGGAGCCGAGTTAGTGTATCGTTCATGCTTGATTAAGATTGGTGGTCATAATATGCTAACAGATCTGATTTTACTTAATATGCTAGACTTTGATGTCATTTTGGGGATGGACTAGTTATCTTCACGTTATGCTAATCTTAATTGCCGGGAGAAGGTGATCACTTTTTGTACATCGGGAGAGTCGGAGTTCACCTTTTTCTGTTATAAGAGTTTGTCTACTCCTTGTTTGATATCAGCATTGACGGCTGAAAAGCTGATGAGGAAGGGGTGCCAGACATACTTAGCGATGGTGCTGGATGTTCCGAGTCAGACACAGACCCTTGATACAGTGTTTGTGGTCTCTGAATTTGAAGATGTTTTTCCTGAGGAGTTACCTAGATTACCTCCGGTACGAGATGTTGAATTTTGTATTAATGTGACACCAGGCATGGAACTTATTTCAATTCCTCCTTATCGGGTGGCCCCAGCGGAGTTAAAGGAGTTGAAGGTCCAGTTACAAGAGTTGCTTGATTAGGGATTTATTAGCCCTAGCGTGTCTCCTTGGGGAGCCCCTGTCTTATTCGTGAAGAAGAAGGATGGTTCAATGAGACTATGCATAGATTATCGCCAGTTGAACAAGGTAACCATGAAGAACAGATACCCCTTACCGAGGATCGATGACTTGTTCGACCAATTACAAGGAGCTCAATAGTTTTCAAAGATTGATTTACGTTCCAGCTATCATCAACTACGGATAAGAGAACAAGATAATCCGAAGACCGCATTTAGGACTCGTTACGGACATTATGAGTTCCTGGTGATGTCTTTTGGACTCACAAATGCTCCAACAGCTTTCATGGGGATGATGAACAATGTTTTCCGGCCATTTCTTGACAAGTTTGTGATTGTGTTTATTGATGACATCCTTATTTATTCAAAGTCTGAAGAGGAGCATGCTTTACATCTGTGACAGGTGCTACAGAAATTGCGAGATCATAGACTTTATGCTAAATTTTCTAAATGTGAGTCTTGGCTGTACAACATCACATTTCTAGACCATATCGGCACAAGTGAGGGTGTCAAGGTTGATCCTTCTAAGATTGCCGCAGTCGAGCGTTGGCCTATACCTACTTCAGTAGCTGAAATTCAAAGTTTTCTTGGATTAGCCGGATACTATCGACGATTTGTTCAGGATTTCTCTAGTATAGCTGCCCCAATGACCACCCAGAAAGGAGTCTGACAAGTGCGAGGAGAGTTTTCAGAGGTTAACGAAAGCACTGACCACTGCGCCAATTCTTGCGGTACCTTCAGGTACTGGTGGATTCTCAGTATATTGTGATGCCTCTGGTGTGGGGCTAGGATGTGTGCTCATGCAGCATGGTCAAGTTATTGCTTATGCCTCTCGCCAATTGAAGAAACATGAGCATAACTATCCTACTCATGATCTTGAGCTAGCAGCGATTGTTTTTGCTCTAAAGATATGGAGACACTATTTGTATGGAGATTAATTTGAGATTTTTACTGATCATAAGAGTTTGAAGTATATCTTTAATCAAAGAGACCTTAATCTTCGGCAGCGTAGATGGATTGAGCTACTCAAGGACTATGACTCCACTATTTCATATCATCCGGGTAAAGTTAATGTAGTGGCAAATGCTCTTAGTAGAAAATCTATGGGCAGCTTAGCACACATATCAGAGGAGAGGAGGCCACTTACCAGAGATTTGTTTGAATTGCAGAATGGAGGAGTTTGTTTTAAAGTTAGTGAGAATGGAACTCTTCTAGCACAATTGCGAGTGATTCCTACTTTAGCTAGTCGGATTGAAGAAGCTCAAGACAGTGATCCTGAGATGAGTAAGTTAGTAACTGAGGTTCGAGAGGCAAATCGTGCAGACTTCACTATTGCTGATGATGGAGTCCTTCGATACAGAAGTCAATTATGTGTTCCAGCGACCAATGACTTGCGTCGAGAGATTTTGACCGAGGCTCATTGTTCATCATATGTTATGCATCCAGGCTCTACAAAGATGTATCATGATCTTAAAGATCTTTATTGGTGGAATGGTATGAAGCGAGGTATTGCGGATTTTGTCTCGGGGTGTTTGACTTGTCAGCAGGTGAAAGCTGAGCATCAGAGACCTGCTGGCTTACTACAACGTATAGAGATTCCTGAGTGGAAGTGGGAGCACATTACTATGGATTTTGTTACAGGATTGCCACGTACCAGTAAGGGATTTGACTCTATTTGGGTGATAGTGGATAGGTTTACTAAGACCGCACACTTTATTTCCGTAGAGACCAATTATTCATCTGAACAGTATGCTCGTGTGTACATCGAGGAAATCGTGCGATTACATGGAGTGCCGGTTTCAATTATTTCAGATAGAGGGTCTCAATTCACATCGAAATTTTGGAGATCACTTCAAACTGCTTTGAGAACACAAAAACGTTTGAGTACAACATTCCATCCTCAGACGGATGGACAGTCAGAAAGGACCATTCAAACATTAGAAGACATGTTGAGGGTTTGTGTGATTGATTTTAGTGGTAGCTGGGATCGTTATACTCCGTTGATGGAGTTTGCTTATAATAATAGCTACCACTCTAACATTCAGACGGCTCCTTTTGAGGCATTATATGGGAGGCGATGCAGGTCACCCATTGGTTGGTTCGACATGGGTGAAGGTAAATTATTGGGTCCAGACATGGTTCAGGATGCCATTGATAATGCTCGGTTGATAATGCCATTGGAGATACAAGTAGGAGTGTAACATTGAACCGAAAAATTGATAAGTTGAATCGAATCGAATTGAACCGATCAGTTTGGTTCGGTTTTTACGATCAATTAGGCAGTTTCGATTTGCAGTGTTTTGAAAATCGATCGGTTCGGTTCGGTTTTAAAATTTTGAATATAAACCAAACTGAATCGAACCGAACCATAAATACCTTTTATAATATCTGTCACTATCCGATGAAACTTATCAAAATTAGAACCACCCGTTGAAAAAAAACCCTAATGGAAACTTTATCTCCTCTCAGCCCATCCGCCGCTCTCCCTTTCCAATCTCCCCTTTGTCGCTCCTTCCCCTCTTTCACCGTTCTCTTCTCCTATGCGCGAAGGACCACACCAAATCGCAACGTCTCTCAATTACCTGATCTTCCCAGCAAGAAGCTTCGCTACTCGCAGTTGCTTTATAATCATCCTAATCTTCATTCATGGTAAGATGTGTTCTGATTCGGTCTTAGAATCTCGTTTTTAGAAGGAGCATGGTGGCCTGCAACCCTCACTTGTTTATGTTATACTCTGATTATTGATATATGTTGAAACACACTCATGGTGTTACCACTTTTTCCTGAACTGTAAATAATTTGGGAGATTGAATGATGGAATTAATTTGAGATCGTGTGGCAGGTGATTGAGTGAAACTTGTTAATATATGTTGCTTATCGTGCATTGTTTGATTTTATTTCCAAGTAAGCTTCCTTGCCTTGAACTTGTTTCATGCTTTCCGTCGGCAGCTGTTGTGCTGCTAGCTGCTGACTACTGTCTCCTACTGTTAACAGCTACTACTAGCTGCTGATTGCTGTCTTAGCTGCCAGCTGCCGATCGATGCCTTCAGCTGCCGGCTGCTGATTGCCGGATCTTTGATTCTTGGAAATCTTCTTAGCTGTCGTGAGATGGATCTAAAATTTTTAATATCCCAATTTTTTTTATATAATCAATAATTATAATAATATAGCAATAACTATGCTATTAAAATTTAATTTGCATTTATCTTGATATTTTAAAGGTCATCAATTTTCCATCTCATTCGCTTATTCTTATTACACAATACACATCTGGACATTTTTTTTTGCTTTCATTGTTTTGTTTGGGTTCATTGTTCTTTATCTAGAGCTTGTAGTTAAGGCTGAGTCAGTTTACAGTTGATGTTTCTTTTTTTATCTTTTGCTTTATTTTTTCTTTCATTTATGTTTTAGAGTGTGTGAGTTATGCTTTGCTCTATATTCCTCTTGCTTCATGAACTTACTCGTTGCTTGAGTGGAGTAACAATAATTTTTACCCACTAGGATTGTGGTAAAAGGGTTTAATGGTTAAATCCTCAATATCCGAATTTTGAGTTTGAATCATGGTTGTTGGGTACGTGGGTAAAGAAAAACTTATTAAAAAAGTAAGAAAAAGTTTTCACCAACTCAATCCTTAACATTGAGTTCAATATTCTGTAATCTTATATGCCTCTTGCGCCAACCCAAATCATATTGAAAGATCAAATGACATCATTATTGAGTTCAGTTGAATGGATCTTGGATGCTAGGAGATGCACTCTTTCATTTTTTTTATCTTCCTCTTACTAGCTGGTCCATTCATCTCTTCTTCTTTTTTACTACGTTCTTGCTGTTGAACATCAGTGTCAAAGCCAAAAAATTGTTTACATTATTCAAACAGGATGAAGTTATGTCAAGGATAATAATGATGTCTGTACGAAGAAGAAGAATCAAAAGGTGTTGATGTTCATGTATGAAGAAGAAGAAGAAGATGATGTTGATTCTTATGAAGATCACATCATGTTTGATGTGTTTTTTTGTTAGATTTGGATTGAATCATGTAACTTGATATTGTTAATTGTGACCAGTTTTGGGTGTGTATTCTCTTCATCCTTTTGTGGTGTTTGGTTGTGTTAAATATACAGGCTGGTTGTACATGTGTATAAAACTTGGCATTAATTTTTTTGTGACCAAATCAAACCGAAATCAAACCGAACCGACCAGTTTGGTTCAGTTCAGTTTTTAAAATTATACGGTTCAGTTCGGTTTGAAAAATTCAGAACCGATGAGTAGCGGTTCGGTTCAAGTTTTTAAGTAAAATCGAATCGAATCGAACCGTTATAGCCCTAGATACAAGCACCGATGCTCTTGCTCTCAGTCTTCAGAAGGATGTCTAATAAGAACAGATTACATTCGTCAGGTTGAACGTCTATCAGCAATGATTGAAGAAACACAACCAACAATAGACATTATACCTGAAGATTGTCTAATGGAGATCGGATCCTGAGACGCCTCCCAGGAGATGATGCAAGGAGCATAGCTTCTTGTGTGTCCCACTTATATTCTGTACATCTACTGAAAGGTGGATCGATGCAGAGACTTAATGGACACACAATAACGCACGGATGTAAGAAATCGAAAGATATTTAAGTTAAAGTGAAGCAGAATTTTATAGATGTAGTAATCTGATGTTGTATGCAAGACTGCCCACGTAGAATCCGTATCTTGCTCAACGAGTATAATTATAATGAGTTTTGTAAAAAGCTTTATTAATTCAGTATTGCTTAATGAAATGGATGCCTTGCTTGCAAGTAATAATTCACTTCTGTTTGATTACAAGTGTATATATATATATACATTAAGGTGAACTATGGTAGATGATGAGTTTGAGAAATATACAGTGGCATAACAAGAATAATATATGGACTTTTACTGGATATATAGTATCTATATATGTGACAGGTGTCAAGCTTCATCACCATCCCAACTCCTTTTGACTTTAGGGCCAGTTGGACCATCCTCCCCTAGGACCTCATCAGGCAAGCTCCTCACAAACTTTTCAAATGCAGGCTTCAAATTTCCTGGCAGTTGTTTCTCAATCCTTTTCAGCTCCTCATCCAGGTCATAACTTATCTTCGGGCCCCATTTTCTGTAGTAGTTCAACCATGGTGGTTCAACAATAGTATCAGTGCCCAAATACCCTGCTGACACAATTGTGTACCTAAGTCCTGTATCCATCACCATCTTGCTTTTGGCCGTGTCGTTTCTGATGCCAATTAGGTCATTCCCTTGCATGACTAGTCCAGGTTTAGGGTATATCGCGTGTCCATGCAGCGATGCGTATGTCACCGGTTTGTTACCGTTACGATACTCGAGTTGTGAAGCATCGATCCATGTGCCATTACTATGTTGGGACATGTAGACATTACGTAGCATCCCATCGAAGTTGCTGATCCTCATAGTAATATGTTCCCAGTCACCAATATGCTGCCCTATCTTCCCCAGAGGAACATTGATAATTCCGACTTTAGCCCTTGCGGGGCCGTTGAAAGGGTAGAAGACCCAAATCGCTATGTCCGTAAACGTTCCACCAAACATAGGCTTTACGTGCATGTAAGCCTCAGAGGTCAGTAAGTCTCCTTTTTTTACAATGTCTTTAGCCTTTTCATCCTCGGGCAGGTCCAGCCAATAGGCACCATCATTCGACCCGCCTTGGGGAAGGTTTGAGCCTGTGGGGTCGACTCTTGTAGGGTTCGAATCATCTCCCCTTTGATGCAGCAAGGCTCCGTTCTCAAAAAGCCATTTCACAGAAGAAGGCAAGAACTCTTCATCAGGGTGATTATAGATCCAAGGAGAATAAGCATCGACTAGCTTCCTGATTTGAGCTAAATTAGGCATGGAATTAGAACGACTTTGGCTATTGTTTTTGAGGCAGTATGATGGCAGGGAGTTGGCATCCGAACCTTTTTGAGTTACGAATGTGCCAACAGGCACGCCAACGGCTTGAGTGCCCCTCACACTTGGCCTAAGTCCATAGATATTATACCCATTTGGATCAATGATATCCCTACCTTGTCCCCAAATCCACAAGTCATGCTCGCATTCTTCCGTAAAATCTATCCGAACACAACGGATTTTTCCAAGAGACGGCTTTTCAGAGGTGGTGGTGACAACAAGCCCCACAGCTTTGTAACCATCAGGGGCTACTGGGAGCCAAAAATATCCATACCCATCTTGTCTGATCTTCAAAGATTCACTACTCCAAACAAGATTATAATCCAGTGGCTCAGCTAAGATACCATTATCACTGTTTTCTTCTTTGGCAGCTAGAACCCATCCAAAAAGAGGATGGCTATTGGGTTGGGCGTAGCTACCAAGCATGAAGTAACCTTGTGGCATAGACGCCGGTTCGAAAAATGTAGCACCAAGATTGTCATACCCTCCTTCGTAGGTAGCCCAGACTTTTTTCAAAGTCGATAATTGGCACACTCGAAGTCCTCCTAGATCAATGGATCCGCTGGCAAATTCTCCCCCTATGCATACACAAGAGTAAGGCATAATCCACCGCCAAAATAACTCATATAATATTCTCTATAAATGGAATGAAAAGTTATATATAGCCCAAAATTAAAGAGCAATAATACATACATACATTGCATAAGTATATATAGATATATACCTGGTGGGAAAGTTGGCAGTGGAGATGGAAGCCTGAAATGATTGTTGATCTTGAGTTTCTTGGAAAGACGTGACGAGGGAGACAAAGATGGGAAGGAGGAAGAACCATTCCCCATTACTATTAGCTTGAGGTAGCTAGCTGCTGTTGATGATGATGATCAGAAAAAATTGAGAGGATGCCGATGAGTATGCTGAGGCTGGGTGAGTTCGGATGAGAGCTGCAAGGTAGGAATAAATAGAACTAGTTGTCACATTCTAGCTAGCTGTTTTATGTGCGAATTATTGACAGGCATTTATTATGAGTTTGTTAGAAGAGCAATAATAGATCTGGATATGCATTGCTAGCAAGATAGTGCCTTCAACTCTGAAGCTCGATCTTTTATTGCGAACACTTGTATACCATCCACTCGAAGGATATTTATTTCTGACTTGGTATTACGCAGCTTTTAATTAAAAATGGTCATTATTAGATTACTTATATAATAAAAGGGTTCCGAGGTGTGGAGATCAAGTGTTTCTGTCTCACACGCAAAGCAATACTAGTGGTGGCAACTAAAGGTTCAAAACGAAATTGTGAGTACTTTTTTGTGCTTTTTCTGGCCATGCTTTATGCCTGTTCGATATATATATTTGAACGTTTTAATTATGGAAGTTTAGTTTTGCTGATTACAGACATGCATCCTCCATATCCTCTGTTTAGTTTAGTTTTGCTAGCAATAAGTGCTTCCTCTGTTTGAGTCTCCTCCTTAGTCTCTGCTTTGATCGTCAATTTTGTCATTTGTTGCGCCAAAGCTTCTTGATTTGCTAGTAGATTTTCCAACTCTACTAGTGATGGTTGTTTAGGCCATCCTTGTAGTGCCGCTATGAAGCTATTATACTCAGGTCTTAATCCATTTATGATAATTCTTCTTTTTCGATCGTCTCCAAGTTTAGCATCATCATCCAACTGTTCTATTTCACGGCACAAATTCTTTATCTTGAAAAAGTACTCACTGATAGAGAGCGTACCTTGAGTGGTGTTCATTAACTCTCTCTCTAGTAATTGGAGTCTAGCGGGATTCTTCTTTGAGAAGAGTGACGCCAAAATATCCCACGCTTCCTTCGGTGTTTCGACATCTTCAATTCTTACTAACAAACTCTTATCAATACTTATCTTGAGGGCATATAAGGCCTTACCAGCTTTGATATCTCATGACCTATATGCCTTATCATCCTTCGAAGGTGGTGAGGTCTCACTACCGGCTACTATCTCCCACAAGTCTTGTCCTCTCAAATAGGACCTCATGCAAGACTTCCATTCTCGATAGTTATACTCATTTAGTTTCTCCATTGATCCAATCATGCTACCAAAATCCGCCATCTAAAGAGCAAAAGATAGAGCGTACCTTCTATATGATTGGTCTCCACCCAATCCCTCTTCACAGTCCCTGACTGTGCTTCAACGGAGTCTCCTCGCCCAGCGATACTCCAATACTCCTTTCGCACGCTCCTATGTACGGTCCCGGACCGTCCCGCTCTGATACCAGATTGTTGAGTTTCCGACTTAAAAGACGGATTTTATTTATTGGACCAAAACTATAATGGAAGAAACTCTTACACTCACTCTCACTCTAGTGTGTCACTCTCAACTCAAGTGCACACATCTCATACAACACATCCCTATTTATATTACTCCACCTCCCTAATGGACGGTTGAGATTAGTTTAATCTAACGGCTAATAATTGTGACTCTAGAAAACTCCTAGCATATTCCGTGGAATATTCCTCCACAAGTATACTCCACAAAGTTCTAGAATACTCCAAATTATTCTACCATCTCTAGAAATCTCACACCTTCTCTTTTGGGCTTTATTCTTCTTGGGCTCTTGTCTTTTGGATTTAGCCTAATTACGCATTGAATCTTAACATGCCGTACACACAGATAAATGAGACAAGAGAGACAACGCAACACTCACACTCATAAATAAACTCACACTCATAAATAACTGGGACAGATCATGTACATGGAAAGAAAGGATTTTTATTCGGATGATAAAATTATATAATCAAAATTTTGGAATAAATTCGGAGAATAGAATTAAAATTTTAATCAAAATATGAACGTAAATTATTTTTTACTATGAATAGAGGTGTTTTGGGTGGAAGCATTTATAATAAATTATAAGTTACTGGTTCCAAAAAACATGTAAAATAATGGCCAGTTGAGAGAGTTTTTTTTTTTTTTAAGGGGATCGATAGTGGTTCCCCACTTCCCCCTTAGTGGTCAAAGACCGCACACCCCCTCCACCTTGATAGTGTACGCCCATACTCACTGTGGACCAGCTCACACGCACCTCCAGCGTATCTAAGAGACCCATACTCATTGTGGGCCAGCTGAGAGAGTTTGTATAGTTTTATAATGGACATCTCTAAGTATTTCTTCACTTCAATTTGTAAAGAGTCAACAAAATGAGCCGAGTGTTCTCAACTGTGATGTTATGATACGAGATGCCCATGAAAAAAAGTTATATGCGTAATTTTAATTAAAATTTTAATTTTATCTCATGAATTCAATTTAAAATGTTGATTATGTAATTTGATCGTCCGAAAAAATATTCAGAAATCATCACTGGGTGAACAAAGGTAGAAAATACAGAAGGAAGTTTTTCCTATAGTCCTATTAACATTCTCTTATTAAGTAAATATGATATCATAAAAAAAAGTAAATATGATGAGAGCTGGGATTATATCTCACTGCTTAGAGACATCACCACACAAATAATGGTTCAGATCAATCGCCACTCTTATCAGCCGGTCAGTTTGTGGTGAAATACATTATCAGCACCCTCACCATCAAAGTTTGAAACATCAGATATCAATAAATTTTCCAAAGTCCAAGGAATACGGAATCTCGTATTCGGTTTATGTGATGAACCGGTATTTCATGCTATGTCAACTATCAACTCTAGAAAATGTTCCGCCTCTCGTCCATTTAAAATTAATAAATCAATGAATCAAACCAAATCAAACCGATAAATTTGGTTTAGTTTGGAGTATTACTGGTTTGGTTATGATTTTAATTTTTGACATAACGATTACTAATGGTTCAATTTGATTTAAGATATTATCAAACCAAACCGAATCAAATTGAATAATTTCACTATATTTATATATAAATTTAATTGAATATATAATATAAATTGGTACCCCTTATACTACTATTTTTATATATATTTTTAAAATTATTAGAAAAAATGTTTATGAAGGAAAGCTAGATGCATGTAGAGGATTCAAACTCAAAATATTTAATTTTAAAGTCAAGTGTTTGGTCATTTCATCAAACACTCGGCTACCCCTATGTATTATTATTTATATAAAAAGTATATTATTTATAGTATATAGAATTGTAAATAAAGTTAATGAAAAAATTTCGATTGTGATTTTTAAAGCTAACGGTTTAGTTCAGTTTAAAATTTTTAAAACAATTAGAAATGATTTAGTTTGAATTTTTAATTAAAAACTGAATCGTACGGCCCTAATCCATCTCTCAAATTTTTAATCACTTCAAGACCTCGAGTAGCAGCGAAAATTCCATACATTTTAAGCCAAAAGGCTATACTTACAAATGAAGTCTAAATAAACTTCTAGAAATATGTATTTAGCAATCATGGCAGACTTCAAATAATGACATAAAACAATTTCTTGATCATTCTTCTCTCTTATCTTACACTCTTTGGGCCTCTCTGTTATGTGAGTCTCAGCTATAATCCTAAGGCACCACCAAAAATTTAAGATTTTGCAGTTAAAATATATGTGGGCGCAAAATGAATGTAAAATTTCCGGCCTCCTCATTGAGACCACCGTTACAGATATATCCACTACGGATAAATAATTTACTAAATTTATAATATAAATAAAACTTGGCTACGTAATTGATTAAATGTCTTCTCAAATAATTTTTTGAGTAGCTGGAATGGCTAGAGGGAAGACTCCTCTCTCTTATGAAATATCTATTCATCCTCCGTCTTCATTTTGTTTTCACAATTATCTCTTTATATATTTCTTCTCAAATCATTTGTAATTGATCATTTCTTGACCCCGCCGTCCAGCGGTATCGTCACTGCGGTCAATAATTTAGGTTTGTTAGTCATGATTTAAAAATTTATATACTATTTTATTTATCTCTAAATGACTTTTTATTCATCAATATCTCCCCCATTTGGAGAATGACACACGCTCCTCTATTAATTACTTCATTTTGTCCTCTTTATGGCATGTGTTCTTCATAGATAATTTCTTTTGTATAAATGTGATCAAAGATTTTATAAATTTCATCAAGCTTCATAGATCATAAACATAATTTAAAAGTGTCACAGTTAAGATCATGTTTTCTCCTTATAAAGCGTGATTAACGAGCTTTTTAGTATATTGATTGAAAGGCTATTAAAACCTGTAAATTAACATAATTTGTAGTATTTTATATTTGACTATAACTAAAATATCAATTTATATCAAAATACAAACATCATCTAATACAAAATATTCAAACAGAAACATCCAAATACAATTTTAAGTCTTACGCATCAAACTCAAACAAGCCCCTAGTAGTTGTTCAGCAATGGAACTCGTATACGTATTGTACTAGTTCCAAGTGAATCTCATCCATCTCTAAGTCAGAATTGGGTGCGTGGTCCATATCGTGCTAGATCTGGTTTCTGAACTATTTTAGACACAATGATTCCCATATTTCTCAAAACATAATATTTCCCCATCCGGACAGTCCTTAGGTTGCTTCAGATAATTTACAGATATTAACAGAGATCAAATATGCAATTGATTCATAGTGTTTGTATTAATGTTTTATATAATATATTTAATTATTAACTATGAGAGAAGTGATATACCGAAGAAAAGATTGTCACAAAGTAGCATCACTGAGTCCCAAATAGATTGTGTTCAAACTCTTGCAGAACTTCTGATATAGATATTTAAATATAAATGAAGTGTAGAGTTAAATATTATGATAAAAATAATTAAAATTATAATAATAAACAGATAGATTATTCACATGCCTAATGTAAACGGTGAGATTAATCCTGACTCAGAGGTGCCATCTCGACAACTTTATCTGCAGTGTCCTGAGTATACTACAGTTATATATATATATATAGGGGAGGGATCCATTGTGAACACTTAAGTTGTGAACAAATTGTGGATGATTCTGAACCAATCATTTTATTTCCTTTTTTTTAGGTTTATTTATTATGATGTATTAATTATCTCAAATTCATTAAATATAACAAGTATGCACATGATTATCCTTTTTAATAAAATGTCAATAAAAAGAGTGCTTTAATTTTTGTTTTTAACTCATATTATACTTTTGATATTATAAATAGAAATTTTTTTCAGATTTTTTAAATAACATATTTACAATTCACTATCACAAAAATATGAAAAATTTTACATTTTTCAAAATTTTTATGAATTAAATTTATTTTTCACTGCATAACCAAAATCTAGAAATTTCAAACATTTTTACAATTCACTGTGTTCACTATTCACAGCCGTTATGTTCACTGTTTCATTGTTCACAAAATATGTTCAAAATCACACGTTCACTTTCATCTGAAAAGTCTATTCACTATACACTGCAAAGTAACATCCTTAAAAAACTGTGCAGAACAAAAGAAAAAGACATGGTGATTTCATTGCGAACACATTTAGTCGAGTGCACAATCCGTTCACTATCCATTGTTGGGTCGTATGAAAGTGTTCACTGTTCGCTGTCGTGTCATACTGTTCATTGTGGTGTTGGACGTTCACTGTTCACCTCTGGATACACTACCCTCCGTTTCTTAAAGTCTCTGGATTCACTACCCGTTCGCCCCACCTAAAACCCCGGATCCGCCGCCCGGGAACCGAAATCGAAGCCTCAGGCACCTTGACTCGCTCCATCCTGAACACTCGCCTACCTCGGACGGTCAACCGTCTCGCAAGTGATGAAACCCTAGACCTCGATTTCTGTTTCCTCGCTGCAATCTTGAGCACCTCTTCGCCTTGACTAGTCGTATCTTGACCTGTATACCTCGATTAGATCATTGGGCGCGTGGTAAGAGGAAGGAAGGAGGGCTGGGTAAGATGGTTATGGCTTTGGGGGCGTGAAGTGACCGAGTCGTGGCGTGGCTCTCTAGCTCAAATAAAAAGTGGAGATGGAGGAATTAGATGAGGCGATGGTGGGTTCATGAAAGTGATGCGGCTAGGGTTTTAAATATGGGTTGTTGGATCACAATCACTGTATCATATTTAATATATTAGTTAATTGAAGTTTGAGTGATTTGTGGAATAATTTAATATCATTAAATAAAGGATATAACAAAATTTTAAAAAGGAAACCAAATAATAAAACACAGTTGAGAATCATCCACAATTTATCCGCAACGTAAGTGTTCACAACTGATCCAAATTATATATATATATATATAGAAAAGGGATCAAATGCAAATACTAATTTCATTGTAAATAGTGAACATATCTGTACCGTATATCATTCCAAATCCAATGGTTATTAGATCAATCATCATCTTCAATATAAAAGCCCTAGCCGTGAAATTGTGCCCCTTTTTCTCTCTTTTTCGGCTCCATGTTTGTGGGCTGAAGAATCATTATTGCTCCAATCTCGGGGTTGTAAATCGAATTCGTAGTCCCGTGGTTACAAATCTCTTTTTATATGGTTGAATCTAATGATTCTCGGTGTTGTTGCTCGGTATCGGACGATTCGGGGTTGGTTGAATTCGAGTGCGGTCGAGGATTTGGGATTGTTGGTGCAATCGACGAATTGGGTATTGCTCAATTGTGGTAATGGCAAACTGAGGAGATGGCGGTCGAGGTGAATGTGGGGAGAACAAGGAGATTGATTTTTACAGCGTGTTAGGGCTCAAGGAGTGCAAGGATACCGAGTTGAGTAACGCATACAAGAAGCTTGCATTTTTTTTGCCAGTTGAAATTATTTTATACAAATCAAAAAACCACCTGAGACGTGAAACCAATGCCACCATATGAACGTCGAAAAATGTTCCAACCTTCCCAATCCTACTACATTATTGCTCTTGTAATCCAACAACCATTTCATGTTGGGTTACAATCCCGTTCTCCAGCTCTTGAGGACTAGAGACAGGGCCGACCCTTATAGCTGGCCCATCCGGGCGATGGCCCAGGGCCCGGCCTTGATAGGGGCCCAATATTTTTGTTATAAGGAAGGGGAAAATCAAAACCCTAAGGCTGTGTTTGGTTTAGGAAAAATTAAAGGGAAAGGAAAATTTGACAGAAAATGAGTTAAAATCCGTTGTTTGGTTTAGGAAAAAATGGAGATGAAAACTAAATGAAAAGTTATATGAAAAATTTGAAGGAAATTTTATTTAATTTAAAGAATGTTTTACTACTTTATATAAAATTTTCCACTCCAAACCAAACAAGAAGAAAATATGATGAATTTTAGGAGGAATTTATTTTTCTTCATATTTTTCTTTCCTTCTAACTTTCCCCAAACCAAACACAGCCTAAGTGACTCACTCATATGTCATCCGATCGATGGCAAAGAAGATGAAGACAACGATGGACTGGCGACGGATTTGTGGCAATTCGACCGCGCGTCCTATTGGCTGTCCCGTCTGGCCGTCTCTCAAGTTTCAAAAGTTTCTATCTATCTGTTGTCTTCTTGAAACGTCCTCAACCCTTCTTTTCTCCCAATATAAATAACCTATATTGCCATTGAACACTGACAAAGTTAAGTAGTTTCTCTCAACCTCTTTTCTACCAAAATTAAATTTATGACTAGCGATTTTTTGAACTAACAAAGTTGAGTTGTGAAGAAAGAGCGCAGTTCAAGGTTCAACATCAACAAATTAGGTCAGTAACTCAGTTTCATTTCTATTTTTTCTAGATATTTGTGTATATGGATATAACATTTTGATTCAAATGCCAGCCATGTGTAATTAACCTGCAAAATGATTTGATTCAAATGACTTTATAAAATAAAATTTTAGTTTGAAATTAATCTGCCATTTTACTATCTCCAATCTGCCTATAATATGTAATTTTATCGTTTATCATATTCATTGATTTTATAATCATGTCACTAACATATTCGTTTTGAAGTAGGCAGTTTCTATTAATTTGAAACATCATCGGACCATTTTGTTGTTGTGAACCATCTTCATTTGATGGTGTAGAAATTATATATATTTGTCTTAATATGTATACAGAAATTACGTTAAACTTTATGTTATATGGGGCCCCAAATTTTTTTTCGCCCAGGGCCCTGAAATTGTCAGGAACGGCCCTGACTAGAGCCAAACCAACCTTCGCGCTCTTCTCAATTGCCTTCGTGTCCACCTCTTCTGGGACGGTGAAGAAGGACTTGGGGCGCCACTCATGCTGGAAAAGAGCACTAGCTTTTCCATAGTTGTCGACTCTGGCCTTCAGAGTGGTCAAGGGATCAAGATCATGTTTGGTTCCAATGGTGGGTGTGTTCTCATTGGTTGAGAAGTAGTGGGTGACCTCAGCACCAACAGCAGTATTGCTCAAAGGGCTTACAGTATGGTAGTAGGAAGCATTCAGCAAGTCAGCTTTGTCATTCAAAGCCAAGGCAGCAATGGGATCAACATGGGCCAGATTAAGCCCTGTGTTAATTCAGGTAAACTTGCCAGTAGCTGTGTCGAACGAAAGATCAGCACCAACGGAAAGAACGTTATTCCCAAGCACTCCAAAGAAGTTCACAAGTGAGTTTGCAGTGAGCCTGATACTCGTGTTTATTCCAGCATACTCATTCAAGTATTGCAGTTCCACCTTGCAGCAAAAAAGGACAAGAAGCTTGCATTAAGATGACATCATGATCGATTCTCAACTGGCTAGAATGCAAAGTCGGTGGATGGAGCAAATAAGAAGTTTTAAGACTTTCAGGAAGCCTACTCAGTGTTTACTGGTTTTACGACATTGGTGAACATTTGTTCACTGAATTTTTTTTTAGCAGTGGTGAACAGTTTGCTCACCAGATCCGTTTTTTAGGTGCAAAAACTTTATCTTTAGATTGATTTTATTCATTTTTAGATGGGTTTTAATTATATGTTATACCAATACGGTGAATTCATGATGCACTATCGCAGTGAATCCTAATGGTGAACCTCATATGCACCATAAGTTATAAACATGCCCCATGGTGAATCGGAAATTCACCATCTCTGGAATCTTCATTGTTTTTTTTACATTTTTTATACTTTTTAAATTTTTAATTTTTTATATGCATTTTTTATTTTTATCTATTTCATTTGAATTGTCTCAAAATTAAAAAAATATGATTACAACACTTTAAGATTTAGTTCAAAATGAGTGACCAGAAATTATCCACAATTTACAACGAAAAAAGTGTTTACACCGGATCACTCCCTTATTTATATATATATATATATATATATATATATATATATATATATATATATATATATATATATATATATATATATATATATATATATATATATATATCAAGTATCTCCGATGAGATTAGTATAATAATATTGGCGCCCAAACATATATTTGAAAGAGCGAGCTCATGCAACTATCGTGAATATAGTCCCACCTTAATGTCTGGTTGCCCTTCTCTTTATAGTGTTTGCCATAGTCCATTTGTGTAACTGTCCACCCAGCAGGTTCACATTAATTATTCTTGATTTAGTGTAAAAATAAAATATTTTT
Organism: Kalanchoe fedtschenkoi; assembly: GCA_002312845.1. Classification (NCBI taxonomy): domain Eukaryota; kingdom Viridiplantae; phylum Streptophyta; class Magnoliopsida; order Saxifragales; family Crassulaceae; genus Kalanchoe; species Kalanchoe fedtschenkoi. The sequence goes on from NQLW01000099.1 coordinate 1,041,696, forward strand.
TAAGTTCTTATACACATAATTAAATTTAAAAATATTATATTTCTTATTTTTGTTCCCTGATTCTACTTGAAAATATTATATTTTTTATTTTTGTAACGCAATTCAGTTAGAATCATCTAAATAATATATGTTAATTTTTTTCTTAACCCCCAAGCAAAATTTCTAATTCCTCCATCATGAGAATATAGTTCAATTGTGAACCAGTTGAAATTCAACAATCCCACACTGTATGAGAACATGCACCATGCATAATTGTTTCAAAATAAAGCCATTTTATCATACTATTGATCTTGCGGATAAAATCAAAGAATACATATTTTCATTACTTCAGTATATGCAAATAGTATTGATAATCTTCATTCTCATGACTAACAGGATCAAATAATGTGATCTATGTAATCACATGTTAGCGTTGAAAATAAGTGGATTGTGGACCAATAATGTTGCTTAGAATCGAAATATTGATAAGTGTTCTAAATTGTACATTGGAACACGGTTGATAATGACTTGATCAAAAAATTCTGTCCTTCAAGCCAAAAAAATCTCTAAAAGTAAAATTGAGCAAAATATATTTATTTTTCACATGATTCTACAACAATCTGATTCCAAAGTTCTTTTTAAGTTCTGAAAAAAGATAAATTTCTGTAATAAGTTATTTCGCAATAACAATTAGAGTATATGTCAATGGGGTTATATTTATCAATACGGGTTTTCAACTGATCCGATATTTATTACAATATTTAAAGTTAGAAGTGAGTGAGATTGAATATTATATTGTGATGGTTATTGTATAATTGTTCAATACAACAAAATTTAATCATAAAGAAATTTTTAGAAATGTGAAATGATAGAAAAATTACTGTGATAATTTAAATTTGATTTGATTTCAATTTTTACAATAATGATATGACATATGTAAAAGTAAATGACATATTAAATGTTCCAACTCAAATTTATATAATAGAAGTTCGTGCAGCGACGCAATAATACCTAATTTGCAGTTAAAATTTAATATGTATACACATGAAGAACAAATAAAAGAAAGAATCATATTTTATAATTACATATTTGATTTGCCCTTGTAAATAATTGTGTGCGTCAAAAAAACAAATCCAGTTCCACTAAGGACGGATCATGGAAAAAAAATATTAAATGGGTCAATTATTTAAAAATTATGTATATATATTATTTTAGATTTTGGGATATATAAGTTATTACAAAGTAATGGCTCTTTTTAAATTTTACTATTCAAAATAGCATATAAATATAATTAAATTTATTTTGAGTGGTGTCCTACTCAGATCATCCACAATGAAGATTTTTGAAGATTTTTATGTCTAAACACGAAGCGGTCTGTGTTGATGTGAAAGATGATTTGTGATCATCTAAGATGAAGCAGCTTCGTCTGCATGAAACAGTTTATGAAAAAAGTTTTAATCATGTTTCATCTAACAAAGCATGATTAAAGATGTTGATTTTTAATCACGTTTGGAATGTTAAACGTGATAAAAGATTGAACTCAGATTTAATCATTCGAAAAGTGATTAAAGATCAAATTTTCTGATGAAAAATTTTAATCATGTAATTTTTTATTACATAATTGTTAATAAAAAATAATATGATTAAATAATTATAAATAATTAAATATTTAATAAATTTAATGAATTTGTAATTTATTGTAATATTAAAAAGTATAAAGAATATAAATATAATCAATTGTGAAAGATTTGTTTTAATGTGTGTGAAAAATTTGTGAAAATAAAATTTATGACAATGTTAATATGACATGACACAAATCTCATACTGCGTAATGAAACAAACCTATTTTTCAATTTTATTTTTTAATATGAACGCCCTAAGCAAGCTTTCCATACGGCTGTGGTTCCATTCATTATTAGTTAGTTCTGGCCAATTTTGAAGTCAATTTTCTTATTGAACCGAATAAGATTGAACCATGAAGAAAAACTCGAGAACCAGCAAGAGAACGGCTCAATTAACATGTGGATACATAAACGTACCGAGAAACGCAACCCACACAAGTTGGAGACCTCCATGTCTCTCCCACAGTCACTAGCAGCCCCCAACCTTACACCAGAAGTTCTTCATAAGCCAAATCTTTTTGATAACCCAACAAATCACTGCAACCCCACAATCTTTGTAGCTTCAATAAATCAGCCAGTCAGTAATTGGTAAGTTTCTTGACATCACGGTTTCTGATTGCTGATGATGAAGCTGTGGCTCAACTTGGTGTCGTTGCTTGTCATGCTATCTGCTTTCTAATGCTATGCTGTTTCAAATGTGTTGATGACGGTGCTGGCTTCATGCTTAGATTGCTGTCAATGGTTAAAATTGTTGGTCAAGAGGGCCCTTTTTAGTGTAAAATACCCATTTTTCTATTTGGTTCATTTTGTGGTTATAGATGTCATATGGTTGTTGTAGTGATGCTTTGAGTACTGATACCTGAAATCTGAGGTCGGGTGATGAGTTATTGTGTTAAATTGCTTGAAATTCACCTTCAGAGTATATAATGAAGTACCAGTTTCCACCTGCTGAAATGGCAATCAGTTTCATGTTGATGTTTTTGTTTCCATGTCTTTGAATTCTTGGGTTCCCTCATTGCCGTTAAAACCCCGAAATTTGCTAATCTTAGAATGGGTGGACAACATACTGTCCTGGCTTGATTTTGCGATACAAATCTGTTGTCTACTCGTAAGCTGCAGCATTTATGTGGGGTCTCGAGAAATAGGAACTAGTGGCCAATCGATGGCTCTGATTGAATATTCAGGTGAAGAGTTTGTACTCTGGAGTCTGATTATGTCTGGACTCCATTGGGTGTTAGACAAGTAGTAACATACTGAAATCCATAAAGTAGCTGCTTAAGATTTTATGGCATCTGTATGCGTTTGATAAAATCATCTGACAAATAATGTATTAACAGATTGTTGAAAATGGTATCAACCCTACTGCATGTCCCTCCCCTTTCAGTCAATCTCATCCCTGCATCATCCTTGTCTGAGACCGAAAGGTGTAAGCCAAGCATAAAACATGCTTCCATCCGCCCGTCAAAACCACAATCTGGTGTAGGCCACAGGTTCAAAGTTAGGGCAGTAAGAGAGAAAGCAGATGAAAGTACAAGTTCATCCTCTCCGGAAGAAGTTACCGAAAAATTTGGCCTTGAAGCTGGTTTGTGGAAGGTATATTCATTGGTGATGTTGATACTATTGTTGTTGATATGTGAAACAACCTGTTAAAGTTCGATAACTTGAGCCATGCTTGCATTAGGAATTGTTTATTCAAGTGTCCAAGTGACTTGCAGATATTCAGCTCAAAAGATGAGGGCGCCGAGGGAAGCGAAAGTAGTAAATCAAAAGGGGACCAAGCTAAGGAGTTATTAGCCAAGTACGGAGGGGCTTATCTTGCCACGTCAATTACCCTGTCGCTGATTTCTTTTTCTCTATGTTATGTGCTGATTAACGCAGGGGTTGATGTTCAGTCTTTGTTGATGAAGGTACAAAACTTGGCCAAAAATTCTATTGACACTCGGGCTTTGGTATTTTAGTATTGATGCTGTGTTGGTTATTAGGTGGGGATTTCTGTTGATGAGACTGGCGAGAAAGTGGGGACATTTGCGCTGGCATATGCTGCCCACAAGGCTGCATCGCCGATCAGATTTCCCCCAACCGTTGCTCTCACTCCTGTTGTAGCTAGCTGGATTGGGAAAATGAAGAATCAAAAGTAGCATGCTAGTGCTTATGTATCACAAGCTGATAGACCAAGCTGTTATTTGGTATAGAGTGATAAGAGTGTTTCTACTGGGTCATCTCTCCAACTGTGACTCTGTTCGCCTATGTTGTAATCTGCAGTTGAGTAATATCACCAGAGGGCATTGATTGTCATGTGGGTCTCATAGATTGATTGTCAAGTTGTAGTTGAAAGGAGTTTTACAGCTATTGCATGCAATATAATGCCTGCAAATGCCCGAGTGTGTACGCTATTACTGAAAACTAACTCTTCTTCATTATGCAGCAGTGCCCGACTTGCACTACTCAATTCAAAGTTATTCACTGCAATATCACTTGGTTCGGAATCATACTTCATCGTTGAAGTTTCACAGCCACGGCCATGTAATTTGGCTTTGAAGAACATTGTAGAAAATGGAAGAGGCAAAAGCTATGTCTTAATCCAGTCACTGAAATGCAATTTGAACCTAGGAGTGGTTTCAGAATTTCATATTTGGGGTACAAATTTGAAGTCTGAGGAACAAAATAAAAATTTAGTAAAAATTATAAATATAATTTTTTTAAATTATAGATAGAGATATTTTGAATTGAATTCGGAGGACAACTGTCCTCTATGTTCCTAGTGATCCCCGGTACCATGTTTCATGTTAACAAGAAGTGGGTATTGGTTAGCATATTCTTATCAGAAGTTTGAAAATGTTTTATGCAGTGAAACAATACCCCATTAACATAAGTCAAACGGACGTACTGTGAATGACACTTGAAGGACTAACATAAAACAGTGTAAGTGTTTTTAACTGAATGTGAAGGTTGAACATGAAACAAATCGATCTCTTGATCATGAAGTCTTCATTTTTCAAAAGAAATATGCTGGAGATAAAAGTGTTGTCCATTAAATCAGTTGAATTGATTCGTATTGATTAAGATTTGGTTGTTTCGAACTAATTTATTCTTAAACAGGAATCATAATGTCTTACTAGAGGTCACTTATGATTATTGGGTTCTAGCCCATAGTTGAATAAGAATAAACCTAAAGGGTCGCACATAATCAAGTGTGAGATATTAAGTTGAGTAAAAAATGAATAGGATTCGGTCCAAATGTGATCCGCTTCAACCCGCGTCTGATTTGGATAAATCAGATGGGTTAATCCATGAGTACGACCCATGCATAATACCCATTAGGTTTTGCCCCCATGCGCAAACCCGGTAACCCAACTGATGGACTTGACCTGCGGGGTAAAAAGTACAGATCTCACTATAAATAAAGCTTCTATTTTTGACAGACATCACAATTTCTGTACGATAACGGGAACCACACAGTGAGAGTTAGGGTTTTCCAAGGAAGTTAGTACTCCAACCAGACGTGGTATCCCATGATACTGTTAGAGGTGTATCACCTGTCGCACAAAAAAACGAGATAATAAAATAAGTGTTGGAGTGCCCATTAAACCACTTTTAATTGACTCGTATTGATTGTGGTTTTGGTTATCTCGAGAACCATTTATTATTCATTAGAAAACATAATGTATTACTAAGGACCACTTATGATCAATGGGCTTTTTTTCATGTCTAATTAAGAATAAATCTATAGGATCATACACAATCGAGACGGATATTGATTTGAGTAATAAACCGAATAAGATTCGATCTGGATATGATCCGCTTCAATTCGTGTTCTTTCTTGTTTTTCATTTTAATTTCCTGTTTTAGTTCGTACAAATATTGTTATATTTATAAACCTTGCAACAGAAATGAAAAACGAAATTTAAATTCAATTCCGCCCAATAACGTTAAACAAATAGATCGCGCGTTTCTAACCACAAATTTAGATACTTGAAGGACACGTGTCACCTCACATCATTTAGCCTCTCTCACGTGTCCCTCACGGACCTTCTTCTTCGTCATCCTCCGTCGTTCGTTCCGACTTCTCGATTTTGCTTCTCAATCGAAAAACCCTACACGATCTGCTCCGCTTCGACTTCAGCTGCTGTGTTTGTTACGAGACGAAGAATACGATGCCGCCTGGAGGTTGAGCGGTGTTGATTTCTGCGGTCTCGATAGCTAGTAGCTTTGTTTTTGTGTGTGTAGAAATTGTGTTTTGCAGACGGAGATGTTCTTAGCAGAGCGGACTTTGAAATTGGCTTTTGGTTCTGTTACGTTTGGATTCATTTTGTGCAGCTATGCTTGATTGGGAGGACGAGGAGGTATTTCCATTTTGTTGCTACATTTTCCGCCAGATTTATATGAATGTTATACTATTTTGCATGTATTGGGCGTCACTAGGGTGGAGAGGTTTAGAAAAATGATTTAGGCAGTGGATGGACTTGGGCTATGGTATCAAAATGCTTTGTTTTGGTTCGCATTTGAGCAGAGTAAGATTGTGGGAGAACGAGACTGATTAGACAAGAAGAAACACATGTTAGCTAGTGAAGAAGCACATCCAAGTGGATCTGACATGTGGGGATAGAAAGTGCATGTAAATGTGAGATAGTTCACATTTTGAGTTTTAACAATCTGTCATGAGATATGACTGAACATCATATATACACGCTATATATGTGTGTGTTTAGTAGATGAGACACACCTGACGTTGGACACTTCATCTTGCTGAATCTCTCAATTAGTGTGGGACAATGATTTGAGAGTGCATTAGTGCCTCAGTTGGTTAAAAAACACCTTTCAGGAATACAATCAACTTAGAGTTGAGGTCATCACCTAGTGACCATTATGTACTATAAGATATCCCCCATTCAGATTTGTGAAGCTAATATTGTTGAATGTAAGTCAGAAGTATAGGCGTGCTCTGCTATTAAACCTGTAATTCTCATCTTATTTGCTTCTTGATTTGGGTTTTTAGTATCCAAGCTACATTTTCAGAACGGCTGATGTTTATTGATTTTTGTCTTGAAAAGTGAAAACAGAGCACAAGATTTGCCTAGAATTGCTATAATCCATTGGATATATTCATTTGTTGATTTCAGGTACATTTTCAATCTGATACTCATAAAACTAGTGACTAGTAATTGGTTATGTATTTTCAGCTTGCAAGCATATTATGGGGCAAGATTCCAGAGACGGAAGATCATATTGTCCCTTATCCCGAGGGAAACGAAGGTTCTCAATCAGCCTCTCCACACAAGGAACTGAACAAGGAACCTTCTTCCCATGACCTTGAGATAAAGAGAGCTCCTGACAAGACTTCTTTTTGTGGGTGGGGAAATGAAAACAATTCAGTCTTCAACTCGAATACAGAGAAAAGTGTGTCATGTTTGGGCACTGAACCATGGAAGGATCCACATTCGTCTACTGATTTAAAGAGCGACCATGATTCTGTAGGCACCAACCTGGCCGGCATTGCAGGCACTACATTAAATCTTCCTTCATCTGGAGGTATGAGTTTTGTCGAAATAATTTAGACTGAGGGATGGGTTATTTGCATATAAAGTTATAACCATCAACAAAGGATGTTCTTGAGAAATAATAAGTCATATAATGTTTGGAAACAGCTGGAGCAACTCGATTAGACCAAGATTCTGAAACCTCTCTAAATCAGCTTGAAAAACAAGAGAATGGTGATTTTGTTGACTACAGCTGGGCCGACATTGGAAGCTTTGACGACCTTGATAAAATATTTAGGTAAGTGTCGTGAGTTAACTTTTAAGCCTTTCCTCCAAGTAACTTGGATGACTCAAAATGATGGGGTAAGATCTATTAGAAAAAATTTCTTCTCTGATCTAGTTTTTTGATATATTATATCATTTGTCATTTATAATTCTAATTGAATGTTTATAATTGAAGATAATTCTCGTTTACATACGCAACTGACAACAAATATTATACCCAGTCCTATTCCTATTCCCATTCGTTTGGTTTTTTTATTTTTAAAATCATAATGCTAATGGTACAGTACATTTAAACTTTCCCTTAGATTTTGAAAAGCCTCAGTTACCAGAAAAAAGGTTCCGTCTCAGCAAAACATTGGGGGGAAGTTTCTTATTCAGCACGTTGTGGGAAGACCATTTAAGATTGTGTCCTATCTATTTTTTTTATAATATTACTTCAGATAATCTTTGCTGCAGCCTCGAATTTCAACTAACTCTTGCAAATCATTTCATTGGTTTGGAAGGTAACCTGGATTTTTTTTTATTATTGGAACATGTCTACAGTATCCCAGTGTATTTATGCGACGGAGGTAGAGGTTGTATCACTACCAGCATAAGGTGGATCTAATCGAAATAACATGAGTTTGATTCAGAAACAAATATGTGAGAGCCTGAGAGGAACTTACTTGTACTGTACATCACAAAATTTTTACCTGCAAAGTAAGGATTTACTCATTTACATTTTTTGACATATGTGGTTTGGTATTGCACGTCATACTAGCTTACAAAATGACTTGAAGTTCATTTAGATGTTAACGTTTGTGCTCAAGGGTTCCACATACCCTCTGAGGTAATCTTGAAATATGTGTAGTTCCAGAAAGTATATTTATGCTGAAGAACTTGTGGGGGTTGTCTTCCTTTTTTACCAAATCTAGTAACATTTTTGCTATGCTGTAACTGTTGCCTAGTCAGGAAGTCTGTCGTAAGATAGGACCTAACAAGCAGATTCATTGATTAAACAACATCTGGTGTTATCCTTATAAGTTTGCTTCATCAAGTTAAATCAAACAACAGCTGTGAAACTTAGAACTTTGGTTTTGCAGCACTGATGATCCCATTTTTGGACATGCTGGGCTTGGTAGTGTAGATGAGTTGTGGTCATCTCAGAAAGATGCGGGTAACAATCTGGAAAATTTCTTCCCATCACCAGTTGAATCCCTTACTTCCCCCCCTGAATCATTTGAAAATCTTCCCGAGAACAATAAAACCAGAACAGGCTATGCCCACCATAACAACAAACTCATCTCTGATCATGGTAACTTGAGGGATTTCATGTCATGTGACTATCCTGATGTGGATATCCTTTGCAATGGAGGGAAGACCGAGTTAAAGCTAAACGAGGTATTTAAATTCTACAAAAATGCCAGCTGAATGACAGAAATCCTGCATTGCAGCAAATTTGTTTTAGCTCATTGTTTTATTTGATGACCAAGAGATTATAATTCAATTTCAGACAAGAGGTGACTGGATGGAAAAAGGCAGCATGTTAAGCTCTCCCATTCTAAGTAGTTCAACTCTGAACAAGGTGTCTAATAAGGTATCTTCCGCTAACTGATTACATCTTTTTCAAACTCAGTTTTAGATAGTTGATTAGAGTTTGATATCTCTAGATGTCATGAAGTCCATCACGAAACATATTTTGCCACATAGCACTGTTCCTCTTTAGCTAAAAATGTGCAGATTCTAAACACATACGCAATCCTAATTGGATGCTACGCTGTATCCTCTTATAGCAGATTTTTTTTAGCAACTGCTGGAAACCGATGACAAAATCCTTCCGTAGGAGATAAGAAGATACTCTGCATTTTATCAGGCCTTTTTAATCAGTACCTAGACCTCCTTTTGCTGTTATATTTTACTATTGGTGCAACTGACATCTCTTCCAACATAAGAAAAAAAGTATAGTTTTATGATCTTACGGTCGCTTTTGTGATGCACTACTTGTTACCAACCTAGTATGGCTAGTTCGTTTGATACAAATGAAAAGCATCATGTCTGGACTTCTCCATATGTGCCCAGGTCAACATGCAGAAGAAAATGAAAAACAGAAAGATCTTGGATCAAAAGATTAAAGGAAAATCATTGCTCTGTTCATATCGTAGCCAGTATCCTCCAGGAAATCAGTCTCAACAATTTGGTAAGCCAGAAGCAACCTCTATGATGCAGTCCGATCCATTTTCAGAACCCACTCAATTAAGGCATGGTGCAGTTCAATGTGGATCCAATCAATTTTCGGTGCCTTTAAATTGTGAGAACATATATAATCAGTATCCTAGCATGCCAACATTGCCACAATTTCACTGTAGTCCGGGTAATCATCAACAAAGATTTCCTGGGTATGTAGTTTCCCATTGCAGTTCGCTCCTAAAGACATCACATGCCCCTCTGAAACCACTATTCATGACACCTCAAGAAAAGATTGACAAGCTGCGGAGGCGACAGCAGATGCAAGCTATGCTTGCTATCAAAAAGCAGCAGCAGGAGTTAAATCACCAGGCATCAGGTTTGGATATTGATTGTTCATTGAATACTAAACACTGTGATGATGCTCAATTAGAGATTAAAAATATAATTGAATATGATAATGAAGAAACCCCTTCCATGCCTCCACTTATTGAACCGAGCTGTCCATCAGACAAGGAGATTGCAAACAAAATTACGAAGGCTGTGAATGACTTTCCTGTCGAAGATTCAGCACTATCCCAACTTCAAGATATCATTTCTAAGGTACTCATTCCAAGTTAATTCTGTCTTATATTTATTCTGTTACGCGTCTATTTTCAAAAGTTTCTCTCTTTACAGCTGGACATTCAAGTAAGACTTTGTATACGAGATAGTTTATTCCGCTTGGCTACTAGTGCCGCCCAAAGGCATTACCCTATAGATACTGCCAGCGCCAATAGTAATGCTCAAGACGAGGATAACAACCTGGCAAAAGATAATATCAGCAACCACAACAGGTTTGTACCAGAAGCTATATTGTTTCTGATTATTTTGTGAAGTGAACTGTGGAATGTGCGTTATCTGATGTTTCTACCATGTATCTATGAATGGCCTTTCTAGTCAATTAAGAAAGAAGCAAAGGGAATGGTGTGGAAGCCTTAAAGTTTGGGATGTATTTCAGCATCACTCACTTTCCTCTGTTATTTCTTTGTCAGAATTTTGTTTTTTGGTTATCCTTTTCTCTTGACTTTATACAACTGCCCAACCATCTATTTAAGATATTTAAGAAGCTATGGAAGGAATTGCTATTCTCTAGAAGCTCCTTAATTATACTACAACATTCGAAAGCATTGAACTAGGAACCACCCTGTTAAGTAATTTTTGTATCCGAACAAACTTCAATGTTGGTATATTTTTTCTGTTGAGCTCTTTGTTTCCCTTTTTAACTTTTCTGATTCAAGCTAACCTCACAGTCGGTTTACATCTTCAGCTTGACATTTATACTTTAAGATATTGTTGCTTTATTTTTTATCTTTGGAATATCTGATATTTGCAATTTGGCCATCATGCAGGAGTGTTTTAATGGTTGATGCTGAAACACAGACAAACCCAATAGACAGAACAGTGGCACATTTACTTTTTCATAGGCCGTTTGATGTGACTGCAAAACATTCAGAGACACCCAAATTGTCAGTTTCAGCTCAGCCTCTTCCTGATTCCAAAACAGATTCCTTGGTTGGCATAGGTACTGAGTGCTCAAAGGATAGTGCTGGACCCAAACAGAGCTTACCTCGTAAAAAATTTGAAAGTTCCTTCCTAGTGACTGAACCCCAGCTTGGAAAGGAGTTGCTTGACAGGTCCTGCATGGATATTTCTAAGAATGCGTCAAACAATGAACCTCAACATAATGGAGCTCTTGACCCCCCAACCCCCCGAATAAAAATTCTATGACGAGTGAGGATGAATCCTTCTTGGTCTATACTCTATACTAGATTTTAATGATCATCAGATACTGAAATGTTCTAGGCTTCTACTTAACAATCTTGTTTTTCTTTCAATGTAGGAGATGCAAGGATGTATAAGTTGGAGTACCAGGTGGTTAAGCAACTCATGACACCAAGCCGTATGTGTTAGTATGAGTTGTGCCTCTGCATTTGTATCTATATGCTGTTTAAATTGCCATAGCTTGACGCTTGGAAGCTGTACTTTTAAATTGTAACTATATTCATATCTTCACTCTGTATCATCATACTTAAAAGTGTATGCCAAATAAAGCAAATTTTGAACTAGTTGAGTTTTTGTGAGGTGGATATCATACAGGGTTGCGGTTACCCAGTTATTTGATTTCTATTAGCTGATGGAGAACGGCAAATTTTACTGATGATGCGTGAGAAGGTGGATTCAATTTATGCCTTGGCGTCAGGAAAAGTGGTACATTACTACTACATTATTAGGATACTGCTTCAACTAGTGATGCTCTTATTCCTTATGTTTATCATGTTGCTTTTGCTTTGGCCCTGGAAGCATGGTTGTGGATACTCACGAAAATGATGAGGATAATTGCTTCTATTGGAGTCATGTTGGAGGTCTTAATTCTGACCTAGGCATTCCTGAGCCGGTTTTTGACCACCGTGGCATAATAAAATGGTGAGTGGACATGTCAAGCAGTTACGGGAGATGTTGCCCCTGACTCTTGGGTTTACATTGGTGAACTGTGGCGGCAGGTTGCCCACCAGATAGTTACCGTCCAGGTACAAGCTCTGCCATGTAGTCTCCAGCTTCTGACCATACTCTGAAGGAATGACACCACTGAAACTGTTCAACCCCAGATCTATGGAAGTCAGGTTGTCAACTGTGACAAGGTTGACAGGCAAACGCCCTTGCAATCTATTGCCTCGGGCAGCAAGAGTTTGCAGCTGCGTCTCCCTTCCATTGAACTTTGCAACCTCAAGGATTGTAAATCGATTAACTGAGACATTAACAGAAGCTACCTTAGGCAGGGCGAGTATTCCCTGCTGGATGGCACCGGAAAATCTGTTGTCGCTTAGGTCCAATGTATCGAGTTTTACAAGGTTCTGGATGGGTGCTATATGTCCTGAAAGAGTGTTGTGACTCAGAACAAGTTCTTTCAAGTTTACTGGGAGCCTTGGCAGAGGTCCGTACAGCATGTTGGAGCTTAGGTCTAAGGTGCTCAGCTTCCATAGCCCATGCAAGTTTGGGATGTTTCCAGTAAATGCGTTTCCGGACAAGCGTAGGATGGTCAAAGACCTAAACTCGGATATCGTGGGAGGGATTGGCCCAGATAGCCTGTTGTGGGAAAAATCTAGAACCTGAAGTGGCTTCAGCTTGCCAAACTGTTCTGGAAAGGTCCCTGTGAAATAGTTCCCAGGAGTAGCAAGTATGGTCAGCTTTTCCAGTTTGGAGACGGAATCGGGTATAGGCCCCCGGAACAAGTTGTTCCCCAAGCTGAGAACAGTGAGTTCGGTCAAGTTCCCTATTTGCTGCGTAAGGAACCCATCATATCCAACACCATCCAGGTCGATTTCTGTTACCCGGCTCGATACATTTTCCTCACGTTGAGTGCACAAGACGCCCAAGAAATTCCCTCCGCCACTTTCACAAGGATCCACTTGGAAATTCCACGTCTCGAGAAAGGACAATGGGGGAATAGAGTTGGGATCAATGCGATCTTTGAGAGAGCGAAGGACCTCTATATCAACGTCGTCTGTGAGTGCATGAGCAGAACTGAAAAGCAAAATGGGCAGGAGAAAGTATGCAGGATTACTGCAGAAGAGTTGTCTTGCCATATTTGGTCCAGTTCCCCCGAAGAAAGGCAAGGAAAGTTATGATGACGCGTGAGAGTGATGGATGTGTTGGGTTGTGGAGAGGATTATTATTATATATAAGGGAAAAGTTGATGCATGGACTTCTTGCTACTATAGCATTTTGGTGTTGTTAAATGATGCATGGCAAGAAGGGAGGATGATGGGGGTTTAAAAAAATTTAGATTTAAAGATTGTGAAGGTGAAAATTTACATTTAAAACTTCAAGGCCCCTTTAGTCGTGCTTTACCTGATATTTAAAAACATAACGATAAAAACAAAATTCCAAGCTAATTCTCATTCATACCGTCAAGCAAGTAAAAAGGTGAATTCAATTATATTTCAATTCAATTTAACCCAGAGAAGTGCATGGCATGGTTGTGGAAGCATAATCTTCATTGAACCAATAGTAACTATTAGAGGTTTGTTCATCCGTATTAGATCGGACCGGAATTGGAATTGATATGCAGGAGTGTTCATCGGTTCAAAACCCGACCGGAACCGATTTGACTTGGAATCGGAATCGATATATGCTAAGGACCGAAGATCGGACCGGACTGGTTTTGGACCGGATTAAAAATAATTAATTTTTATTAGAGTGTGAATTAAAAATAATTTTATTTATATTAAATAAGATATATATGTATTATAATAAAAATAAAACTTTTTATTGAAAATTATCAAACCGGTCCATTCTGGTCTGGACCAAAATTTTCCGAATTTGGAACGGACCGAAAACCGAAATCTCAAAAATTGATGGATCGAAGAACGGATGAGACCGATTCGGTCCATCCTGATCCGGTTCCGGATCATTTTCCTGAAAATAGCGACGGTTTGACGTATATGAGTCAGTCTTAGACATTTCAAACCACCAATATGAATTAGAACTTCATAATTTGAAATAATGAAGATAGTCAACATTATTTTTTTTTCAGAACAACAATGTTTGTTGTACTCTTCGTGGTTCTAAACAATAAAAATAACAAATATAATATTTTTTTGTTTAAAGCAACGATTGATAAAGTCCGAAAAAGGTTGTTTAAAACCAAATTTCGATCTGAAGTTGGGCCGAAACGGGACCGGTCAAATCGATTGAGGATTTTTTTTTTTGTGTCTTTTCGCGATAGTTTTTAACAATAAAATATATAAAAAAAACTGTTGTGTGTTTTCCGATTGGTGGTGTTGTCGGACATTTTCGTCTCCCGTAATGTGATTTTCTCTCTCTTCTCTCTCCGAGAGCCATCTGATGGCTTTAATTTGAAAATCTTGCGCTTCGCTGCTCCCTCTCTCTCTCTTTGACGTTGTCGCCAACAATCAATATCAATTGAGCAGCGACGACGCTTCCCTTCCTCCGGTTCATCTTTTAACCTCCTCCGATTTCATCCATCGACGTCTTAGGGTTTTTATTTCCTTCGCCCTATCCGATTTTCGATACCGGTTGAAGGTAATTTTTATTCCCTTCTGAAAAGCTTCTGCGTTTATGTTTATCAATGGCGTGTGAGGTGTGTTTTGGTTGTGGAACAATGCTTGGAATTCATTTCCATTCTCAAATTTATTTATTATTTTTTTTAAAAAAAAAGGTTTGAGATTGAACATGTTGCTATTTTAATTTGGTTTGCTGGATGGAGTTGCAGTCGAATTCTAATATGAATTTCTGAAAATTGATGGTGTGAGTGTGATTGTACTTTTTTTTTCCTTTTCATTGATGTGTGCGCAATGCATTCTGTTAGTCCAAGGTGCTTCTGAGATTGATTGGTTTTGCTCCCATCTTTAGGTGTGGGGCATACAAACTTTATTCTCTAGATTAGTGCTTTGCCTTCTGTGAATTGAATTTTTAGATTGAGTGTTTCTGTGGTAAGGCTTCTGATGAAGTTATAATCATACGTTATATCTTGCTCGATGATCTTCCGAAGAGCAAACTTTTAAACCATGTATGTTGTATAAAGCATTACAATTTATTCTTTGTTTCGAGTTGTTATCGACAGCACGTGAAGTTGGTATAGGTGTCATATTCTTGAGAATGAGGTAAGTGCCAATTAGTTTAGTGGAAAAAGTGCTTTCATTACGGTCACCTTGATGGATGGATAGTTTGTAATACGGGTGTGGATTGTTGTAATTGAAGCTAGGCTGCTGAGCTCTTATGGTGGGGTTACTTATACTGAAAGTTGTTTGAAAATTTCAATCATCTAAAACCTGGGAGTATTGAAGCTCTTCAGCTTCGTATACTGTTACACATGTATTTCCACTTCTAGGATTATCGCTGTCAAGTCCATTCCATGGTGTATGGATGGTTACTTTTCTAAAGTCTGGAGTAGCGGATTTCCATATTCATACAAGCAATTCTTTTATAATACATTACTATGATCTTTTATCTTGATTTCTTAAGTAACCTGAATGCTGCAGAGGTCATCATGCTTCTTTACTTGTCATATTTCATCATCTAATTCATGCTGATCATCTTGAAAACTATATGATTTTGTAAATGACAATGTTCTCATGCTGGGGTAATTTGTTTTCTCCACTACTGTTCTCTTGCCGGTGCTATTTTGTTTTCTCCGCTAATTATATAAATAAGTTGATGGTTGCTAATTGCAAACGGGGGGTAGTGGTTTTGCTGATATTGAAATTTTGTTCGATTAGCAATAAAATGAGGTGGCTATTTTTTATTCGTGAAGTCAATTAGTTGTATTTGATGTCAACAGTTTTTCTGTTAGCTTTTTTTCTATTTTTTTTACGGGCCTCTTTCATCATTGACAATAGTCCGCAGTATGTTTGGCTGATCATTGTACTTTCTATTTTTTATGTTTGGCTTTAAGAGCTCGATAAGAATGCCATCTGGCAATTCATACCTGGATGACTTGCGAAGCAAACCGGAGGAGATTGATCCTCCTCAGATTGATGAGTTGCTGGAGGTCTGCAAAGAGCTGAATGATTCTGCCCAAAGCACATTCAAACCTAATACCACAGTATCTACTAGTGTTCGTGAGCTGTTGGAATGTCCAGTGTGCTTAAATTCTATGTATCCTCCCATTCACCAGGTATGTATTTAAGACACTGGTTTTACCTAATAAAAGGACTAACTATGGAATGCCCGTGTTTAGATTTATATCAGTTTTTTGGTGAGTGAATTTAACTAGTATTTTTTATGCTGTTTAAATATGTTGATAAAAGTCATGGATGGAACAGTTGCCTACACCTGGTTTTCCTTCTTGCCTTTTCCTGTGTAAATTTTCCTGAGTGATTTACCCGTTAGGTGTCTTCCCTATTCAACGTGCATTGTATGCATCCTTCATAAGTTCTAACATACTGCACTGGCTTTTTACCAGATTTCATTTCCATGGGGAACTCAATTTATATTGCTCTTATATGAACAGTTGTTCTGATGCTTCTGGTGTATGTAATTGATAGCTTATTAACAGACAATATGTATATGCATTTTCAGTGTCAGAATGGGCATACACTATGTTCAGGATGCAAGCCTAGGGTACACAACAGGTGCCCCACCTGTAGGCATGAACTTGGAAATATTAGATGCCTAGCTTTGGAGAAAGTGGCTGCGTCTCTGGAACTTCCATGCAAATATGAAAGCTTTGGGTGCAATGGAATCTATCCTTATTATAGCAAGCTTAAACATGAATCACAGTGCGTCCACAGGCCATACAGCTGCCCTTACGCTGGATCAGAATGCTCTGTCGTTGGTGATATTCCACATCTGGTTGCTCACTTAAAAGATGACCACAAAGTTGACATGCATAATGGCAGCACTTTCAATCATCGATATGTGAAGTCTAATCCTCATGAAGTTGAAAATGCTACGTGGATGTTGACAGTAAGCATCTTCTTGCAGTCTACTGATTCTCGCCTGTTGTTGGATGGAAACTGATTTATTCACTTTCATTTGCCAGGTTTTCAGCAGCTTTGGTCAATACTTTTGCCTGCATTTTGAAGCCTTTCAACTTGGTGTAGCTCCTGTTTACATGGCATTCTTGCGATTTATGGGAGATGACAATGAGGCAAAAAAATACAACTACAGTCTTGAGGTGGGGGGCAATGGGAGAAAGATGACCTGGCAAGGAGTCCCGCGAAGTATCAGAGACAGCCACAGGAAAGTACGGGACAGTTTTGATGGTCTTATCATTCAGCATAACATGGCTTTGTTTTTCTCGGGTGGGGACAGGAAAGAATTAAAACTCAGGGTAACTGGGAAGATATGGAAGGAGCAGTAGTAGCATGATTTACATTCGGCCAGGGACTTGTCAGAGCTCTTTCATGGTTTAGGCTATTATGGGTAATGTGTTTTTTTGGTAGCAAACTCTCCTTGCTTGCCTATGGTGTTGAGTCTCTGGAGTCATAGCAATATTGCTATCTGAGCTAGTCATTTTGCTGTGGGTAGTTTCTTTTCTTGTTTATATAGTTTTCAAAGAATCAGTGAGTATTTTCTATGGTATGGTTGTCGAGTTCTCAATCCGAAATACTCCTCCAGAATTCAGATATTTCTTTGTTTTTTATGAATCAATTGCAAGGATTCTCAGAATAGAATCTACGTCTGTAGTGTCAGAATAGATTACCACATGTCCACATGTACTCATTACTGGCAAAATCCAGCTCTTCAAGTAATGACTGCCATGTTGGCGAGCAAGTTTTATACACGTTGGAAATTGAAATCAAAGTTGGGATTTTTAATTTATCAAGCAAAACTTTGTGACATACATAACATAACATAAAATAACAACCCAAAGCAGGAAGTGCCATCAGCTAGTCATCAAAGTTATTCATGACAGGCGTTTCAGAGCTTACAAACAGCGAGTCATCGAAGTTTCAGAGCATGACAGCAGATGAGAGATGACTTAGCCTTCGACAGGATGAATCATCAAAACTTTCCATGATCTTAGGGGAAGTAAGCAATTTCTTGATTTAAACAAAATTCAATTCTCATTGCACTTAGCTAAGTAAGCATCCCAGCCTTGGAGACGATACTCCCTGGCCACTTCTGCAGGGTTTGATGCTTTTATGATTCCGCGGCCGACGATTATAATGTCACTACCTCTATCACATATAACCTGGGAAAAAAACTTATCAGTGACTTTTTAAAGTGGTACTAAAATCCATGAATAATGCTTTGAATACATGCATCTTAGTGGTTAAAATAATTAAATGACCTCTTCAAATAAAACTGAGCTACACGGACACCATTCATAAAATGAGAGCAATGCTTGAAACCTGAATATTCAGCTATAAAGAAACTTACTGAATGAGGAGTGTTATACTGTTGGCCTAATGCATCTCCACCGACAACCATTTGAACTCCAGGTGTTGCGTGAATGAGAGCAGGATTTCCAGGTCCTCCAGGCCATGATGCTGGATTTACTGAGATAAAACCAATGACAAAATCTGAATGCTCCTCGGCGATTTTAGCAGCAGCTGCTTTGTAGTCTCCTTTGGCAAAATTACCAGCTGAGCTCATTTCTGCAAGCAACAATAGACCTCTGCCTCGAGGCAAACCCTAGGCAAATTAAGAATCAGGAAATGTTAGGTATTTTGAGTGCACGCTTACCTGGTAAGAAAACATCAACTATCTCTAAAGAATTTTGACGCAGAAAACCTTCAATTTCAAACCATCAACGATTCCAGGACCAGAGATGATGTGAGCATTAACTATATCTGCCCAATCCAATATGCGAAAAACACCACTGCCACATACAAATGAAGGTGTTACATAAAACAAAGAACATGTAAACTTTAAAAAATCACATAGAAAGGCTTGCAATTCACCTTTCATACTGCATTGTCACTGTGTTACCTATGTCAGCAAATTTTCGGTCTTCAAATATCAGAAAATTGTGTTTGTCTGCAATCTGTTTATAAACTAAATGTCAGCTGGGGTGAATCAATATCCAAAACTCAGCTGAAAAACACTAATCTACATTTCTTCAAATCTGAGAGCATCAGAGAGTAGTCATCACACAGCAGTGAATGTACAAAGAAATGTTTCCTCCTCAAATCACGTGATTGCCATAAAAAACTAAAACTAGCAACTAAATGATGCACAATGTTAAACTACTTGATGAGAATTATTATAAAGCAATGCCACTGAAGGATAGCATGCTAAAATTGTCCTAGTTCGAGTTAGTTACAGGACCACAAGTATATGGAATAAAGAGGCTATGCTACAATTGACTCCACACTTCGGCTAGTGCTGGCCCATGCGGCAAAATATATGAATAATGTATGGGCCCAAGGATGATTTACTTAGCCAAAGTTCGATAAAATGATTATAGGGGACATCATCCCTGAAGAGTTTCCACTAAATGCAAGTTACTCAGCAAAATGTATCATGGGAAAGCTAAAGTTGTAGAGCTAGCCATTTCGATAGATAAAAGCCCATTTCTTTCTTTCCATGTCAAACTACTTCTTTTGAAGCCTACTACTAAAATCAAGTTACAAAGCAGTTTTTTGTTAACAGTTAGGGACAAAATGGAACAGAAATATTATGATTCAAACTTGTAAGTAGATTGTTAGCTTCTTGACTTTGCTCTTCATATTTTTAGTTCTTGTATAATACTCCATTGCTGAAACTAATACAGCAAATAAAAAACCAAGTTTCTTATTTAGTTAGTTACAAATCAAGTACAACCAACTTCAGGGCAGGGGAACCGCCACAAAACATGCAATAAGATACAAACAAACAAATATGCATGAGTTAGATTCTCACCGATCTCAGCTTTGAACCAAAATCTGAGGTGAAATCAGGAAAAATGTCGACATGGGTTTTCAACATGCATATCTCAGGTCCAACCTACATCATCAGCAAGAAAATTCATGACAATACCAGTGTCAATACCAATACCTGACATACAAAAGAAGAAAGATTCAAACACCAAAACCAAACCTTGTTAGCTAAATCAAGCAATTCAGCCGCAGTCCCGACATCTGCAGCCAAGCACAAATTCGACTCCTTCTCCATCATAATCTCAAACAACCTCCTGCCAGTGGGATTCTTGGCCAACTTAGCTCTCTCCCCATAAGGAACCCTAACCCTAATTCTCCCCGGCGCCGAAACTGGAGCAGGCACCGCCACCCTCCTATTCTCCTCCAAAAACTTCATCACGTTTCCTTCCACCTCCTCACTCACCTTTCCATCCTCCCTCAAAACCCTAACCATCTCACTCAACCTAATAATCGAATGCAGCCTCACCCCATTGCTCTCCAGATTCTCCCTCCCGCCTTGCTCCCTGTCAATCAATACCACAGCATCAGTCACCTTCAACCCCGCCGCCCTAAGCGGCGCCGCCGTCTCCAGCACCGAAGCGCCACTGGTCACCAAATCCTCCACAATCAAACACGCCTGTCCCTCCGAGAAGACGCCTTCAATCGCTTTTGCGGTACCGTAGTCCTTAACCTCCTTGCGCCGCATCAGCATCGGGACGTTGTTGTCGAGCGAGACGCAGGTTGCGATGGGGAGGGCGGTGTAGGGGACGCCGCAGATGAGGTCGAAGGATACGGTGGAGGCAGGAAGGGAGGAGATCAGGGTTTGGGAGATCAAGCGGAGGAGAGAAGGGTATGAGACGATGAGACGGAGGTCGATGTAGATTGGGGAGTAGATACCGGATTTGAGCTTGAAGTTGCCGAATTTGACGGCGGAGATTTCATGCAGTTTGAGAATGAGAGACTGGACGGAGGCGGAGGATGGCGGCAGCGTTGACGTCATAGTATCCGGCGGAAGGTTTACGCAATGAAGTGGAGTGAGGAAGTGAGACGTAATTTAGAAATTGTAATAGTTTCCAACTTTGCCTTTGTTTTGTTTTCAATTGTATTCCAATTGGAGGAGAATAAATTACTACAAATTTAACTATGAAAAATCTAACTATCAATTTTCATAATTTCAAAAAAAAATTAATTAATTAAAAGTTGGCAAGTATTTAATTATTAATCAGTTAAATCATTAAAATATTTAGTGTTATTATAAATCAATTTGTTTATTCTTGAAATAAGGGTGTACGTGGGTCAATACACTTGTGAGTTGCTTGATAACATAGGTCAAAATCAGTTAAAAGTCATTTGAGAATAAGCGAGTCAAGCTTAAACATAGTTTTAAAACTAGTTAAATAAATGAGTCAAATATAAACAATGAGTTATTCGATTCATTTATATTCGTGAACAACTAATTTATGAGCTCATTTAGAAGTTTGAATAAAATTTATTTTTAGCTCATGTGAGGTTCCTTTTTAACTTCATTAGAAATATTTTTTTATAAAACTAAATAATTTGTTAAGAAAGTGAAATTGTTAAATGATTAGTTCATATAAAGCTCAGTTGAGTTCGATTGCGCGTAATTGAGCACGTTTAAGCTCGATCGTGCTCATTTTAACGAGTATTTTTAATTTATATTATATCATCAAAATGCTCAAATGAAGGCACGAGCTCCTTAAAATTAAATGAGATGAACACAAACATATATTTTAAAAGATCGTCAAAATTCGGTTCGAACTGAACTTCAAGAAATTTCTAATAAGTGAATTTGAATGGTTCAATACTCGACTGAACTCAGCTCGTTCATTTGCACACCACCAGAAATTAATTTTAAGCTTGATCAATGAGGAACGGTCCTGATTCCTTGGGACCTCGAAGTGAGACAAAAATGGGCTAGTTGATAATGTGTGTATTCAAAAAAAATTAAACATACATTTTTTTTTTCTCAATTGATCTCATTGTACCGATCTAATTTTTAGCTAATATAGCTTTAAAGGAATATATTTCTTATGTAATCGGATATACAGTGACACTGTGTATAATCTACATTAGTGAGTCAAAAGACATTGTTTGAATGATTTTTAAGAGTTTCTAGCATTTTGCGATTCAAGACTTTTAGATTTTCATACATTTGTATTTTTAAGGTTTTAGAATCTAGAGTTGTTGGTCTCAAAGTTTTGTGGGTTTTAGAAATACTCTAAAAACACTATTAACCTAAAACTTAAAAATCACAAAAACTCTAAAATAATAAAAATTTTAAAATTCTGAAATACTAAAATTTCTAAAAATTATCTAAAACGATATCGTTTCGCCCGCTCATGTACCTAGCTCATGTACAACAATGTAAACTGACAAACCTCCATTATAATATAAACTCATTATAGGAGTAGTTTTTGTTGTTTTATGAATCAAATAAATGATTTGAGTGAAATATTAGATTCATATTTACATTATTATTAAAAATATGTAAAATGTGTTTGTGCTTTGATGGTTGAGTTATATGACATAGCTCCAATATACAAAAAGGAAATGTGTAATATCAATAAATAAAACTATTCATCGCTCGGTTTTCAAAGCAACCAAAATAAACATAACCTATTTATTCATTTTTGTATTTTTGAAACCAAAAACTGATCCGTTTTACCATGATTCGGTTTCAAACCCAATCGATTTAGTTTGGTTGGAACGGAAAAACATATTTAATATTTATTTTTTTTGATAGATTTTAAATAATATGATCTAAATCCACAATTAAATTATAAATAATTTGAAAAAAAAATGCTATTAATTTATCATAAAATAAGTTGTTAAATACTAATAAACTCAATCTAAATCTTCAAGTATTAAATATAAAAAATAATATGATTTTGAATTTATAAGTGAAAATACACACGCATCCAACCACCATCGTGAGACTTCGAATCCAAAACCTTATGAAAGACGGACAAATCACCTTACCACTTAACCACCACCGGATGTCAGACATTATTTTAACTAGATATTTATCCGTCGAAGGCGTCGAGGTGCCGGTGCCCCCACTGGAGTTTACTATAACTACTGCCTATTTCTTACCGGGTCTCACTGAAACGGTCGAGTAAAAACTTAAATCATATCCAATTCATCAGGTTAATTCAAAAGAAGCTAAAAAAAAAAGTCCTCAATCTCATCGAGAGGGAGACATGCGCATCGGGTGGACACCGATCCCTTCTCGCCAGCTTCTAACATTAGAAGTGTTGATTTACCAATTCGGATCCGGTGCTGTGAAATCCAAACCGATGCCGTTTTAATTGTTTGATAGTTCCTCAAATCAAAACGACATCGTTTCAATTACAAATCACACTCTAACCCCCAACAACTAGATGCATGACAATGGGCAGAAACTAGATTCACTATTTTTTCATATTATTTTCTTCCTTCATTTTAAAGTTAAATAAATACCCCTTAAAAGAAAAGTAAATAAAAAATATAAGGAAAATATTATGAAGTTGATTTGAAAAATTTTTAATTATTTTATTGAATTTCAATATTATAAGACACGCATCCGATGATATTGATTTAAAAACGCTTAATAGGCAATTAAGAGCAAATAAAAATTCAAATTTGAATGTTAGAACATTGTAATTGTAATGTAAGAATTCTATTCATAGCCACTTAATGAAAAACCCCCACAAATCAAAGACTACATGTTCGAGTACAATGAAGCTTGATCGAATCTGATCCCAGCTGCTCATGCGCAAAGTCCATTCATGATCTCGTCGCCGCAGTCAGTTTTGTCTTTTCAAAACACAAGGCTTTAACTTGCTCATATCTGATAGCTGAACTGGTTTCAGCAAGAAGTCATCCGCTCCTTCCTCCAAGCATCTATTGATTCTGGAAGGAACATTCTCGGACGACATGATCACCACCGGAACATCCCTCAGGGAAGATGATTTTTTTATCCTTTTCAGTAGATCATAGCCTGTCATTCCTGGCATGCAGTAATCCGTTATGATTAAGTTCACCTCCATCTCTACATGATCGACATGTTGTTTATCAGCGCCTTCTACCAGACCCAGAAGCTCCAGAGCCTTGTTCCCGGAATCAACTGTAGTGACTGCGAAAACACATCAGGTTAAGACACAATAAATCAAAATCAAATTTATAACTTTAAAAAAAAAATGTAAATAAGAAGATGAAGGTACCTTGATACGAGGAGGTTTTGAGGAGCATCTCAATAAGCTTTCTGTCAATGACGCTGTCATCAACAGCAAGAACATGAAACTGAGACTTTGCTGCACCGAAGCCCATTTCTCAATCCGACACGAACAAATTCGAATTCAAAATCAGACAAGTAATTAAGCCAAGCCCAGCAAGCAAGAAGATGATGGTGAAGACGAAAATTGAAATGTATGATTCTTAAAGAAGAAGAAATATCCATTAGGGAAAAACTAATCCACCAAAATCTTTGACAGTTTGTAAAGCATGATCCGACAGATTTCATCTTCGGTATCTGCAGAATCTCCCTGCTTCCATTTTAAATTATCAACTTGGCTGATCTGATTTTGTTGCGTATAAAAATAATGGAGAGAATACACATGAGATGCAGTGTTTTTTCAAATAAATTTAATGGTGGTTTGGGGAGAGGTTTTGATAGAATAAATTTGTGATCGTGTGTATATTTGGCCTTTGAAGTGGTGTCAAGGGTGCTTTAATGTGGTGCATAATGGCCTTCTGATTAGACGTGAAGCTAAAAGTGATTCATATCACAAAGTTGATATTCTCCCATGTGGTAGATATTGGTAGATCCGTACGAGAGGATTTTGAGAATAAGGACATATCCATTCAAGTTTTTTGGAAAATTTTGTGTCTATGAATCAGTTTGAATTAATGTGGAAGGTGGTTTATATGTTTTTGACACAAAGTAGTTTCGTACGAACCGTGAAAAATCTTAATCATGTTTCATCGTACCAAACCTGATTAAAGGTGATGAAATATGATTAAAGATCAATTTTGATTTTTAATCACATATGGTAGGATGGTCACCATTGGAAAAATTAAACGTGATTAAAGATCAATTTTTTAATAAAAAATTAATTATGTAAATATGAATAAATAATTATGACAAGTGGATCCATGCGCAGATATTTATTAAATTTAAAAAATTGTAATTTATTGTAATATAAAAAATAGGAAAAGAATGATATGACAGGTGGATCCATGCGCACAGATTTAAAAGGTTTGTTTCAATATAAATATAAATTTATGAAAAGTAAATTTATGACAACGTTGAGCTAATATAATACAAATTCCACGTAACATGACACAAACATACTTTTAAAATTCGATAAATCATACCAACACCACCGTCATCTACCAGGAAGGAGTGGCTTCCGCAGCTGTCGCCCACCCGCGTCTCAGTCATGTTACAAGTTTTATGCCATATCATTTTATTTTTTATCATTCTTAAAATAAAATTTCATATTGAATAGAAAACTCATAAACTCTATAGAAGAGATGAGAACTATTTATAACAATAAATTTCATATTCCGATTATTGAAAATTTCAATAAAATCATTATGAGATGAGACCTATTTATAACAATAAATTTCATGTTCTGATTGTTAAAAATGTCAATAAAAACATTAAAATTTACATGAAAGGCATCAAATATATTATCAAATAGCCGGAATTAAAATTATCACTATTTATCCAATCAACCCGAACTATCATGATTATTAAATAAAGTACAAATCATTTGTTTTTACGAACATCTTTACTCCATTAGTTCACTTTAAACATCGTTATCATAAGTTTTACCCCAGTTTAATAAAAAAAAACTAGTGTGACCCTATTGGTTAATCTCAGATCCAAATCGAAAGTGATCAATAATATGAAGTCTATGATCAGAGGACACCCCAAAATTAGGGTCTTGGTCCCCGCCGCTGAGCGTCAACACCTCTATAAAAGGTACATAAGTTACACCTGATAAGTAACTTGATCCAAAATCAAGTTTGTTATTTGACAAAACTCAGAAAAATTCAATCCTGATCATTAGAGGTGCTGCGATCGAAAAACCATCGTGGCCAGCAACCATCTGCCAGCTGTTGCAGTCTGAAGATCTTCACAAGACGATGTCTTCTTCGTCCAATACTGGTTATTATGTTGATTCCACTTACTTTATGTTTTGATGTTGTTGGATCTGTTTATCCTAGTTTTATGTTTCATTTCAATTCAGATTTGGATCTATTTATCTTAAATTTTATGTTCCATATTATCATTTGTCACTTGTGGGCTATAGACTAGCAGATGACAAACAAAAATTGTGGAGCTTAGTCAAACTTTAAAATTTCACTTATGAAGGTTCTTAAAAATTTTTTGCAGTGGTAATGTTTATTGCATTTTATATTTAATTATAATATAATTTTATTTTAAAGTTATATGCATTTTGAGCAGTGGCGGACGCACAGGTAAATCAGTGGGGTCAGATGACCCCGCTGAATTTTTTTTACCACTATAATACCAAGTTGATTTTATACAAAAATATTGATGTACAAACAATGACACCTCTCAAACCAGAATAAAAATTGAACTTACAAAAACTCAAATCATAAGATCCGATTAAAAATCGAAATCAATCAACTACCAAATCCGTTCGAAATGGCACATCTGCACCAGATTATTAAAACTGGATCTCACCGGCACCAATTGTCACATAGTGACAGGCGACGCGCCCTCGCTCCACCATCCTCACACTTTGCCGCCTTCACATCTTGCCTCTCACGTCTGGCTTGTGTCTCTCACCAATCGCGCCATGTCGCCCTAGTCTGACTTGCGTCTAGCGTCTGGCTTGCGTCTCTCACCAATTGCGCCATGTCGCCCTAGCTTGACGTGCCTCTTGCCTTGCCTCTCTCACCGGCCGCTCGGCGCCTCTCACCCGTCTCTCTCATATGTAGACAGAATTTAGGATTTCTCCATCTACATTCCTACTTATTAAATTACATAAAATTTTAATTATGATCCAGCCCAAATAAGGTCCGTATATGTTGTTATGAAGTCCGGCCTACATCTTCTTTTCATTAATAATAGAATTAAATAATAAATTTAATTTGTTTTGAAAAATAAATTAGGGATTGAAGCAGGGGCAACATTTTGGAAGTCGCAGCCTCCAATAGTTCGGCAACCACATTCTTCATCTATTTTCACTGTTTACAAATTTAAAGTGAGAGAAATTAATCTGCATTTTTAGAGCATTATTTCGATTTAAATTTTTTAAAGATAATTTATTTCTCAACTTTTTTATATTTTACTTTGAAGAGAGTCAAAGACGAGTCTACTATTAATTTTTCTTTGTAGAATTATCTTATGTTGAGATAGTTTTATATTTTTACTGTATAAACATTACAAAAGAAAAACTGTAAAACTGACCACTTTGACAAATGTTACGAATAGTTCTAATCAGTATATTTATGATCGATTCAAAGTATGAAAACTCATCGTGTAATGACATAAGTGATCATATTATTCTTGATAAAATTTGTTCGACCCCTTTGATTTATTTTTCTTGATCCGCCACTGATTTTGAGTATTATTGAAAATTATGAAATTAGATTAAGTGTACTCAACCAAGTAGACTTTCTTTATGAATTCTACTCGATCAAGTAAAATGTGTTTATGATGCCCCGAAGCTTATTATAGTCTCACACGGTCTGAGTAACTTTTTACTCGACCGAGTAAAATTCCTTTGTGAACTATACTCGGTCGACTAAGTAAAATGAGTTTGAGAGACTCAGAACTTTCTTTGAAAGTGGCACGATCTGAGTGAGCTTTTACTCAACCGAGTAAGTGATTTATACTCGACTGAGCATCCTGTGCTCAACCGAGTATGGGGAAGAACTAACCTTTTAATGTTGATAATCTTTAATTAAAACAGAACCAAAGAGATGTTTTGATTAGAGATTCAATTTTTTTATGTTATGATTTACATAATTATTCTAATAATGAATCATTATTCTCTGACCGTAGTTGATTATGATCATGTAGTGTTGTTACTAATTTTTGTTATTATTTAATTATTTAAATTTCTTTTTCAATTCCGCTCAACGGTGATTTTAACTTCGTTGGCATGTAATTAATTAGACCAACGTATAATTAATTTCATGTTTGACATTGCTTCCTTGTATTTGATAATGATGGTTCTTTTTTAATTCAGTTCTTCATGTCTCAAACATTTCTAGCCACACTGCTAGTGTTGATCAACTTAACGACACAAACTTTACAACTTAGAAAGAAAGAATTGAGATGGCAATAGACATTCTTGACTTAGACCCCTTATGAGGTGAACATGGAGGTGCGCCCGATCATGCACCTCCGCTGAAGTGGGCCTTAGATCAAGGTCTCCGAGGTACTAGGTGAAGTTCATAAGAGGTGGTTCGATAAGTTTGAGATTAGTTATACCGATTCAAGTTGCACTTCACATTTTACATACATGTACTTATCAATTAGTGTTATGTTGTTACGTTAATTCTTACATTTGCATTATGTCTGGCGTGAAGTATATTTGGCAATCAAAGGATGATTTAAAGGTCCT
>NQLW01000099.1:1072993-1084945 GCA_002312845.1 Kalanchoe fedtschenkoi
TTGGATAAGCGAAGAGCATACAAGTTTTCTTGGTAACTGTGAAAATCAGACGTCAAGAAGAATAAATATGTCGAAGGCGATATGAGATTTTTGGATTTCAATTTTTGCAGTCCAGATTTGTGAAAAGCCTTAAGAATATCACAATTCCTAATTGCGAAAATTAGTAGTATTTCGGGGTTGCGAAATGCGAAAAGGGTCGTATGGGAAAAAAAGCAAACGGTGATGCAAAAATGATAGAGAACGAAGCAAATAAGATCATTTTGATAAAAACTCATAAGTGAGTTAGATATGTTGTGAGCTTCTCTGCCGATGGTTGTGTCACGGCCATGTGTTGAGAGGTTCGGCATTGGAGTTTGGGTTTCCTTATTTATATTTCTCTTGGCTGGGAGTTATGGAGAACAGTATATCGGATTTTGTAAGCTGTGTGTCAGTAGTACTACTATGTTAATCCCGTGTTTGAGTTTGTTAAATGCTACATCATGTTGTGGTAGCTCTTGTTTTTGTGACTTTCTTATACGAGTTAGTTGCTTTGTGGATAATGTTCAATATCTGTTTGTGATATTGTCACTGGATTCAGTTTGCACCACATGGCACAGATCATGCACTTTTATTAAGTTAGTCAACAGTTTTTAGATGTCCTTGGCATATATTGTTTTGATTGCTTTACTGCTTGTAGTTTCTTTTGTAGCTTTAATTCTTTTACCTTCCATACCTTGTGTGTATATTATATTTCAGTGTTAGGTTGCTCTTTGTCTGTCACAAACAAGTTTGCGTTTTATGTAGTCTGTGGAAGGCTGCCATGTTGGTGTTGATTTGTTTGGCTGAGGTAGTGTATGGGTCTCGTGATTGTGATTTGGGATTTGGGTTGGGATATGGATTGGTCAATAATAGTTGATAGTTGAGAGCTGATAATTTGAAGGAGGAAGAAGTGAGTTAGGTGCGTATTGAGCATTATTGTTATCTTAATTTACTTTGACTGGCCTTCTAAATTTTCATCAAATTTTCTTTCCCACAAACTCTCTAAACCAAAAATGGAATTCTCTCAGCTTTCCTTCAAAATTTCCTAACCCGATAATTTTCCATAAACCAAACACGGCTTTAATTTTTGTTACCTTTGGGCTTTGAGCATTCTTTCTTCCAGAAACATATATGCTTTTCCTGAACATCACTCTATTTTTTGTGTTTTTTTGTATGTAGTGTACGGTTTCAGGTTGCGCTTCATCCATTGCATAAAAGTTTGCATTTTATCATTTTATGTAGTTTGTTGATGATAACCATATCTCTAGTTGGCATCAAACTTTCTTTTGGGTATAATTATGTTGATTGTGTAATTCATATCGAATCTCAAAGCTTTAAAATTCACTGATAGGACACTTAGATATTAAAATTCACTAATAAGACACTTAGATATTTAGGGAGTCATTGTTGGGTGGACCATGTCCACTATGTGTACTATGAACTAGTCATTGGGGGTGTTACCACATGACAGTATGATCAGCCAAGTGACTTGTTGAAAAGTCAATTTTTTTACAACAAATCACTAAGTGACATGTGTCACTTTTATTTTTCAACTTGACGCGTGCGACACTCCTATTAGTGGTGTCCATGGTACACATGGTGGACATGATCCGCCCAAGAATGACTAATATTTAGGAGGGTACTGATTGCCTCGGCCTCAATTCTTAAAACTTTTTTCTCTATTCGAGTAGGTATGTTCAAGCTTACCAGGAGAATGAGAAGTTGAAGCATAGGTACTGAAGCCGGTTCTGCAATTCGCTGCATTTTCACTCACAGAAGAGTGCTCAATATTTTTCTTGTCTTACAAGTGATCAAATAAAATGTTAATGTTATGGCTGAGAGAAACAGCCTTAAAAGCTTGTTTGAGTAATTAAATCAATTTTTCTTCATGATATGTTGGATCAAGCTGCCGTTTCATTTATTCAGCCAGTTATAAATGTATGCACCCATTGATTTATACGGAGGCATGGTGCCATTTTGATGTTTGTTCTCTGGCTGCTTGATCAGGCAGTGCAATCGTTCTTAATAATTTGTGCACCCTTAAGTATTAATTTTTTCTTAATAATGTTTGTGATATCGAATGATTTTTTTTTAATACGTATGCTAATATCCATAAATGGCTTGTTTTTGGTAAGAGATGAACATTACCATATGCAAATTCAGATGTGTGGTACACATTGGTACTCCAGTGCATTTCTCCCTCTGAATCTGAATAAATATGTTTTCGAACTTTCTCTTTAAAATTGAAAGTGTATGTTCTGGCACGAATCTTAGCAATTACTTGTTCGGATTCTACATATTGATCATTTTGGACTAAAAGAAAACTTTTAGGTGGAATATTCACATTATGTAGAATGTCTTCACTCTCAATAGTTATATATAAGTGGGCAGCCTGAACTCTGAAATAGTTCCATTTTCAATCTCGTTTTGTTAGGTTTTTTTTATATTCTGAAACTAATCTGTCCGGCTGAGCAGTTTTATTCAGTGCTGCGGCTTTCTTAACAGCATTTCCTTCACATACTAATCTCCTTGATTTTTTTCACAACTGTCAATGTTTCTTTTATTGTATATCATATCGACACCCCATCATGATTTTTTTTATCAAATTTACACTACTTATAATGAAGATGCATACTATCTTCAGTATTTTAAACAGTGAGCATCCATTAAGCTATCTTTCTTCGCTATACCAAACTACTAAGTTCTAACTTCTAACAGTGATGAGATGCCCATGACCGTACCTTCCTTCGCGCAGCTCCGATTCCCTGTAATCGAGTCACTCTCATCTCGACCCTGTGGTCATTCTCGATTCTTTTCACATAGCTTGCATGCGTTTTTCAACCAAATCCTAATGCCGTTGAGTTCCCAGCTTCTAAAGTTCCTATCGCGCACTGTGTCACACCTGATTATGACCCTCTACCCTTACTACATGTTTATGCAACATAAGAGTGTATGTCGTTGGACAGCAGACTTTTTCTGTCAATAAAAATAGCATCTTCGTAGTTTTAAAATTAAAATCGTGTTTGAAACAGCGAAATTAGGCAAATAGATTAGATTTGATGACATATGATGAGCAAAATTCTTATCCTACACACTGAATCCATTTCTTAAAAAAAAATTTAGATTTGATAAAATATAAGAGGGAGTGTTGATATATAAATAGACAAGAAAGAATAAAATCCATCTCACTTTTCGCCATTTCTCTTCATCGACAAGATTTTGTATTCGCTTTAAATTCAGGTTCGGAAATCGATCAGCATTCGCCGCTACCAGCTTCTTCAAACAGATAACCACCAGCCAGCAGCAAAAATGTCCGACAGATCATCTCCAGATTTCTCGCGCTTCTACGATCTCATCCGCGCCGGAAGGTTATTATCAATCTCTCACTCTGTACGGCGCGATTTCAAATTTTTGTCCTCCCGCTCCTTGTTCCACTTATCTCATGATGCTAACAACTGCGCAGGTTCGATTATGACGCACTACAAGTTCTGGAATCGGCGATGGCTTCCAACGACGTGAAATCACTTTGTCTTTCGCGATCGTGTCTGAAATCCGTCTTGAGGGCGGAATCTGCATCGGCCATTCGACACTTCAGACACGAGTCTCTTGAGAAGCAGCTTTCCATTCTGGAGTTTTTCGTTCGCGCATTTTCTCTTGCTGGAGATGTGGAGGCAACAATTGCTTTCACCTCCATTTTTGTACTTCTTGACCTGCTTAAATTTGTTTACATGAATCCAGCTAACTCTTCCTGCTTGGTGACTTCTGTAGAGTTGCTTGGTTATGAGGTATGAGGCCTTGGTGTTGCGAGAGCTCAAGTCGGCAAACTATCCGTGGGCACAGGTTTCACCGGAGGAATGGCTGATATTCGCGCAGCATTCACTTGACAATGGCTTCTTCTCCAATGCTGTCAAGGTAAAGAAATATTTGGACACGAAGATGAGTCTTCAAGTAAATTATTCCCTGACCTGTGTTTTAGATTGAAGATTCAAATGTGAGCTTAAATTTTTCAACTGATCTGCTGAATGTTATCTGCATCAAAGTACACAGATGATTGATTTGTTTGGCCTGATGTTAGCTGTCCATTTACTGAGTTTGTTGATAGTTATATAACGATACACGAGTCCGCGACTAGATATTCTGCCACTGGAGTTCTGTGTTCATTTCCTTGAAGTATGTTTACGTAAAAAGTTGAAGCACTTGTGATGAATCCAAGCTTGCTCCTATATTTTTGGCAACAGGTGTGCGACTATGCATTATCAAGCTCTAAGAAGAAGGATGACATGAAGCCTAATGTTGTAGAAATGGCTGCTGAAGCTGTGGAATTTACTCGTAGAGTTAGGAAACTTAGGGATGTGGCCAGCTCGTCGATGTCTTCTCGTTCTGGTATGTGTCATTTTATCGTTCTTATTGATTTTTATTACGTGTCAGCGAACGAAAGCTTACCAAGTTTAGTTTTCAACTGAGAAGTCCCAAGAAGAAGCTGGTCTGATTTCTTGCTAAACTCAACCTGTTTTTATTTGTTCAGTTCAAGCACAGGCTGTAACCTATATGCGAAAGAAAACACAGAATAGCAACAGCAAGAAAAGACCTTTGCCACAACATCATAAAGAAATGCAGCCCCTAGCGAGCACTCTTTACCAAAATGCCATCAAGAAGCGGAATGTTAGGCTGTTGCATAAACACCGAGCCCTTGGACTTTAATACTGAACCTACGGCAAATTGGCTGGAATAGTTATTTGGACAGCTTACTTGATCTATCTAAGCTTCTATTGCAAGCATAAATTCTGTTTTTGGGGTCAGTCTGTGTGTTATTCTTTATACAGATTTGCATAAAGGACTTAATAATCAGAATATTACTTTTTTTCTCAAACAACAGGAAGATTACAAGAGGAAGAGAGAAACAGGAAATACTGGCTCAGCAGGATCAGTAAAAAAAAGAGCAAAGCTTCGGAAGTTCTTGAGAAGCTGCCTTCAATACTGCATAGGAGTAGAACCAGTTACGTAGTATTTCAATCAGTCAATACATTATTACCAAATCACGAGTACAGCAGGCATGTCAATATGCTACAGCCAACCCATCAATCAGCTCAGTTTCACCATCAAAATAATGGCCCAGTGGTCAGTGGATGCCCCTCGTCCTTGACATCTCGGGTCCACCTCTTTGATGATTGAGTGGGTTTATTTATTTAATTGAAAGTTTAATCCTGATTTTTAGAATTTGCTCTCTCTCCACTATTCCACTATTTTATTTTAATAGTAACCTACCTGATTATTTTATTTCGATTTTGACTATATTCGATTGAAATCGGAAATGACATTGACGTTTTTCTTTAAGAAAATCGGAAATGGTAAACCTTGTTTGACATTTTGGCTGACGGGTTGCGTGACCTGTGCCAGTGTGTCAAACAGAGGATCCAATTGACGTTTTGCTCATGTAAAATCAAAGATCCAATTCGCGGTTTGAGTGAGTATGTTCTCTGAACTTTTTTACTAAGTCAAACTGTAAATCATATCACCGGTTTGAAAAAAATAGGAGATCTGATCCCCATTTTGTGTTTAACTTTCTGCAATTGAGCACTTAATAAAACAACACATTTGGGCAATTGGGATAAAATTGGGGCTCCAATCCCTGTTTTGCCTAGGAATTAAAATTGCAACTCATATTTTTCTTCTTCTGCCCGTTTGAAGTTATTTTCTCTGAATTTTCTCCACCAACTCCTTTGTTCCCAAGTTTTATTTCGCAAAACTAGGCAAAAACTTGAATTCTGTCTGACATAGTTTGGTTATTTAATTTTTTTTAGTAATGTTTTATTGTATCTAGTCACTCTTGCATGATAAAATTAGCTATGACAATCTGTAAAAATAGATTTTAAGGTGCCGTTATGGGAACTTTAGAGACCTTGAATAGTAAAATTGTTGAAGAATATGGTAGTGAGGATGAGGAATTATTGGAAGGAGATGGTAATGAAGCTGAACATTTAGATAATAGGTTGTTTTGGGATGATGTTGATGAGGATGGTAGCTTGTGTGGTGTTGAGATATAGGGGAATCGATTTTCAGAATGTCAGAAGTTGGAGTAATAATCCGAACGTGGTAATTCACAATGCAATGGTGAAAATTTATTTAGGCCAACATTTGACTTTCAAACACGTAATATCAAGTTTATTCGCTTCATTATCGTGTTGAGTAAAAGGTCAAAAAGTCTGAGTCCTCTATGGCTCTATGTTTAATTTGAGATGTCGGTTTGAATTTGGGGAAGGAGAAAAGTGCAATTGACATTTACGAGTGGTTAAGAAGAAAAATGTAGTAGTGTTTGTAGAAAGTGTGTTTGAAGGATCACATACTTGTGAGGCAGATGACCTTCCAAAAGATAACATTCATTTAAATATGAATTTCATCGGTTGGGAGATGAAACATATTATTCAAGAAAAGTTAACAGTCTCTCCTCGTCTTGTCTATAGAATAATGATGAAGGAAAAATATGATTTTAATGTGTCTTATTTGAATGCGTAAAAAGGGAGGCAAGAGACACTTGAACTCCTATTTGGTGATTCGGAGAAATAATTTAAACTGTTGCACAAATACCTGGGCACTTTGCGTAAGACTAATTCTTAAACCGTTATTTTTTAGAATAAGAATCCGAAAGCCGATTAATCAATTTATGTGGACCCTATCTTCTAGGCATTTGCATCCACTATTAATATCTTTAAACATTGCAGATCGGTTTTGCCAATTGATTGAACTCATTTGTACAATAAGTACAAAGAAGCTTTACTTGCTATAGTTGTTATTGACGCCAATAATCATTTTGAGCCTATTATTTTTGGATTGGCTGAAAGTGAGAATAATTCTAATTGAAAATGGTTCATGCGATGCATAAGAATGGGTGTGAGCATTTGTTCCGCTTTGTGCATTATTTTAAAAATGAATAATGAAATATTGAATGCAATTAAATTAAATGATTAAATCAAAATAAAAAAAAGTTCAAATGAATTTTGATGGAAGAGAGAGAAGTAGCATGCGTAAATCTCTCTCAAGATACCAAAATACTCTTATGCCTCCATATGACTACATTCCTCTAGCCACATCACTCTTCATTAGTCTGAATCATTCAAGGCCTAAGGTTGAGGAATGATACAGGGTGCCCAACTCGTATTAAAAAAAAAGTGTGTTCCTCAACTTACGGATATTATTAGTGAATAAATAAAATTGATGAATTTAGTAACACTTATGTACATTCATCTACACTTATGTGTACACACATCCAACCACCAGTGTGGGGTTTCGTGTGGAGCTTCGAACCCGTGATCTTACGGAATACGGGCGAGATTCTTTATCACTTAACCACCACCCCTGGTGGCTATGCTCATCTAGTAATTACAACTCTATGTATGGTGAATACAAGGCTCATTCAATTAATATACATGCTGTGTTTTTGGTAAATTATCTGGTTAAATTCTGGTATATAATAACGAGTAAAGGCACCCGTCGTCCCGACGGTTCAGTTCGAAAAAAATTAAAAATCAAACCAAATTATTAGTCATCCATTTTTAAAATATGAAACTGTAAACTAAACGATTTTTTAAAATTTGAAACCGAACCGAATCGCCCGGGAGCGTCGTATGGACAGACACCAGGCGTATCCTATTCTGTTATATATATATATATAGATAATGTATAACTAATACATATAAAATGTAATTTTTAGAACTCATATGCCTATTTTTTCAAACTAATTGGAAAAATACAAGCATTATAGTATTAGTTTTAACATGTAGTCAATATAAAGCGTTCATATGCTGAATATTTAACTGAGTAAATATTTGCATACACAATGAATAGGTAGATTCATCCGGCAAATATATATGAAAATTATGATTTGTGATATGGTGAATATAACTGCTGATATTATAAATATGTGTGTGATGCATTCTCATATGCATTTAAGAAAATATTATTCGTGAAATTAATGAGTTTGATTAATTTGGTGTATATAAATATATTCAAAATTCTATGAGTTTATATTAATTACATTTTATATCAAAATACATTTCAAAATTCTATGAGTTTATATCAAAATTCAAAATTCAAAATTCTCATATGCATAAATAATGAATGTAAAATACATTTCATTTAATTAATTAGTTCTATTTTTCATCTTTTTATTTATATTATTTTCTTTGAATTAAATATTTTTTTAACTTATCTGATCTTTTATTAATTTTTTACTACTTATAACGAGGTGGATTGGTTGAATTGGATAGAACGTCAAAAAGATATCATTTTATAACATATATATTCATATACTAGATATTATCGTTGCACCTCAAAAATTTCTCAGATTATATAACTATTAAGTAATTTCAAGTTTTTGATTGATAATCAAGTGGTAATAGTTATAATTTAATAGTAAAATTTAATTCATGAGAATTTTCAAATTTTTTGTTATTATCTATTTTCCCCTTTATATATAATTATACGTTAATAGCAAAATATATTTCATACATTTATTAATAAATGTTTTCTAATTGTATTTATTAATTTCAGAAGATGGATGGATATAGTAAATTTTCAATTTCCAATAAAATATGAATTTTCTTGGAAACTCTCGCCCAACCCACACCCGAATTAATAAAGCAAAAAAGCAAAAATGTAAGTAGAGATTACCGATGACACTGGACAATGTCATGTCATATTTAAAACGAGAAACCTCATATTAGCTACGGGAAATTAGACGATAACCGTCGCTAAAAAGAGCTTATATCCAGTCACAGTTCTCGGCAAGCGATAGTGCGATGACAGCGACTACCAAATCAGGCGCTCTATGACTCTATCATCTGGCAATAAGATCGTCGTTAATTAATCGAACCCCAAAATCGGATCGATCGTCTTCAAGAGACTTTCGCTTTGATTCCTTCTGGGTTTTGGTGATTATAGCCTTAGTATTGTGCATGTGAGATTTTTTTTAGTGTATAATTGAGGATTAGGTGACTGAAGATGGCGTCAGTGGTTAGTCAACTCGTGTTGCCTTCGGGCGGTGCTGCCCCGAGGCCATGGGAGGATCCGTCTTTCATCAAGTGGAGGAAACGAGATGCTCATGTCACTCTTCACTGCCATGAATCTGTCGAAGGTCTCTCCTTTTCCCCTCAACAATTTGATTGTTCTGAAATGAAAAGATTTCAAATTCGATGCACACAGGTTTGGTTGGACTTTGGACTTGAAGTAAACTCTTGTATTGACTCAGTTGAAACTGTTAGACTGCTTTTGAGATTTAGGGATTTTATCATTGTGATTTGTTATTGGATGGCTGCTGAACAGGATCACTTGGATTCTGGCGAGAACGGAGCAAAGTAGATTTTATTGCGTCCAAATCGGCTGTTTGGAATGATGACGCTGTTTCTGGAGCTCTTGAAAGTGCTGCTTTCTGGGTTGAAGGGCTACCGTATGTCAAATCGTTATCTGGGTACTGGAGATTTTTCTTGGCTCCTGATGTTAAAAGTGTTCCCGAAAAGTTTCATGAGAGCAGGTTTCAAGACTCCACATGGGAGAGGCTACCTGGTAATTGGATTTTCTATGTTCCTTTCAGTGTTTGAATAGGCGTTGATGTGAATTTTGTAATTTTCTTATCTTATTTTAAAGTTCTGATGGAATACAATTGCATATAGTTAATAAACAGCCCTTCAGCAAAGTTGTTCTAAGAGTAAGTGCAAGGGTGCGAACAAGGTCGTTACTAATGCTTTGCATGTGTTTGAAGAGATTTGAACAATGCAGAGTATATTACAATGAAGTTTACATTTTTCTGTAGACCATACGAACCCTTGAATCAGTATCACCACCATATGTACTGATATTTAGGGAGAGAAAGTCTATCAGTGTTATTTTGTTTCCTTTTTCCTTGGTTACATGCCTTTCAGCAAGCAAGCTCAAAGTTTTCTTCCACTATGTTCTTAAAACAGTTCCTTCAAACTGGCAATTGCATGGATTCGACAAGCCCATATACACAAATGTTGTTTATCCATTTCCCGTGACTCCACCATTTGTTCCCGAGGACAATCCCACTGGCTGCTACAGGACTTACTTTCACATTCCTACAGACTGGAGAGGTACTGGCTTTCTGAAGTCATATAAATTGAGCTTTGAAATTTGAATCATATTCTTAGTTGGTTCTGCCTGGTGGCATTCTGGTGCATTCTCCCCTTTTTACAGGTCGAAGGATATTGTTACATTT
Organism: Kalanchoe fedtschenkoi; assembly: GCA_002312845.1. NCBI lineage: Eukaryota > Viridiplantae > Streptophyta > Magnoliopsida > Saxifragales > Crassulaceae > Kalanchoe > Kalanchoe fedtschenkoi. The sequence continues at coordinate 1,083,240 of NQLW01000099.1, forward strand.
TGAAGCTGTTGATTCTGCTTTTTATGCATGGGTTAATGGAGTGCTTGTTGGATATAGGTACATGCTAAAAGAATTATTATCTATTTTACATTAAATGTCACTCTTTTACTAATGGATAGAAGTTTTTCTCATGAAAGTACGTAGGGGACTCAGTAAGAGACAAGAGTATTACTATGTCATCAAGAAAGTACTTACCATAACATCCATGGATTTGTGTATTTTAGCAAGAAAGCATCTTTGAATGCTCTGACTGCTGAGTGTTTCTGAGTTTCAGTCAGGATAGCAGATTACCAGCTGAGTTTGAAATCACTGATTATTGTCATCCTTGTGGATCGGAGGAGAAGAATGTGTTAGCTGTTCAAGTGTTTAGATGGAGTGATGGTTCTTACCTTGAAGATCAAGATCATTGGTGGTTATCTGGTATTCACCGTGATGTGCTGCTTCTATCAAAACCACAGGTCGTCTGTAATTTCAGCTCATAGTTTTTTAAGTGGAATTTGCTCATGATTTGCTTTCGCAACTACCTGGCCTCCCTAATATCTAAAAGATACAACCTTCCTTTAATGCCAAGGGATGCGTTCACCAGGTCTAGGATGGAAAATATTTTGTCATTTTTTGAACTGTTGATTTTTACATTTGCTTTGGTGCGAATTAAAAAGCCTATCAGGGAATTGTGTACCCTATTGTGTGATTTTTATTTATTTTTTCATTTATTATTCTGTTTTGAGGGTGCAAAATGCCAATGGAGCATGTAACTGTCGAACCCTGTCATCTAAAGTTGACAGGAGAAGCCTAATTCCTTATGTTATTGCAAAATATATACAGGTGTTCATCACAGATTACTTCTTCAAGTCCAATCTTGCAGATAATTATCATCTTGCAGATTTGGAGGTAGGTGCATATTTGTTGAGTTTTGAGTTTGATCTTCATTCACTGTTTGTGTGGATTGTTTTGCAGGGTGGGCTGGCTGATTTTGAGAGCTAATCAACTGAAACTTTATGCCTTTTTTATTAACACCCAGGTGGAAGTGAAAATTGATTTTCCAAAAGAAACGCCCAGAGATAGCTTCCTCGAGAACTTTTCTGTAGAAGCTGTGATGTATGATTCCAGGCAGTGGCATCCAGATGATAAGAACACTGATTTACTATCATCTAATGTGGCAAATCTGACCATAAATCTTCAGCCATGTGCGCTTTTAGGATTCCATGATTATAGACTGACTGGGAGCTTGAAACTGCCAAAGCTCTGGTCTGCTGAAGAGGTGATAGTTTGCAATAAGAATTCTCTTTACTGTTATTTTTTAATAATCTGTCAGATAAATCTTACTTGCAAGTTTATTACGTTATATTCCATATTACACCTTATCCTGTAAACGCAAAAAGCTATCTGTGCTTTACTCAAATCATGGTGTAGCTGTCTTATCAAATTTTGCTGTACTGATGTGTCTTTGATTTATTGTTTGGTCTCCACTAATTTGTGTATAATATCGATTTTGGTTATGCCTTGTGGCTTCATTAAATCTCTGTCCCTGCAGCCTTATTTATATACTCTCGTAGTCATTCTCAAAGATGCATCTGGCTCTGTGATTGACTGTGAATCTTCTCAAGTTGGTATACGGCAAGTTACAAAAGCTCCAAAGCAGTTACTTATTAATGGAAAACCTGTTATGATACGAGGAGTCAATAGACATGAACATCATCCGCGTG
>NQLW01000099.1:1087737-1118115 GCA_002312845.1 Kalanchoe fedtschenkoi
GAGCTTCCCCCGCTGCCACGTGTTGGGGTTGAATTCCATTTGGACAAATCAATCGACGTGGTCAACTGGTACGGCAGAGGTCCATTTGAGTGTTACCCAGACCGAAAAGAAGCTGCACAAGTGGGAATTTACCAGCGAAGTGTGCGTGACATGCACGTTCCTTACATTGTCCCAGGGGAATGTTCTGGCAGAGCTGATGTCCGATGGGTGACATTTCAGAACAAGGATGGCATTGGACTTTATGCTTCTGTCTATGGCACTTCACCATTTATGCAGATGAATGCAAGCTTCTATTCTGTACAAGAGCTTGACCGTGCTACTCACAATGAAGACCTTGTTGAAGGCGATACTGTCGAGGTAATAATAATTTGTAACATTGCATATTTTCAGAGTCCTCATGCCTGATCGCTGACGACGACCTCGTCCTGACTCCTACATTTCCAGGTTCACCTTGACCACAAACACATGGGTATTGGAGGAGATGATAGCTGGTCGCCAAGTGTTCACGAGGAGTATCTGATCAAACCGACACCATACTCATTTTCCATCAGGCTATGTCCAATCACGGCAGCCTCACCAGCCTCGGACATTTACAAGTCTCAGCTGCGCAGCTAGATAACCCTGTCGTTTATCCGAATTTCAGATTCTTGATAAATAAATTTATGTACTGCTGAAAATAAAGTGTAAGCTTCAGACAATCTTTGGCTCTTCCACGGATACATTTTGCTGATATCAGGAAGGTAGTTGTGGTCGTTTGCTGATTTATTACTAAAATAGCATCACATGCAATCGGCAGAGCTGTTAGGCAACTAAGAAATATCCATAATCATTTTGGACAGCTCTGTTGATTGTGAATTACTATAATTTTTCAGAAAAACGGATATATCTCGTCAGGTTATACAAGATATATACAGATCGATTAAAATAATTTTATTTTGAATGGTGTTTAGAGGTTTTAGAGTTTTATGATTTAAAATTTTTAATATTTTAGTGCTTCTAGCGTTTTGAGAGTTTTTAGGATTTATTTTTTTAGTATTTTTAGGATTTTATCATTAAGGGTTTAGAGAAACGACGCCATTTGGGATGAATTTGGAAACATCCAAAAAACACTAAAGATATGAAAGATTGAAATAAAAAAATATTTAAAATCCTAAAACAATAAAAAAATTAAAACTTAGATATCTTACATCTCATAAAAAATAATCTAAAACGACATCATTTTAACCGTCATGGTACATAGCTTATATATCCTGAAAGGGTATATCTGCTAAGCCCATAATTTTTTTTAGATATAATTTTTTGGTAAACTATAAAAAGATAGTATGAACTATCACACTTTTTAAAATTGCAGGTATAACTATCAAATTTTGTAATTTAAAGAAAAAAAGTAATTTGAGACTATTTTGTAATTGATTAAATTATAATCTCACCCCGATAAATTCTAAACTAATTATAGCTTGATCTCCTACGTTTGGTAGCAGGGATAAGTACTGGGAGAGGATAAATAATACTTAGATGATGCGTTTGGTAAGTTTTTGAATTGAGTTATTAATAATACTAGGATTATGATTACTCTTACGCCACGTTTGGTAGCCGGTATGAGATTAGGGAGTATTATTTGTACCGGGATTAATTATCCCACCTAGTTTGTATGGATTATTAATCCTGATTTTAAAGAGTAAAATCTATACTAGGGATAAATAATACTTATCCTAATAGTGAACCAAACGTACCACATCGGTATTAATTATCCTATCTCATTGTTAATACACCTATCTCATTGTTAATACATGCTACCAAACAGGGGAAGATGAGTATTATCTATCCAATCAGTTGAGGTGGGTTAAATTATCCCGATCTGATCATTATACAATTATCCAAATCTCTCTATAACATATCATGAGAGACGAACGAAGAAATCGATCAAAATAAATAAATCGAAATCAACTAAGGAAGGCCGACGAAGCACATCACCTCACACGGAGACGAAGATCGAAATCAACCTCGACGAAGCAACGACGCCGGTCCGGACGAAGCGCAGAACCTGAGACGGCATCATCAAAACAGTGGACTGGACAAATCGCAGAACGGAAGGAAGAAACTCTCATACGGCGGCTCGATTATGTTGGATTTCCATAAGTGGAGGTTGCAGTTCGTCGGATTTGTTGCCGGAGTCGTCGTTCTCAGCATCGCAGCTGAGAAATGCCGGCAACTGGTCGGAGAAGGGGCCTCCTCAAAGAGTGGGCAGTTTACAATCTTAAATTGCTTTGACATGGGTTCTGGAAGAGTAGCTTGTGGAGTGAAGGAAGGTATAAAACTCTACTTCTATAACATTAGATCTGCTCATGTCGGGATGGCGAGGCAGAAAGCAATTGAGACTGCTCTTGCTGATGCAACGGCTCAAGGACTAGCAGCCAATCTAGCAGCCAAATTTGCTCAGAAAGAAGGTGAAAAGACAGCAAAGCTCGTTACTTGCCAAGCAAAGCGAATAGTAAGCCCCATCATCTCTTCTGGATGGGATTTCTTTGAAGCTGTTTACTATGGTGGAACTATGGCTGAAGGTTTTCTCAGGGGTAATTTGGTAAAATAATTTTTATCCCGGTGTCCAACCAAACATGTTTTCAAAATTATAAATAATACCATTATATTCAATCCGGGTATAAATTATCTCATCATTAATAATACTCAATACTTGTCCCGGCTACCAAATGCAGTATTAGTAACACAATATAATGATAATAATTGAGTTCAGTTTTTCATGTGTGATACATAAGCAATACAAACCCATGTGATAATATTTTCAAAATATAACACAATATGAATTTTTAAAAATAATAATGATAATAAGTGATAAAATCAACTAGTAAATAAACTGAATCAAAAGTAAAATGAGAGCACCCATTTCCTATAAACTATATTGATGAAAATATATCTGATAATTTAATAAAAAAATAAATACATATATCAAAACCAAAGTAGTCACAAATATTTACGGATAAAAACATGATATTTGAATTGTTCGTTTGGTAAATTTTCAATATAAATTTACATTGTTGCCGCTAGGTTGAACCTTCACAAGCAGTGACTTTTGTAAAAACAGTCTGTCAATTTCAAACATTATATACAACAAGTTTACATCTCAAACTCTCATATAAACATCTCCCACGAAGTATCATCAAGAAACATTAGATTTTGATAACCATATTGGTGGTGGTCTCCGGCATCATTGGTTTAGTTGTGTTCGCATGTTACGGAGATGTATACTCTCAAGTCCAGCCACACTGTTCTTAATATTACATCACATCGATTTGAGTACGACTCAATATGAGTAAAGACTCCAACTTCCGGGACGTCATAATGTAGTTCTACTATGATGACGGTACATGCATGTATCAGATGATCAAAAATACTACAGTGTGGATCCATACAAATTGAAGTTTCCATGCATGCAACAAGAGCGACACATCTCGCGGGACTTCAATTGTCTAAAATACACCGTTTACCCAAAATGAGTTTTGGCTTATGGAATATTCCAGTTTCATTTGCACAAGAGATTCACCAAACGATCCTAGAGCTATTGGTTTCGCAAATAGAAGATTTTCATCGAACACACCTTCTACTACTTCGGAGTGGAGAAAAAAAAGCAGACGTGATCTTTCATTTGCACTATAACGATGATATTTGGTTAGTTATGCTGAATTTATGTATGCATTTGTAGGACAAAATCGAAATATTGATATTACAATATTTTAATTTAAAAGTTTACTTGTAATTTTCTTAAATATATTATTTAATTTGGATATTAATATAATTATCAATATGTAAATAGTTATAATATGTTATTTTATTAATTACAACAATATATTAAAAATTACATAGTTTTACACTAATATGTTCTTTTATTTTCACATATATATTGTCACTATATATTTTATATTCCTTTTTTATTTCATATTTCATTTTTAATTTTGCTAAATTGAAGGTCAAAAATCAAAATACTTCTTGAAAATGCAGTACTTATCTTATTTTCAATTCCCACCCAAAGGCCATCTATAGAATAATGTTTTCATTTGGAGGCCCAAATTTATTAATCCTGAATTTTAATACACAGAGTAATATCAATTATGAGTGCGAGCTTCTTCTGCCATCTTCAACTCTTACCACCACTCCCACTCCCTTCAACTGCTCAACAACTTTGGTAGCTCTCACCAAAAGATAAGTAATAATGAATTGAAATTTTAAATTAATATGCGATGAATTCGTTCATTATAATTTGATGTTCACAATTCACATATGAACTTCTCCTAAATTTTTTGACATAAATAATAGTTTATTTCAGATGAATTAAAATATGATAATACATACTTGAATTGAAATATTGATATTAGTTCCTGAATTTTTATTTTGTTGTTTTTGAAAGTTGATATTGTTAGGTATACAGACAATGAATTAATATTTGCAGTTGCACGTAGCTCTACTAGAGTGATTCTTGGATGATCTACGTCCATCACGTAGCAGTGAACACCACTAATAAGAAATCGTCACGTAACCGGTGTTCTAAAAAACGCTAGGCGGTGAGCATAACGCCTAGCGATTAATCGGATAAGCGGGGATTAATCGAAAAAATGAATCGGACAGTTAATCAGAGTTAAATATATTAATTATAAATATATATGTTTAAAAATTATTATTTTCATAAAAAATTAAATCTTGAACAATTAATCGGCTAGGCGGAACATTTCAACACCGTCCAGCGATTAATCGGCGATTAATCAATCTGGAACGGGGATTCTTAAAATACTGCACGTAACGCGTTGAAATGTCAAAGTGACACGTGACGATTTACCATTGTTTGAATTTTTTTTGACTTTTCAATGTACCACGTCATGACTTTCTATTAATAATGTTTACTGATACGTGATGAAATGATGAATACAATCCACCCAAAAATCACTCACTCTACCATTGACATGCCATCCCAAAAACCTCAACCCACAGTCATTATTTGCTCCCTTTGTTGGTGTTTTACTCGCTAAAAGATTAGTTAGAAGATGGGTGTATATGTTTCGATAATTGGGGCTGGATAGGGATATCCCCAAACAGGCCCATGTGAGAATACTATAGATTCAAATGAGACTTCTTGCCTTGCAAGGTTCTAAATTCTACTCTTTGACAAAAGTGCAACTTTTGCAACTCCTTAACCTTTTTACATAAATATTTACGCGCATCTCTAGCTATAAGAATAAATATTGTTGATTGTTTACAGAAATACTCTGTTTATTTTAGTTCCCGACAGCCAGGTTTGCTTCTGGACATGTAGTATAATACTCCATGTCATTGAGATTTCTTCGAAGAAGATAAAAGAGGAATATTTTTTATCGGAAGTGTAGTGTCAGCAGATAATCCTTGAAAAAGGTACTTTGAAATCTCTACTGAGCTTCAGAACTGTAATGACTCCACATTATCAGTGCTACATATAAAACTTACTCTACTCTTCTGGACTAAAAACTAGAAAAATGTGGGCTAGTTGATGTCTGACAATGGAAGATCTCTATACATGTTACGTATCTAGTGTAAAAACTCTAAAGATGAAGTCCCGGAATCTCTTTGCATAGTGTCTGGGTTCAACTGCTGATATGGAAGTTGCATCATAAAGTTTAGCTTTGTATGCGTGCTCTATCTTTTTGTTTATGTCATAGTTCTGCAGGATATCTATTATACCAAAAAACACAATAACATCCTGCACCTCCCCCGTCGGCTCTCCTATAAGTGCCGCCTCACCTTCATTCCTCTTCTCCGTCCTCTCAACCCTGGCTGGCATTTTTATTCCTAGTCTCACAGATGCCACCCTGCACATCTCATCGTATATCAATCACGCTTCGCAATATAATTCTTTTTTCCTTTTTTTGTTACTCAGTAGTTTTGTAGCTGAAATGTTAAATGTCTTAATCATTTTAAAGTTTGATGTACCTTCCAGGATCAAAACGAGACCTTCCGTGATCTGGTCGAGGTATTCGGGGTGACAGTCCACCATCCCAATGTCCGTTCCCTGTGACAGTTCCATTTCGTTCAATGCAACTTCATAAACCTGGTGAACATGTTTTTCTTTTTAAGTTCTTCAGACAAAAAAAAAAAAAAAAAAAACCTCTAGGATTTTGGACAGTTGAGATTTGAGGCTCGGTCTCATTATCCACCGTGGTTGATGGCTCTTTGAAATGAAGGCCTACTAGAAGACTGTAATCCATTATGCTCTCCTGTTCGAGAAAGATTATATCGCGATCCACTTGCCTGAAGTAAGAAGGATTTGATACACAGATTTCAACTTGGGCTGGGTAAGACTCAGAACATAGCCATTTTATCATTGAAACTACGAGAAATATTTATCAGACTACCTGCAAAATTCATGATACCAGACTTTTTGTAATCGAAAAATGTAGTTAAGATCAAGGTCCTTCAGGGTTGTTGTCGATTCAGATTCAGACAAGGGTTTGTCTGTTGTGCGGCCATGGGATGAACCTTTCAGATCGAAGCGTCTGTGAATGGTGTAATTTGTACAGAACAGGTTCCCCATGATCACAAACCGAACCTGGAATTATTAAACATGGACTTTCAAGATCGTGCCCATATAGGAACTTTGAAACCGGTAGATAATATTACCCTCATTTTGTACCTTCTTCTGTGCATTTCCTGCTAGTTTTACGCAGTGGAGGCCGAAGAACTTGGTCAGCAGGGTGTTCTCGAAACTGCGGACATGATTGAAATATGCAGGAAGCATTTTCAGCAGGACCTGTGTAAATCGTATTCAGTGAGATATAACTTTGTCAGTACTGAGGCATTGCGATTCTTGAGTATTTGCTTATACCTTTACTTCTGCTTTCTTGATCGTCTTTATCATGTACTTATCATCGCTTGTCAGGTAAAAGAAGCTCCCACTTTTCCCCGGGGACGAGAGCTCCCGAAGTGCATCATCCCCGCAGATGGATAGCATATAATCAGCCGGGTCTACCTTGAACAGCTTCCGCAGTGTTCTGCAGTCAGAGGTAACCATGAGATTCTAAAATTTACTTCAGTTTTGTAAAAATGTTGAATGAGCACCTGAAAACCAGTGGGCAGTAGTCCTTCCACTTAAATTCGCTCGAGTGATGGCGTGGGGTGTGCTTTGATCCTTCTGGAGGGAATCTCGTCCACACTTTCTCCTTGGGATCAAAAGCTAACAGTTTCAGGTCCAACGAGGTCGGAGCAGCAGGTCTTCCTATCGAATGTCTGTTCAATAAGACCACTAAAACAAATTGAAATATCGAAAAAGCTGTTCTATACATATGCCTAAAATGGTTCATTCTGATTCCCTCAGCTCCAAAAATTTCATATGATTCAAGAATACACTTTGATATGTTGAGAAGGAACAATGAGTTACCTCAATCCAAGTTGCAGACTGATCATCAGCTCATAGTTCTTATGGCCTTTGGATATGGGCACTCCTGGCCTTTGTTTATGCTGCCTGCGTGGCTGACGCACTGACGCTCCCCTTGAGTCCGAATCGTCAATATGAGAATTCCCAGAGCCTTCATCTCTGTATGCTGAATTCCCCTCATCAAAGGAGTCACTAGCCGCCTCGCTCTGGCCATTCCTACTGCCGTAACTAAAGGGACCGACGCTGCCGTCCACCGACATTCTCCTTATGCCTGCATTGCTGTTCTTGAGCCTAGAAGCCGCAGTCTTCTGCGAGAGCCGTCCTTCGAACCCAGGCCAGTTCTGCATCTTTTGCCAAGGCCATATGGACACCTTCTCGTCGTGGTAAACTTTACAGTCGGCCAAGTCCACTTTGAATACCTCTACAGGATCCCAGCCAGTATGATGAGTTGTCTGAGACCCTGCCGGCGGGTAATATGTCCCGCCTTGCTCTTTCGACGCACTGCCCCATATACCCACATAACGGCTCCCATCTGCCCATCGAAAAGTCCCGTTTCCTTTCGGCACACCTGCGTCCCAACATCCGTCATACCGGTTCCCATTAGCCCAGATCAAGGTACCGATCCCGCTGAAGCTCCCATTCTTCCATTTTCCATTGTAACTTGTACCACACCTCCATTCATATCTACCATGCCCATCCTGCGCCCCCCGGCGCCACTCCCCGTCGTAGTAGTCCCCGTTCGGGTAGCACCTCGTGCCATTTCCGTGTTTCAAGTTCATAACCCAGGAGCCTTTGTAAGTATCACCGGACGGGCCAATGTAAGTCCCTCGGCCGTCCATGTACCCTCCTTTGAACTCCCCTTCGTAGGCGGCTCCTGACGGCCAGCTGAACTTTCCTTTCCCCATAGCCTTGCCTTTGAACCACTCTCCCACATACATGCAATTATCATCCGCCCACAGATACTTGCCATGTCCGTGAGGCAGATCATCAACCCACTGGCCTATGTACATGTCACCATTCAAAAGCTCCTTCTCTCCCATGAAAACCTCGCCGGGCCGAGGACTGCGGCTGGGCGAATGATCATCATCCTCATCGTCTTCAGCGTGTGCCACTGACGTTGTGAAAATGCTAGCTGTTCTTCGTCTGCTCCTCGGCAAAGGTTGTGATCTCTTTACTGTTGCGTCCCAGGCCCTCATCCCACCTCCTTCATTCTGTTCTCTGCTCATTCTCCAATTATCACATCACAGAAGAATCTGATTGTTTTCTTTCTGCATAACAGATTAAATCGAGTCAAAAGACAGCCGCGCAAATAAAAAACATCTATTTACCAGAAGAGAAAAGATAACAAGAAATTAATAATACCAGCCATGTGATCATATTTTCTTCTGCACTTCAATGTACCCAGGTTATCAATTCAACTGGAACACCATTGTCCCAGACAACCTGGGTCAGAAACCCTACTCTGAACTTCAAAGCAAAACAGAACAGCAAAAGTCTATCTCCCTTTATGCCTATATATGCTGCTGCCTGTGATATTTGTTGAAACAAGTGACAATGCAGATGGAGGACTAGAAGCCAAAGATGTTTTGAGTTCCGGAGTTGGAGATAAGTGGATGGTTTCTGAGGTTTTTTTTTTTGGTTCTCTGGTTGGAAATTCGAATCCTTCTGGGGAGCTTGTTGTCTCCTAATAATTTAACCACCATAATTCTTATTAGTGGTCTAATAATTGGCGATGAAGAAGAAGTTATGCCTCTCATTATATTAAAAATAGTATTTGTAGCTGATTTAGATTTAAAACATTAGAAACGAAAAAAAAAAAGAAGAAGAATTAGTCTTATGTTCTGAAGCATCATCATCACACGTCGTGCTGGCCTGCAATCCTCAACAAGGTCAATTTGAAGGCAACAATCATACGAACACTCCTTCATGTTTGAAACAGAATAAACATGGAAGGGAGCAAAGGTTTCTTCTAAATTTAAATTGTAAAAGTGACGCACATTCAGAGCTCATTCGAGTCTGGAGGTCAAATGGCTGCTTGCGCGTGCCTGGGTTGTATTTGCTGGAGCATTTCTTGAGCGGTGGGCATCAGCTGTTGTTTCTAAAATCTGGTTTGGAATAAAATTTGATCTGCAGACGTGACATAAAAAGCTTGTTATATCTAAGCACTTGCTCTGTGTTTCTCTCTAACCCTCAAAACTAGACTCTTTAAACTTTCTTCGTAGTCCTACCTCCTTCGAAGAAATTCATGTTCCAATGTAGTCTCCTTTCCCCACATGTTTATTTTGACTGAATGCTTCAAAATTTTCTCTGTCAGTTAACAATAACTCGCTTCCTTCAAACCACTTCACTAGTTGAGGTTTGCGAATGCCCACTCGAGAAACTTTTCATGTTTGGGTCACCCTCATCTGATCTTGGCTTGCTCCAAGACGCTCTACTGGATATTCTCTGCATATGCTCTCTCATAAGCCTTGAGGTTTTCATGGCTTCGAGGACATTGCAAATTCAGTAGTAGATTTTACGAGCAAATTTTGAGTTTCTGTATCTAGACTTTGAATGTCGGATTTATATATATGTTTGATGTGTTTTTTGGATAATATCATGAGATGTTGAACGGTTGATGTTTAACTGTGGTTCCTTTTAACAAATTTACTTGGTGCAATACCAACGTATAAACCAATTTATCATAAGATGGCAAGTCGAAGCGTCAACTATTTCGAATGGATAAGGATTTCAAAAATTGACTTTAACGTGAGACTCTCAACCTTTGACCTGTAATTTTGTGGATGTCGATCACCAGTTTTTGGACTTATTATATCATGACAACAAAGATATCAAAACGAGTCTAGTGAGGATGTCAAGATTAGATTATATATTTGTAAATTATCATTCATCATATTTAAGGATGTTGACAAGTCGAGTATAGGAGGATGTCACGGTTATTCCTGTGACAGTACTAAATACTTGTAAACTACCAATCATGATTGTTAAATCGATGAGAACGTTAACAAATTGAGTGTGGGAGAATATCACATGTTAAACATGTGACAAGGTCAAGATCCCGACAAGAGGCGTTAATGCCAATTGGGTAATTAATGAGTAATGGATCTTCGAGAGATCAGGTGGCAAAATGGATGATTGCTCATAAGACTAGATTTGATCACGCGTATAACGGTGTGTGGATCATCAAAATCAAATGAGTTGTCGCCCTTGAAGAGCTAGTTTTTACGGAGAGACTATGGTGATGTTTCTTCCCAGAGAATTAGAAAAGCTCTATTAACTGACTTTTTATTGGGAAGAGTGATAGTGAGATTGGTCACTCTAGGGGTATGTATTCAGATGTAAACCATTAGTGAATTCAACTCATATGAGACATGAGGATAGGTCATCAAGCAAAAGGTCTCGATAATATGTCGACCATATGACAATTGTGAAAACAGGATGAAAAATGATGCACGATGACTTGACTGTCAAATTTAGATTCAGATTAGAATTTAGACTGAAACCGGTCCGGATCAAATCAGATTGGACCGATTGATTCCGTTCTAGTTTTCGCTCCATCATTTTAAAGGATTTCAGTTTTCAGTCTGGTCTAAACTTAAAATATTTTCTGACAAATTAAAATGAATCAGATTAGTTGTTATGTCTTAAAAATAAACATTTTTAATTAAAACTTATAATGAAAAAATTCTATCCCATATCAGAATGGATTGATTCGGACCGGAATGGACTTATTTATCACTTTCTAATTAATATCTAAATGTATTTTATAAAACCGGTCCAAGCCAGACTTAATTGAAGATGAATGAGGGCAAGGTCGACGAGGACCAATGCGGCCTAATTCAAGTCAAGCATATTACTACGACATGAATGAAAAAGATTGTTCGCTCCCCATCTTCAAGAAAAATGTCAGCTTCTGCCTTACATGCGCTGACAAGTGTCTTCAATTGCATCACGATAAACCAAATACAAGCGTTAACACATAATAAAATTTACATATAATCAAATGAACTTGTAATTTAAGCTTTACTCACAACAGTGATGCGATTTGATTCTGTCGGCTAGTATATATTTACAAGAAAATTTGGTGGCTGAATAAAATGATGAGTAATCTTGTCGTACCAAGGAGTATAAGGATTGTGGGCACTAGGCAGTCCTGTCATAGACACCGGAGTGGATAATAGGATGATCAACTCAGTGAACTCATATGGCAGTCCACATCACATGCTCCATTCTCCAATCTAGCTTCTCTCAACATCGGATGACCTTGTACAGCTCTATATGACCATCAAAAGGTCCCTTTAGTACAAACGACTACCAACTGATCTATCGCATTACCTGGATGGCACTTGAAAATTACGAAGTAAATAAGCGGCGCCTCTGTTGTTCAGATGTGACTAACATACATGCATAAAAGGTTTGTCCTCTGAAATCTATGTGGCTCGTAAGGCTTCCATCTAACCTCAGTGGGTGCATGTTTGTTCAAGTGGTCTCTGTAATATAACAGGACACAATAGGGTGGGGGGGTCTGTGCATACGGCTGAGTACCGTCATTGTATGTAATACTAAATAATTATAGTTACCTATCTGTTCACTACTATTAAGTGGCATGACATAATATAAAATATTATTATAGTTACATACCCGTATGAGATTGATTGTAGAAGTAAGGGGTCGGTATTTGTAGTAGATTGGATAATGAGAAGTGACGTCTGGTGTGGCTGGTAGAGAGGTGGTCTCTGCCAACATCAAAATTAGAGTATAAGTACAACTCCACTGATAACACCGGTTGTTGAAAATGTTATGCATAAAATTTATGATAGCTGCTCACTTACTAGTAGTAAGTAGCGGATCAATCCATAAGGACAATGAAATTTGCAACGTTAGTAACTAGACAATAGATAAATAAAAAGGCTCAAATGTAGGAAGATTTTGTATTGATTGGTGAATGAGATCAAATCTGTAGTTATAAGATAGATAAATATAAGTACATAAATATGTAGTTCAGGTGGCTAGCTTGTGATTTTGTTGATCATCAATACTAAATATGAAATTCTTGTAGTGAATCAAACTCAGGAAAATGGAATTTATTAAGCACTATAATATCACAACGTAAATCACAAGTATTGCACCTGCATAAGAGATTTAGCCATTAAAAGTCATGAGAAAGAACATAACCAAATAAGAAGGTTTTATTCTTACAAATAGACTTTTCTCAGACCAAGAACGCTCTTCCTTATTGTTCTTCACTACTAGTTGGGACTCTCTGTATGCACAAGATATTATAGCTCTAATTACATTGAGATGCACACATGACATACTTTGAAGAGAAGGTAGAGAAGTCCTTATATAAATATAGTGTGCCAAACTTAACAACGAAGATAATGATGATTTGTTAAATTTTCCTGATGAATATCTTCACGAAATATGATTAGGATCCGAGCCTGTAAGCGGAAAGAAGGTGGACTTCGTATTTGAATCTGATTAGGTAACATGTATGCCCAACAACTTTGGTCGTCCAACTGGCAAAAATTCATTAAAATTTAGATATCTACTTCTCTTAGAAAGTTGTAGATTATTGTTCCATTTTTATAGTTTTTTGAATCATCAAAATTAAACTTCAGGCATGGAAGTCATAGCTCTTGAAAGATAGTCCAATTCTGTTGAGTCGAATTTAGAAACACTGAGCACTACGTGCAATTAATGATGTCCTACATGCTCTGCACGTGCATGCGGAAAGTGATAAGTCAGCTGATTGACTTCTTTCTTCATGTTGACCCGTATTTGTCCTTGCCACATCACCCGCACGCGTGATTGCAGTCCACATTGCACGGCTTTTGCTCTCGGGCAAATGCAATCTTCTATCTCTCGATCTTATGTTGTCCGTTGTTTGTGCTAAAAACTTTTTTAGCATTTTTTATTTTAACACCTAAAATAAGCCTGAATAAATACTCACTAAAACCATTAAATAATACTCTAGAGCGATCAAGAATTAAGTGAGCGAAGTATATAATAGATCAAATAATTTGGTTTCATCATCCACCCCTCCGCTTATGCATTCAATCAGCTTTATAAGCCTCAATAGCCGACCCAAAGGCCTGGAGTACTCTATCCACATAAATTGATACAAGGTCTTTTGGAGGTAAATTTCAATAGACGGTGGTCCCCGATTTTAATTTATAGACAATGTCCAAATATGGCGGTAACAACTCTAATGATTGCTCCCGATACCCAATAATAACACCAAAGCTTTGTGTCGCCCCCTTCATTTCGGGTATGGAATTTTAAATTCATACTTCTTTTATATCATGATCATAATCAAATAAGGATAAATCCTTATTCTCTCTTGAATTAACTCTTTAATTATCTGTCAAATGAAATTCTTGTTCAGATAAATGTTATCGTTTTAGATGATCTCAAATTCACATGTGTGTGATCTTTCATACACGCTCACAATCCACATCAACGACTTCTTCTTCTTTACCTCCTTCAAAAATGTCATTGACAATCCACTCCCTCATGAGAAGCAAGGCGACATGTCAAGTTTAGCAAACAATGATCAAATTTATGAACCTTTCTCTCAACTCGTTGGTGAAATGAATATACTTAGATGTGGATTATAATACACCAACTCTCTTTGACCCACATTATTTCTCATATTGAAGTCTTGAATAAAGCCACCAATTCTCCCAATTCAAATTCACTCACATGATCTTTGTGGCATCACATGCCTCCTTGGTAGTGCGTTTGACAGCGACGCGCAACCACATCTCCTGCTGTATGGCACGGAGAATGATTGAAAGTGCGAGGTGATCGTCGCAGTGGCATGTGTTATTCGAATCAGTGGCCTCCTAGAGAATGATGTAGTTTATGCTCGTCAACTTGGGGTGGACAACCAGGCCCGGCCCTATGCCTGGCCCATTTGGGCGGTCGCCCAGGGCCCAGGCATGGGTCGGGGCCCATATTCCTTCCACCATGAGGAGTGGGTTGGGCAGAATGAGGCCCTTCACTGTTACAAAAATAATAACTGAAGCAAGATTCGAACCCTCACCCTCTCCTATATTATTGATAAACTAAACCAACTGAGCTATTAATACTTCTATAACAAATATGCTACTAAACTATATTTAACACATAAAATATAGGGCCCATGATTCACACTCGCCCAGGGCCCACAAAATGTCAGGAACGGCCCTGTGGACAACGGACCCAATTATTTCCTTCACGACACGCTCAATTATGATTTCATGTTTGGTGGTGCTGCGGGGTCATGGTGGTGGGGTGATGGTGAACCATGGCAGCCCTGCCATGATGGTGACCTCGTGCTACTTCTACCGTGAGTTGGAGCCGACATTTTAGTGTTAGAACTTGTTGATGTGTATATTATAAAAGAAAAGTACACCTCATTTAGCTCGTGTGATTTAACAACTCCATCTACGTGCTTCATCTTCAAATTTTCTGAGACCAATGTATCCTAAATCCGAAGTATCATAAAACAATATGATATGTATTCCCTTTGTATTTCATATTTTCATTTAAAATAAGTTTAATTATTATTTTATTTGTTGCTTAGTGAAATTGGGATGCCAATTATTCAAAACACAATAGATACAACAATTCTATATTTTGTAAAAATCTCATTCAACGTCAATAAAATTCTTAAGTAACAATAAATACAATTCAACAACTGGGTACATTTTTTTCCTAACTCACTAAACATTTCCAGGATTGAAATTGAGCGTGAGGTTCGTGGTCGGTGTAGACTTTAATAAGATAAGAATTCGAAACGGTATCAGGAAATAACCTATAGAGTGAGTGAGCCATATGAGATTCAGTGACCAGATTCTACAAGGCAATCCCAAGACCACAAACCACCAGGGTGCAAAAGGTACTACGTACGTATGTTTTACAATTCTTTGCTTGTTAATTTTGTTTTGTTAAGGTTTTTCTATCTCAAAGCTGACTCTGTGGATCTTCAATCAACCTATCAAGCAAGTGCTCTACAAATGGCTGAGAATGGTGATGAAACCCAGAAGAAACAAGATGACCCGGCTCATCAAGGAGATGGCATGAATGGGCGATGGAAGCTTAACTTATAGTGAGGTAGCAAACGCTTTTCTCTATTTCACATGTTCCTGTTGCTCTTTCGGTGTTGAATAAGGAAGCCTGAGGAACATTCCACAATGGTTTGTCTCGATTTTTAGGAAGAATCAGATCTGGAGAAGTTGTTTGAAGAATGGATGACCAAACATGGCCGGATTTATGGAAGTGAAGAAGAGAAGGAACTTAGGTTCAACACGTTCAAGCAGTGTGTTAAGAGATTAAATGAGCATAATAAGACCAGAGGAATAAGTTGGATAATGGGCTTAAACCAGTTCTCAGACTACACAAGCGATGAGTTTGCTTCTGGCTTCCTAGGATGCAGACGCAGAACCTGCGATTGAAAATGCATCTGAATGGGCAGTAGGATCCAGCACAATGAACTTATGAGCTCTCTCTGGAGATTACTGAAATGTAATTTTGAAGTGATGGGACGTTGTTACTATTGGTTTGCCTCACAGTTTATATTGTTTGATTTAAGTCAGGGTTTTACTGTAATAAGTAAAATTTAATCCTAGGCATTACCCTTAATTGTTCTGAGAGTAAACAGCCCCACAAGATCTGGAGAAGGTTTGTGTACTGGAAATGAAGCAACGTAGCTAGTACAAAAGCAAACAAAATCCATATCCGAATCGCGGGATGAACTTCGGCATGATATCAAGTTCCACAACACAGAAAGCCGAACCATGAAAGCAAAATCTGTGTAGTGAATCACAGGTTTTGCGATACTCATTTGGTGCTAAATGACTTGTATATCTTCCAGCCACACAAACTATTTTGCTCCATTTCGACCATAACCTGCAAAAAAACTCAGCATACACAATCCATTTAAGCTCACACATAATAAACTATTAAGACTTCACTATTTCCCTCAGAATCAGATCAAACTACAACTCCGAGTAACAAGAACAAATAAAGATTAGTGTGTCAAAAGTTTATCCACTCTCATCGTAACAGTGTTGTCAAAATGCAATATCGCTTCAAAAGTTCCACTACTAATCAAGACGACTTAAAAAAGCAGAAATGGTTGCAAGATTCAAAAGATGACTCGTTCTGAGACTGGCCACAATGACTATTTCGAAATCTCCTCACTTCTTCTTGTCTCCCACACCCGCAGACCTGGCCATATAAAACACAGGTAAGTTGTGATAAAGTCAGATAAACGATTCAATCTCTGTGAAAGAAATACAACCAGCGCAGTTAAATGTTCTGGAGATCCATGCCCAAGACAGGAATGCTTATATAGTCTGGAGTATAGGTAAACTGACCTCATCTTGCGGAGTACACCAGCCATCTCTTCTCTCTTCCTCTTGGCTCTCTTGTGGGTGCCCAACTTTCTTTTTGCCACTTTCAAAGCACGCTTGTCTTTGCCTACCTTAAGAAGCTCGGTGATCCTCTTCTCATAAGGTGCAAATCCAGCAACCTCCCTGATGAGTCCCCTCACAAAGTGAACTCTCTTGCTAGTTTTCTGAAACCATATAAAAAGATAATTAATCCATAAAGAAACACAGCTTAACAGTAACCGGCCCAAAACATATACATTATGAGCGAAAACTAACCCCTTTTCTGTCAGATGGGCGTGAATTCAAGTCCTTTTTGGTCACAATGTGCCCTTTGTTGAGACCAACAAAGAGGCCTGTGTTAGGCTGTTTAGGCGCCATCACAGACTGACAACTGGAGACAGAAGAAATACATGAGCTTGGATAATACTTGGCGTTCCTCCACATCAATAAAGTATAAAGCTATCAACCTCCCCATTCAAATATCTAAACCAACCACAAATCCTCAATTATATTTGGATACAGTGATTATAAGCCAGAGTAAATAAACCCCATAAACTTAAAAGCAAATGCAATACCAATCTGAGAAACACTAACATCCTACCGGATCCCATACCTCACATTAGGCAGAACTTTTTTTTTAAAAAAAAATCACTACAGCGTCATTTCATCTCAGTCTGCTTCCAGTGCAGTCAAATCAAAGTCGAACATTTCTTTGACTATTACAACAAAGGCACATAAAGATTGCAACATCTGCTGCCATCTACAATCTGTTAACTTCATCAAGCTCTAGAATATAGTATAAATTTCAGCTAACATACCTCAACCTGCAGTCTATTCGGGCTTTTTTCTCTTGTGCTGTAATAGAAAAGAAAAAGGAAAACAAGAAAATCAATCAGGTTAGGAAACAGAGTGATGAAAGCTCAAAAGAGAAAAGAGGCGCGAGGGTCACCTGGGACGATCGGACGTAGGCCGCGATGACGATTAGGGTTACGAGCTAAGGAGCCGTGTTTTTATACGTAAGCTGAGGAAAGTGGTGGGGGCATAGTTATCAGGATCTGAGATTGAACGATTAAAATTCTGATAAATTGGTTTGATAGTCGATTTAATTATATATAACGAGTAAAGGCACCCGTCGTCCCGACGGTTTGGTTTGAAAAAAATTAAAAATCGAACCAAATTATTAATCATCATTTTTAAAAATATGATACTGTACACCGAAAGATTAAAGGCACCCGTCGTCCCGACGGTTCGGTGCAAGAAAAATTAAAAATCGAAACAAATTATTAATCATCCCTTTTTAAAATATGAAACTGTAAACCGAATGATTTTTTAAAATTTGAAATCAAACCGAACCGAACCGGACCGAACCGGACCGGACCGACCGGTTCGGGAGCGTCGCGATTGAAATCCTATTCTGTTATATATATAGATTATTATGACATATAAAAATTAATAAATTAATTATTGAAATTTTAATAAGTTAATCGGATACTCTGATGGTATACATGTTTATTCATAGTAAATTCAGGTTCGAGTTCTGGCTTGTAAAATTTAAAAAGTTATATTTTAAATTTAGTTTAAATTCATAACAAACTGGTTCATATATCCGGTCTGATTCAATGGTTTCATTAAAAATTGGCCAGTTCGATCGATTTTATCTGGTTCGTAATGCATCCCGATAAAATGTATATCGGACTGATATTTGGTCTGATTCTCGATCGAACTGATCGAACCGATCTGGTTCTGATAACTATCCGTGGGGCATCTAAATTTCGATAAATTCGGATTTGCCCTACTGAGTTTTAAAAATAGTAAAATTCACTCTCGAATATTTAGCATTTCTTCATCAATTTAAAATTCATTAAGATTTTGTTTTCCAGTTTGAGAATGCGCGATAAAAAGTTTTAAAGGAATGAGTGTGCAAGCTTGAAAGATAAATAAAAGATTTAGGGATTTAGGCTGTGTTTGGTTTGAGAAAAATTTGGTGGAAAGAAAAATTTAGTGAAAAATAAGAAGTAAAATAAAAAATGAGAATGAACTTTGTATGAAAATTAGATGAAAAATAAGAAGGAAAATTTGTTTAAACTAAATAATATTTTAGCATTTTTTCACCATTTTTCATCTCTAACTAAACAATAAAAAATATGATAAATTTCATGGGGATCCACTTTTCTCCGAATTCTCCTTTTCATTAAATTTTCTCTAAACCAAAACACACCCTTAGGAGTTAAAGTAAAAAAATTGATTGGTATTTGGTAGTCACAAGATGATTTGAGACAAAATGAGAGGAAAAATATATAAAAAAAAAGTTTGTTATGAGAAAGAGTGAAATTTAATATTTATCTACTAACGTTATTTTAATATGCACAACTTCGATTTTTTCAACTAGAACACTCTCTTATCTAATTGAGTTTTTTTCTTTTAAATGCATCCTTTTTATAGTTTTCTATTAAATTCATATTCATTATTGATTTATTTGTCTACTTTTAATAAACTAAACCTACATTTGGTAGTCCGGATTAATAGTATAATAGAATAATTAATAATAATCTAACGTGTTTGGTTGCAAATAGGATAAATATTAATAATCCAAATGAATAAATTTAGCTTTAAACATCAGGATTATTTATCCCTCCAAATTAGATGAGATTATTTGTCTCGTTATTATTAATAACAGAACTGGTACCAAACTTACCGTAATATTACTAACAGCGGTTTGGATTTTGGAATGCAACACTTCACGAGCGGCATTTAGGGACAAATATAACTCGCTGTTAAATAATTTATATTTCCATTGAAATTTTAAAATTGTTTTACTACAAATAAATAGTAGACGTAAATTCCGAACATGCAACATTACTCAATAAAATAGAAACAATACTATTTGATTACTATGATATATTATTTTTAATAAATCAGTTTATATTCGAACGAATTTAGACTATGTTTGATATAAAAAAATTATATAAAAATGAAATTCACATGGATTGTACATGATTTTTTTATTAATTTGAAATGAAAAATTAGAATTAAAATATCACAACTCTCTCTAATTAAGTTTAACTTTATTTTAATTTTTTATTTAACTTTCAATCAAATTATATAAATTTATCTTAACATCCCTTGAATTTTCTCTTCCTCTCATTTTCCCTAAATCAAACACGGCGTTAGTATTTTTAAATATTAATAAATAGTAGGAAAACAGACTTTACAAAAAGTCCACCGGCACCGAAATCTCAGAGCCGATCCGCAGAGCAGCGGAGAGAAGGTCTTTATCGTCGTCTTCCTCGCCGACTTCCTCAGATTCCGGTCGCCGCTGTCGACTTCAAAGTCAGCCGCTTGTTCGCCTACCAGTATTTTTCTTCATTATTTCGTCTCATTGTTTGATCGTCTCATATATGAACTACCGTTGAAAATTGTAGCGTTCAGTGATCTCTCGTTACATATAATCGATGTTGGAAGTCGTCTTCGTTGTGTTGTGTTGTTTTAGTTTCAGGCGCTTAGCTGATCAATTCAGTCAGTTAGTGGTTGCTTAAGTTGTCTCTGCGTTTCAGTTTCTTAAGATGAACACACGCCTGGTGCTTTTTCGTGTGCTGCTCAAAATTCAGAAAGCTTTTCTTGTCCAAGTTGGATTTTCGATTTTTTTTTCTTAAAAATGAGATTTGATTGACGTGCATCATCATTGTGATACTTCATTTTGTATTCTTTGAAATTTGGAGCTGTGTTGTCGAGGGTTTAGTTTTCAGCACCCTTTGTATTTACACGATATATTTGTTGACTCTCTTCACTTTCAATTTTTAGATCACAGTTTGAAGCTGGTGAGATCATACATCTGACGGTGTTGAGGAGTTGAATAGGCGATGATGGATAGTTGGTAGTTGCTTGAGAGTGGACATTTTCCAAGTTCTGTAACCAAAAACGATTCAGGAAGAAGCAACATGGGACGAGCTACTGTATTCCTGATGCTTTTGGCTCTTGGATTCTTCATTGCAACGTATAATTTGTTAACGGTAGTAATCCACAATAAAAAAACCGAGGGAAAAGTGGTTGGTTATTCTAGGAAGATGTCGCTGATTGACCCTATTGTTGAGATGCCCAGAAATGTAAAGAAGCCTACAGAATCCAAGAGACCTTTTCATGTTGCCCTAACAGCAACTGATGCCCCTTATAACAAGTGGCAGTGCCGAATCATGTATTACTGGTATAAGAAACAGAAGGATCAGCCTGGATCGGAAATGGGGGGATTCACTAGGATTTTGCATTCGGGGAAACCTGACAATTTGATGGATGAGATCCCTACCTTTGTGGTGGATCCCCTTCCATCAGGTCTTGATAGGGTGAGGTCTCTTTAGAGTATCTGACAGTTGATGTAAGTTTTGTGGTTGTTTGACCAAGGATTCAAAGTGTTTCTGAATCATAATTGATCCTTTAACAATCTTGCAGGGATATGTTGTCTTAAATAGACCTTGGGCATTTGTGCAATGGCTTGAGAAAGCTAAAATTGAAGAAGAGTGAGTTTTTATGTTTGATAACTGAGTAATACTTCATGTACACATTATCATCCTTTTTCCTAATTCTTATTGCTTCGCCAGATATGTTTTGATGGCAGAGCCTGATCACATATTTGTAAATCCTTTGCCGAATTTGGCATACGAGGGATATCCAGCTGCATTTCCATTTTTCTACATTAAGCCGACTGAAAATGAAAATATTATAAGGAAGTTTTATCCTGAGGAGTATGGTCCTGTGACAAATGTTGATCCCATTGGCAATTCTCCTGTAATAATCAAGAAGGTATGTTCTCATTGCATCATACAGCTTGTTCTTTTGTTTTTTGTACTCGGCCTGAAAAATGATATTTTGTTCCAGACTACATGGATTTCTAATAGTGTAAACTTATTGGCTGTAGTCGCACTCTATGTAATTCACTATAAAACTAGAACTTGGTGGTTGCTTAACGTTTATTTGCAACTTGCCCATCAATCAATTTGCCTTCGATGCAGGACGTTCTTGACAAGATAGCGCCCACATGGATGAATATATCTTTGAGGATGAAGGATGATCCAGAGACAGATAAAACATTTGGATGGGTGCTAGAAATGTGAGGAGGATCTTTGTAATATCTTTTGAATATGATTTTTCCAGAACCTGCTTTCATGACTTTTATTGTTGAGTTTAGGTATGCATATGCTGTTGCATCAGCTTTACATAAAGTGCAGCATGTTCTTCGAAAAGATTTCATGCTACAGGTTTGAATTCGATGTTCCTTAAGAAAGTCTTTGTACTAGCAGACAAGTGAAATTTTTTGTATTTGCTAAAGATGTGCATGTCCTAAATTTGCAGCCACCTTGGGATCTTGAAACTAAAAACAAGTATATCATTCATTACACTTATGGGTGCGACTACAATTTAAAGGTACGTCGTATCATATTTGTGGTCCCTGTGCCCAATTATGTTAGCATGTTCTTCATTCGGGCTTTAAAGCTATCCAATTAATGATCTACTACATACTCAGGCAACAACTCACAACATAAAAACGTTTTTTTTCGCAGAAAGATAACATTTCATTCCAAAAGAAGATAGAATATACAGACCAACCTCTCACAAAACCTACACATGATCTAATGGAACTTTTGTTTGTTTGTTTCAATGCGTTTTAATGCATTTGCTTAATATATTGTGTTGCTTAGGGTGAACTAACATATGGGAAAATTGGGGAGTGGCGATTCGATAAGAGATCATATTTGCAAGGACCTATTTCAAGAAACCTCCCTTTACCTCCCCCAGGTGTTCCTGAAAGTGTGGTATGTGTTCATCTTGTCAACATTGAACAGCAGAGCTCATCCTTCCTGATAAGTTTGAAATGTTACTTCATTTATACAGATATAAAAGGGGCTTGTTACTTTCTCTTCTTTAGTGTCATTAGTATTTTTTCTTATTTGTGATGATGTGCTGGAAATACAGAATGGTTTATACTTAGTCTTGCAAAATTTACTTAGAGACCGATTTTTTTGCTTTTGAAATGGATAAGAAAAGGCCCAGAGTTAAATTCGGAGAAGTGAGAACAGTTAAATAGTTTTTACTTGGTTAGCAAACAAGATAAAAATTCCTTTGGGAGTAACGCCTAAAATTATATTTTGTTAGCAGCATTCTTTTGTATATTCAGTATTCTATTGGATGATTCTTCAGTATCTTAGTCTGTCTGTAAACTTGACAAGAATTTATCGGAAAAACATAAATACATACAAATAGGCTTCGATCTCAGTCTTTTTATTCAATGTGAGCTACTTACAGCAATAATCTTATTGTACTACTTGAAATGTATCTGCATTTCAGACTACAGAATCCTTTTGGCCTTACCAAAATTGTCCTTGATTCCAGTATTTCCGTTTCTTATTATTTGCAGGTGACTCTTGTTAAAATGGTGAATGAAGCTACCTCCAATATTCCAAATTGGGACTCATCCTAAGAAACATTATGTCAGTTTGTGCTCTACAAAGATGACTCCTCACCTGCTTCTCTGGCTTTATTGGGAGAGTTTTGATTGCACTAGGGTCTCCAGCCACAACTATGCTTGCAGATGGCCACATGCCATGTTATTTTTCACCTGAACTCCTTATCAATGAATTGCAGCATTGTGCTTTGCTTCTGACGGCTACATTTCAGATGTATTTTCCCCGCACTGCGCGTGCTATATAGTTTCATACATCACTCCAAGAGGTTGCTGGAAGTAGACTAATGTGAACCTTTCCCTTTCCTTTTTCCTTTCCGTTTCGAACACTCGGTTAAGAAAGCCTCCCACATTTCCAGCCTACTGTTTCTTTCTGCAGTTGTCGGCTTTTTGTCAATTATGCTGTCATAATCAACTAGAAGTCGGAACACCTTTACATACGCTTCTTCTCACTTTCCTGTAAATTTCTGTACCGTGCAATTCAAGAACGCACTCCAACTAATTACCGAACTCACAACATTATATTATTCATTCAATTAGGAAGACAAAATGTGGAAAATAGATATCCGCAATTAACTATAATCATCATCATCATAGATTCATATGCCTCTCTCTTACTTATATTTTTATTCACTACTAGCTAAGTAGTAGATCTATCTTCTCATGCAACCTTTTATTTTTCTTTTTCTTTTTTGCTAAGAGCTCATTTGTCATAGACAAAATATAAGTTGCATAGGCAGCCATCAAGACTGCATTCTTCTGCCACCAGATCCACTCTCTCGTTGGCAGTTGAAGTAAACTGCAGCCACTGGTGATCCAAGGTTGTAAACCTCGGCAAATTCTCTAGTTTGGAAGTTCTGACGCCATCCCGGCGGATACACTGTCTGCCTCCCTAGCTGCCTGAATAGCACGAACACAAACCTGTGGATTCCTGCACTTGGCCTCGGGCTCTCATAGCAAACAATTTCTTGACCTGCACACAAATAAAGACTGAAAGTGAGATCGAAAAGTGAGATGGAGGGGGCTAGTCGGGCATGCTGGCAAACTTTAGGGAGAGAAACGTAAACATTTTGTTTTCATCCTGAGGGGCCTGCCTGCCACCAGTGAAGTTGAAACTGGTTACTATTGATAACTCACAATCTCTAGGTCAACCTTCCAATCAGGAGACGACAACTTGAGATGAAGAATTTCAGACTCATGCTTACAGATAAAAAGGTTGTCCGCTAGTGCAGCTCATGTGCTCTCATCATTTAACAACACCTGATGTAACATAACATAATAGCATAGTATGCGTTCACTACAACAACGTTTAATCTGTTTTTAATACTTATATATTAAAAGTATTCCAACTATATGCACAAACCCTTCTTTCGTGATGAGCTTACCAGTTGAACTAAGCTAACATTATTGATACGAAACAACCGACTAAAATTAATCAGGCAATATCTGTACATCTTGTTGAACTATTAAGTTGAAGATATGGAGATTACCAAAGCTGACTCCAGTTGTTGCTGGAATATCAGTCACCAACCTGAAAAATCGTATTGGAATCTCATTTATTAGCAACTTTTACATGTTGCAAAGGAATTGAGTTATGTGTAAAGGGAAAAAGTATCTCACTTTTACGCAATAACACAATAAGCCAGATGCAGTGTAGGAAGGCAAGGAATTATATATACTGACCAGTGCAAGTACTCTCTTAGGTTTGGATCACTCGGGCTAGGAGCATCAGGATCCACCATTACCTGCATGATGACAGAAGAACTCCTTCACTCATTGACAGACCCCATGTTAATTGTATAAGAGATATCCACATGTGATCGTATGATCAGGAGAGTAAGCGCAAAGGGAAAAGCTTGTAATAATTAACTATAGATTCAAGACAAGTAGTGTGTATATTATAGCTAGTGGTTACCAAGGTGTAGAAGGTCCTAAGATCTTCACCGCCGATGTCAACCCTAGGCTGGGAGACAACTTGAGAAGGCTTGAGCTCACACGCATTTGCAACTTCCCTATTGTTATTATAAGTCACCGCTAAAGAGATGGACCTAGTGAAGGGGTCTAACACATCCCCAATCACCCTCCCCACCACCAGTGGATCTCGTGGCGCTTGTCTATCCCTCCTCATCTCCAAATTATATAAATATATTCCTCTCCGCACACAAAATAAACTACCAGCAGTTTAACTAACCCTCAAAACTCAGCTTAATTATTCCTACTAGACAGCCAGCCCAGAACCATGCATGACAGATGTTGTAATGTGTCTATATAATACTCTCTTTTCTAAAAATGAATTTGGACTGAAGAATGGAGCAGCAGAAGACAAGTATTTATACTGGTGGGTGTGTCCGGTGTTCTTTAACTGGAACATATATAACTTGCACTCATTCTTCTTTTTCTTTTCATTCCTTATTACATCACTTGACGTAACCTAACATCACAGTTTGAAACTAGTGGCTGTTATTGCGGTAAATGTATAATCTCAAGATGTTGGTGGTGTTGGCATATAATCAAAATATTTGATCTCGATCGATCGCATCATCGATCAGCAGGCACATTACCTTTTCATTATCTCAATCTGATGATAAAAAGAGCAATAATCTAATTAGCTTTTAAGCAATAATAAGATATATAGTGTAGCACACACACACAAGTATATATATGTATATGTAGTCTTGTTGAATTTGCAACGATGTAATTCGATAGCGTGTCAGTCTCCATGTTGAACTACTACTATATATATATATGTCTCTATCACTATAAGATTACTTCTTACTTTCTTAGACGTGGTATAATAAGCTGTATATTGTATGTATATACATGTGAATATATAATTAAGGTAGCAGGAAGGTCAGCTGGGCAGATGTGATCTCTCTCCTTTAATCTGTTACTGGTGCAACAAAAGTTATATGTATAGGCTAGAAGACATTTTGAGGTTGTGTGATAAAGAGAGATGCCTGGCGCTAGTGGAGAAAAGGCCGGGTGGATGCTGGGACCAGAAACCCCAGTTGTTCCCTATACCTAGTACGACCAAAAGAAAACTTACCATAAATGGAAGTTTTGCTTCTGCTGCATTGCAAGTCTCACTTTCCAGTCTGAAAGCAACCTCACACCTTTCACCTGTTTCATTGTTCCAAGATGATGAATGGATGTGAGCAAAAGAAGAAGCAGCTAGATCCGCATTAAGTTTTGGGAAAAGAGAATTTCAAATACTCTGGCGTAGTGTTCCCATTTGGTTTTAGGAGAGAGATAAGAGGAAATAAAAGAAACAGAAATAAAAAATGGAGTTCTTGAGTTTATTTAAAGGAGGGATTTGGAGTATTGAAAGCTATATTTTCTTTATTCTCAACTTACAAGATTGGAAAATTTTCAAAAAGGGTCTTGAACTATCATCGCTTACCCAATTGCAGTTCAAACTACCACGATTTTCAAAAAGAGTGCGATGAATAAAAAATTGGACTGATTTTGGATGATGCTTAAAATCAGTTTTGATTTCTTAAAAATTGTTTAGAATTATGGATGATTAATTATGAAAGACGTCATTTTCTTTATATGCGCAAAATAATATTATTTATTTTGATAACCAAAACGACGTAATTTTCGTACACAAATCTAAATCTTATAATAATATTAATTTAGAAGTGTAATGGTAAATTTTATTTTAAAAAATCAGTCCAATTTTTTTCATCACACCCTTTTTGGAAATCGCGATAGTTCAGAATGCAACTAGGTAAGTGGTGGTGATTCACACCCACTTTGGATTTTATCCTAAAAGATTTGTAGGGAGATAGAGAAAAAGAGAATAAAAAAACTAATTATTTATCTTCAATTTATCTAAATTTAGAAAGTTAATCTAGTAAGTTATATATTTTCTCTTCTCCCATAAATCTTTTTAAATTCAAAAATAATTAATTTTTCCCCACTTTCCCTTCATTTTCTCTCATTTCTTTTATTCTACTACTCTTTCTTTCTCTCCGAACCGGCATGTGTGATATGCTCTCATTCACAATCAATCAAGAAAATGATCCTGGTGATGATCAATCCCATCTTTACCTCGGCCCCCCTTCCACCTATCTTTGCCTCTCCATATATGTTTATTTTTGTTCTTGAAGTGATAGGAATGTGAAATTTCCTTTGTGGATACTTTTATCTCTCTCCATGTTATCCTTCTTGATCACACCATTATTCCAATAAAGGGTGAATTAGCTAGAGAACGCAACAATTAAGTTGATTATTTGAATCATGCATGATGTGATTGTGTTCTTCAAATTGTAAATTTCAGATCTCTCTCATATATAATATATTTTGCTTGGTTTACCGTTATTGTGATTATTGAGAATTTTAATTAATTAATAAGAACAAAACAGTAAAGAGCACATAAAATTTAACAAGGTTCGACATTGGCGCTATATTATCGGAAGCAAAGAGCGGATGTGTATTATTCAGAATACCGTCTTTAATAAATATAGGATTACAATCACAGAATATATAATAATAACCTTTGGTGCAAATTTACTAAATCACTCATGTACAGTACCGCAGGACTTCACCCCACAATACTAAATCTTGACCCACAATTGCCTACGCGAGAGGCTTTACAAATACTAAAAAAAATTACGTAAAATAAAAAAAGAAGGCAAGTGAAATGATAGCAAGTTTAAGTTGATAGTAGTAACTATGAAAATGGCGAAATCAGAGAGTAAATGGGATGATTGGTCCTTTATAAATAATGGTCCACAATAATTAGTTTTGTTCATTGTGATGTGTGACGATATATATATAAATGGGAAGTGGTCATGGACTATTTACATTGAGAACGATCCGATAAGGGTGGATTAGATAGGATTCTCGAATCATTAGTGGAGATGGATGAATGATCAGATATTAATCTGACATTCTAAGGTTTTAGGTTCAAGCTTTATTAATGATCGAATGCGTAAGTATTTTTTCATGTTTATTCTATTAATTATTTTTTAAAAAATAGGATTCTCGGAGCAGCTCCATTGTTAGAGTGTAGCTGAGGGATTAGTTATCGATTTTATATAACAATGATCATACATGTTTAATATGAGCTTGAATATGAATTATGACAATGTGGAAGGCAACACACTTTGAGATTATATATATAAAACATGCACATAAAAGAATCGAGTAAACGCGTTTAAAATTTTACTCTTATTTGACCTGTTTATAATCGAGCTATCTTTGATCGGATATTGACGAGTGCATTCATGAGATTTCATTATGAGTTATCATTTATTCTAAATTTTCATCTAATTTTCTTTCCTACAAACTTTACTTGTACTATATATAATTCCCCTGAAATTGTATTTTCCTTATTTTTCATTCTATACCAAATAGAGCGAAAGAGATTTTTATTTGAGTATTTTCTTATATAAGTTAAAATACAAAAGAGTGATGAGTGACTTGTTTCTCATATTTTAACCACGTTATCTTTGAGAATTAAAAAAATTATAAAAAATAGTTATATATCTTTCTTAGTTATTGTTTAATAAAATTGAAGTAATGAATTAACTGAAGTAGTTTAATATATATAGTCTACATAGTATGAGTAGAAATTTCAGGGTTTGTAAAAATGATTATAAAAAAGAGATTTTTTGAAACCAAATAATTACATCATCGAATTTTTATAATGGATAGAGGCCTCAGCATATTTTGGATTGATTTTGCAAAAGTTTTATTTATAATTTAGAATAAAATATCTAAAAATTATTTTAATTTCAATATGATTGACTTGATTAGACTCTTGTTTAATAGAGCCTGTGTTGAACTTCAGGGAGAAATTGTTTTGAACTATCATCATTTACTCAATTGCGGTCCGAACTAACACAATTTCCTAAAAAAGTGGATGAAAAAAAATTAGACTGATTTTTTAAAATAAAATTTACCGTTATACTCCTAAACTAATATTATTACAAGACTTATATTTGTGTGCAAAAATTATGGTTATCAAAATAATTAATATCGTTTTGAACACATAAACAAAAGGATGTATATTCACACTCAAACATGCATAATAGTTCACAAATTTAATAAGATTAATTATATTTAAAAAATCAAACATATTTGATTTTAAGCATCATCTGAAATTAATCCAATTTTTTTCATTGCATTTTTTTCAAAAATCATTTGAACTATAATTAAATAAGTGGTGATAATACAGAATTCGTTTGATTTTTTCCTTTAATTTTATTACTCCACATATATATATAATATTATGAGGCAATTTTAGATAGACATTGAACCGGTGAATACAATACAGCCCAATCATCAATTCGATTTTAAAATTTACGAGAAGCGATTTCGTGGGGCCATTGCTTGGCCCACAAATCTTGACCGTACATTTCTGCATCTGTTTCCAACCGTCCGATCAACTGATTCAGAATTTTTTTGTTTTCTTTCCAGTTTCTGTAACCATCTTCTCGATCTCAACCCTAAAAGAAAGCGAGATTGCATTCGGCAATTTAACGTCGCCATTGCTTCAAAGGTTTAATTGCATTTCTCTTTGCGGTGTAATCACGCTCGAAATCTGTTGAGTCATTATCCGTAGATGTTCTAAGTGAATTTCTGTAGTTCAGATGGCCGTCCAGGGATTGGTCGGAAATTGTGCATAGGACGGTGTCAGTTTTTCAATTTAAATTTTTACTATCATGTCGGATTTGGTTGCAAGAACGGGTAGGCACCAACAGAGATACGAGAACGGTTGTCGTCTTGTTGCAGGGTAACTCTTCTGTTTTGTAAATTTGTTGATTTTATTATATTTTTTGGTTAGGAATGCAGTGTTTACTGATTTTGATTTTTGTAATCATCAAAAGGTCTTTTCTTTTTTTGTTGTTCAATTCTTGTTGTTGACAGGGGATTGTTTGCACTTGGGATTGATTTGGGTATCTGATATGGAGGTCAGCTTTTAGAAGCAGGCACCTTGACATGTTGGGTCATTAGATAGTGTTGATGCTGAATTTTGCTGCTTTGATTTAAGATTACAGTTTTTCTCATTAATTTCACCATTGAATTTCATGTGAGAAATTAATGACCAGGTGTCCGTTAGGACGATGTAGGAGCTTGTTTTATTTTGATGATTTTTGTTTTGAGTTTTTCTCTTTTAAAGGAAAGGA
>NQLW01000099.1:1132557-1143281 GCA_002312845.1 Kalanchoe fedtschenkoi
AATATGTTATTCTAAAAAGGAAACTAACAATAAAATCAATTAGAGATAAATACAAGATAATAACATCTGAATAATTACCCCTACAAATAAGGAAACAAATATTCTATAGATAAAGTCAACAAAAAAGTAACGATTTAAAATTTTAAAATTGAATAAAAGAGGATCGTTAGATTGAATGACATCAAAGGATAATATTGGTTCTCAGTTTACAAATCTAAATTGGTTTTCATTTGATCCACATTATATATATATATATATATATTATATATATATATATATTATATATATATATATATATATATATATATATATATATATATATATATATATATATCAGCTAGTTTAGTGCGGTAACTTAAAGATGAGAAATGCTCATGATGCATATAGTAAGGAAAGGTGTTTGATAACTCACTACACTTGGATGTCTCTTCTTGTGCATGTGTCTCAAAATCGGATATGTTTCATATACAAGGCTGGTTTAGAGAAAATTAGAAGAAAATGAAAATTTAAGGCTAAGTTGAGAGAATTTCATAACAAAGCCTTAGGATTTTTTTCTCTTAAATTTTCTATAAACAAACACACAGCCTCAGGGTTTTTTCCTCAGCAAGGCTGCCTGCGATGCATCATCTACAGTTTTTCTTTCTTAGTGCTTTGAAAGTGCCTAGAAATATATTTATGAAGTTCCCAAAAGTCAGAATTGACTTGCACATTGTTGATTACAATCAAAGCAAGTTCCACGATATGAAGATGGAGATACTAAATCCACGCTAAACCATATGGCCTAGTTGGAGACATCATAAACAAGATTAATGCCAAAATTTGTTCTAAAACGTTGACCTGATCAGCGGTTTGCAAATTGGCGGGGACCTGGACATCCAGGCGCTTCATTTTCTCACTTCACACCTCTCATTTGACGCTTAAGTGCAGATATAAAGACTCAAAATAATTTAGAATCTTGAAATTGTTAAACAACACTCAAAATTATTAGACCAACACTGTTTTATTGGTGGCGTTGTACCTATTTTGAGATGCTTAGTGCGAATATTTATTACATAGCCAATCTAAAACGGACCAAATCGTTATAAATTTGACATGTCCATGTAGGCCTTTTCATTTATTCAAATAGCAGAAGCCAGCGAAATTTTGCTAACATGTAGCAAATCATTTAATACGGTCTCTGGCCCTGATAGTTCCCTGGTGGATAATAGTTACATGTGATGAACGTTCCACCGCTGCCGCACCTCACCTTAGCGCAGCCCAAGCTCGTCGATCCGCTCCACACAACCTGCGTGTAGTGCAGGCACTGGCCCCCGAAGCAGGAGTTCGAGTAAGGATCATACTGAGGCTTCTCACCCACCCACATTCTCGCAGCATCCACCGCCGACATGTCACCTGGGGACATTGCAATGTTCTCGCCATACGGTCCACCGGAGTGCACCAAGCCACAGTCGTAAGCCCGTTGGTCAGCGTAGTATTGCGCGTAGCTCGCCACTCGGTCGTCCCAGGTCAGGGGCTGCACGCCCACCTCAGCCCGTGCTGCGTTGTGGACGTAGAGGAAGTCCTGAGGCGAGTCCTGGGCGTGGACCGAGCTGGCAGCGGCTAAGAAAATGAGTACAAGTGTTAAAGCGAGCAGTTTGGATGAGAGGAACTCCATTTTTTCGCGAATTGATGAGAAAATGTCTTGGACTAGAATGGCTTTTGTAGTCCTCAAATGATGTAGGGAAGTTAAGACCGTGGGAGGCTGTTTTGGAAATGACTTGGGTACAAATATGATGTTGGTTTTGGACAAGCGTATATATAGAATTTTAACCTCTCGAAATAAAAGAAACTAATAAAGCTGTTCCTTTTTTGTAAAATATAGCAAAAACAGAAGAAACTGCTATGAAGGAATTATATATCAAATATCAGGAATCAATTATTAGTGTTGACATGCAAGAAACACAAATTAAAACATAAAATTATTTATTTTATGTATGTCTCTGGTTGATTAGTTAATAACCAAGTCTAAAATTATGTATCGTTTTTTCTCTCGCAACAAATTGTTTAACCGTTTGAGATAAAAATTATTTATGAAAATTAGCTTTATGGGTAAATGGACGCATCAAAATGCAAATTAAGAAGTTTCAAGAGTCAGATTATTTTTGGTATTTTTTATTATTTTGTATGGCTGAAGCGTAGAGTCTCCCCACATTAAATATTCGGATAGACACTTTATATGTGAAGTCAGTTCTTACAGAGATCTAATGAACTAAATAGACCAGATATTTTTTTAGTAAGAAAAAAAAAAGTATAATAAAGACCTGAAAACTACAATGCAGCATGTGTCCTGTCGGGGCAACGGATCGCATTGTCTGATAGATCGACGAGGGGAAATTAAAGGGGTTGCGCCATGGCTGGTTTGGATCATAACTACTCATTAGTCCCACAAGATATCACTATCTTGATATTATTCAAGAGGCACGACCCCATATGGGGTAGGGCGAAAGTCAGAATTGCAAATATGTGCTCTGGCAGAAATTAGAAATTTTAAATTGGGAGTAAAAAGACATTACATATTTAAAAAATTTAAGAAATATATAATGGAAAAGATTTAGGTTAAATGAAAGATATAAAAATAAGTAATATAATATTTTTAGACTGAATTAGAGATAACCTAATTTGAGGATAGTGAGTATTTGTGATTATTGGATGCACTTGAATTTTTGATTCAGCCTGGTTTTCAAGAATTAATGGATGTGAGTTTAGAGTCTACGTTTTGACTCAACCCTGGTGAAGTACAAGAGGGATGGACTATGCATGGAACAAAATTGATCGGCTATGCCGACAAGATCCATAATATAAAAACATGCGTCTCTGAGATTATTTTGTTGGTTTTAAATGTGAGCTTCAATGTGTCCAACATGGCGTAAATGCTTTGAATTATTGATGAGAAAGATTTCGACAAGGGGAAACCATATAAGCTGTCTCACTATAATTTATAGAACAGGTCACACAAAATGATCATATACGTGATCGAAAACAAATAAATTGAAGTGGATCTCACTTAAATTCCATGACAATAATAGTCAGTGGTGTATCCGAAATCAGGAGTGTAAGTGAGTAACTATATTTGTGAGTTGTTGGTCGGAAATATATTCGGTCAAATATCGTTTGAGAAAAAAACGAGACCGGCTTGAACAAAATTTTAAAACGCATTAAATAAACAAATCAAATATGAGTAGCGAAATGGTCTATTCATTTATGTTCACGAATAGCTCATTAATGTGATCGATTAAAATTCATCTATAACTTGCATGTGCCACGTTTTTGAACTTTGATAAGAATATTTTTTATTAAATTTGAAATTATTGGCTAAGAAAATGAAATTTTTATACTAATAGTTTGTTTAAAGCTTGATTGAGCTTGTTTGAAAGATATTTTTAACTTGTATTATATCAATCCAAATATATTCGAATGAAATCGGACTCATCTCGAACTCATTAAAGTTAAACTAGTCATAACATAAATATTTATTTCAGAAGCTCCTTAAAACTCTACTCAAACTAAAAAAAATTTTAATAAACAAACTTGAACATTTCAATATCCGGTAAGGCTCCGGATCCAGAAAATGGAGAATGTTTCACAAGTTCTGCAAGTTACATTTCCCCTGTCACCATTTCCTCCAAATTCTTACCCCTTCAATAAATTGGTAAATAGTGTAATTGGGTTAAGATCGTCTTTTGTTCCTAAATTTTATCCATTTTGACCATCACAAACTCAAACACTTGATGAATAAGGCAATTACAAATAAATTTTACTAATAAATCATAAAAAGAAATAAACATATCTTTTCTGAAAAAGATATTTTACATGATTCAGAATAACACACCTCAATTAAATAACTTGTTTTCTGTAATTAAATACTAAATTCATAAGACTGAGTCTCCATATTAACAAATCGACTCTTGTCTTATATCATTTGAAGCTACTAGTCCTTGTCACATATAAGTTTAGATTCTGATGATGATCAGGATTCAGAAGTTGATAGATCACTGATCACCCTAGAAAGAATTTGAATTATCCTTCGGTTCTAGCCAGGGAGGCAGTGAGATTGAGGCCGAAAGGCCTCCATCCGACAACATTACCAGGTGGATCATAGTTGCAGGTAATAAACGTTCCGCCGTTGTCACACCTGACCTTAGCGCACCCCAAGCGAGTCGAGTTAGCCCAGACAACCTGGGTGTAATGCAGGCACTCGCCTCGGATGCAGGAATTCGAGGAGGCGTCATAATAAGCCTTCTCGCCTGCCCACAGCTTCACAGCCTCAACGCCCGATAAATCACCCGTGGACATAGCGATGTTCTCGCCGTAGGGTCCGTTCGAGTGCACCAAGCCACAGTCAGCGCGGCGCGTGTTAGCGTAGCGGCGGGCGTAGCGGGTGACATTCCTGTCCCATTTGATCGGCTGGATGCCCAGCTCTGCGCGAGCCGCGTTGTGAGCGTCCAAAAGGTGCCGCGGACCGTCCTGCGTAGCGGCTGGTTTGGCAGCCATCAGGAGAATAAGGGTGGAAGCTACTAGCGTGAGCCTGTTTTGATCCATGTTGATGCAAGTGTTGTGGTATGTAATTGAAGCTGTGTGTTGATGCTGATGGAGAACTTGAGATTTAAAAGGTGATCTTTATAGGACTTGATCGAAAACGTGGATGTGGGTTTAAGGTTGTTTTGGATTTTGTTTTGAACAAGTGCAGTTGTTGTTCTAATTGTGGAAACTTAAGCAACGTTTTGCTATACTTAGGCAAACTAAAAAAAAGAGCTAATTAACAAAATGAATTCTTATCAGACTGTGCTGTTAATATCATATTAACTTTGTTAAAGTCGACAAGTGGGACCTCGTGCGGACCTAGAAATTGTCGGATCTACACTCAAAACCAATTGACAATGAGTGGGGGAGCTCAACTATATATTAGGGTCAATTTAGAACTTCCACTGAACGATGTGGGATAATACCACTTAATATGTTCAACACCTAGTATTTATTAAATCTTTTTATTCGTTTTGTGGGTTTTTTTTTTTTTTGAAAAAAATGTCTTTTTTAACAAATTTGCGGATGCAATCAGAAGTCAGAAGTCTGTGAGGAGATGCAGGAGTTGTCGAATGGGCATTTGTGGATTCTTAGGTAACGGAACTCCCATTCTTCGCCTCCAAAGTACGACTCGGCCGCTGTGGAGTAAAGGAAATTTACCCACTAGGACCATTAAAACAAATACCAGAGGTACAAGTACCAAGTTCTGCCTCGATCTGTCTGTGTCGAACGACTAAACAAATGTAATTTGTGGTCGGACAGGGTGGGATTGGAGAAGGCGAAACGGGAGCTAGCAGGCAGCATCGAGAAAGGAGTACGTGACCTTCGTCAGGAAATAAAAGGCCAAGGCCAAAGCGGCAACTTCTTTTGCTGCCTGGTAGAACTAGAAAACGTAATAATCCCATTTTACCGGAAACTAGAAGATAACAGGGTTGTATCCATTCTCGAACAAAACTGACGTCATTGTCAGTAAAGGATGTGTTCCGAACACATGTTGATCAACATTCATGGCTTTATTCATGGGTCTGTGAGAGCCACAATCTTCATGGATATGTTGGATAAGGAACCAAGGATGCAGGAATGCCCGGTTCCCATTTCCACATGCCAAGCCATATATATATCTGAGCTTTATCCAGACCCACCTTGTATAAGGTCAGTTTCATTCTCAGTTTTCACCCCCTTGTTTGAGCTGACACAGGTATCGTAGCAAGCAAAATATGGAGCACAGTTCCGAAGCTCATCACCGTATCGCCAGGATCTCAGCTCATCTCTACCCTTCCAAATCTCAGGTATTTTTCTACCACGTTTCATAGTTTTGCTCATCCAATAGCTAGGGGTTCACTCTTCTTGTCGAATTGGCTTCTGCTTCTGTGTATTTCTTGTCTAACTAATCTTGCGTTTCTGTTCTTTTGGGGTGTGTGCTGGAACTGGAAGATGATGGATGAGAGTTGCAAACTGTCTAGGGCTGATTGCCGAGCAAAAGGGGGGGCGCCGGGGTTCAAAGTTGCGATATTGGGAGCTGCAGGGGGCATCGGCCAGCCTTTGGCGATGTTGATGAAGATGAACCCGCTTGTTTCAGTCCTTCATTTGTATGATGTCGTTAACGCTCCTGGCGTCACTGCTGATATCAGCCACATGGACACCGGCGCTGTGGTACGTTGTCTCATCTCTCTCGACTGCGTCTATAGGTTCATAGCTTGAAGGTCGGACTTGTGCCGCCTGAAACTGAAAGTTTGGAAACATGGCTTTCAGGTGCGTGGATTTCTAGGACAGGCGCAGCTGGAGAATGCGCTTACAGGAATGGATCTCGTGATCATTCCTGCCGGCGTGCCTCGAAAGCCAGGAATGACCAGGGACGATCTTTTCAAAATCAACGCTGGAATCGTCAAGACTCTCTGCGAAGGAATTGCCAAGTGCTGCCCAAACGCAATCGTCAACCTGATCAGCAACCCCGTCAACTCCACCGTCCCCATCGCGGCCGAGGTGTTCAAGAAGGCTGGCACCTACGACCCGAAAAAGCTCCTCGGCGTCACTATGCTGGATGTCGTCCGAGCCAACACTTTTGTGGTACATTTGACGCCTAAATGCTATGAATTTTTCACTGACTTCATGTGGAGAATTTTCTTGAGCTGTTTTTGAGTCTGGCAGGCAGAAGTCCTGGGACTGGATCCGAGGGAAGTGGACGTTCCGGTCGTTGGCGGACACGCTGGAGTCACAATCTTGCCTCTCCTGTCTCAGGTCTGATAGTCCCAAAGCCTTCTTTTCCCATGTTTTTCGACGCGATTCATTCACAGCTCATCGCTCTCTCTTACCCAACTGTTAGTGTGATCTGCGCAGGTTAAGCCTCCGTGTCATTTCACCCAGCAGGAAACGGAGTACCTTACTGACCGTATTCAGAACGGTGGAACCGAAGTGGTCGAGGTAATATTTCTCATTTCCATTTTCCGCTATGAAAGAAACTGATTTGAACATTATTGTGGGATGTGACACGCAGGCTAAAGCTGGGGCTGGTTCAGCAACTTTGTCGATGGTCAGTCCATATGATCATCCTCTTTAACCTTCCTCAGCTCAACTGACATGTAAACGAATGGATGAAAACAATGTAACCCTACGAACCCACTTGCAGGCTTACGCGGCTGTTAAGTTTGCGGATGCGTGCTTGAGAGGACTGAGGGGAGACGCGGCAGTCATCGAGTGTGCCTTCGTGGCGTCTCAGGCACTTACTTTAACATGCCATCGTTTCCCTTCATAAGCTCTCCGAAAGTCTTTTTTTTTTTTGTTGTTGAAAACGACAACATGCCGAGTGCTGATCCTTGCAGGTCACAGAACTCCCATACTTCGCTTCCAAGGTACGACTCGGCCGCTCTGGAGCAGAAGAGGTCTTCCAACTGGGACCTCTAAATGAATTCGAAAGGTATGTTACTAAGTTACAAACTACAGACCACTGCAACACTCGACCTTATTCTTATTTACTGTTTTTTTTTTCTTGTCTCCGTTTGTGAAACAGGGATGGGTTGGAGAAGGCGAAGAAGGAGCTCGCGGGCAGCATCGAGAAAGGTGCATCCTTCATCAGGAAGTAAGACAGCGGAGGAGAAGCTAAC
The DNA here is from genome assembly GCA_002312845.1 of Kalanchoe fedtschenkoi. NCBI lineage: Eukaryota > Viridiplantae > Streptophyta > Magnoliopsida > Saxifragales > Crassulaceae > Kalanchoe > Kalanchoe fedtschenkoi. Next base: position 1,140,219 of record NQLW01000099.1, read on the forward strand.
CGTACTGTATGAATCTACAAGTTCCAAATTCAGGTCCGGAAGGGAAGTTGTTGCTTATGTAAATTTGCGCCACAAGATTCTGCATAAACACTGTCTCCAACTCTTGTACTGGTTGTATCTCACACTTCTGCCACCTCCGTAATGAATTGAAATGCATTACCAAAATTCACCGAATGGGGAAGATGGTTTGAGTTAGAGCTACGCGAGAGGCTAAGGCTAAAAAAAAATTTATATTGGCTTCGCCCGGGTTCGAACCGGAGACCTTCAGTGTGTTAGACTGACGTGATAACCAACTACACCACGAAACCTTAATGAATATTTGCTCAATCGATTACAATATAATTTGTACACTCAATACGCAATAAAAACAGGACGGACTTTGGCTATCCACCACAAAGCAACAAGATGTGTACATGTTTATTTCTGTTGTTTTTTTTTTTGCAAAAGGGGTGCTTGCATTAAAAAATGAGAATATACATGGAAGAGATTTGGAGAAAACTAAGATGATGACACCAGAGAACACCTAAGAACAGCTATACAAGAAGATGGTTTAAGTTAATGTTTGCTGTCCATGAGAGGTTGAACTCTGTACACTGGATGGAGTTGATGCAGTTCAGCTTCAGGAGACTGTCCATTTTAGCCAAATGAAGAATACTTTGCCGATTAAAAGTCTTCCCCTTGAAGATCACGGCATTTCTGGCTTTCCAGATGTTATAAGCGCCTGCTGCTATAAAAAGAAAACTGACAATTCTCAATTCTTTTGATGGGAAATTAAAGGAGGAGGACCAGTGGATGAGATCTTCCCAGGACTGGAGAGTGACATGTTGAGGGAAAGAACACATGGCAAGGAAGTCATTGAATAGCCCAGTTGTGCCTGAGCAAGAGAAGAATAGATGGTCTGCTGTTTCCTGGTGGGAGCTACAGATTTGGCATGTAGAATCATCAACCATACTGAATTTATGAAGTCTGGATTTTGTCGATAGTCTACCCTGACAAGCCATCCATAATATGAAACTATGCTTGGGATGGTTAAGATAATTCCACACTAGCTTGTACCAGGGAGGTCTTGGAGCTGAAGGCTGCAAGAAGTTGTATACTGACTTAGCAGAAAAGGGATCTCCTGGAATGATCCAAGAGTTTGTGGCAGGATCATAGCATTGCTGGGCAATGAGTCTGGTTTGAAGTAATTGTTTGACAGGCCAAGGAGTGCAGGGTCTGATACAAGTTTCCCACCAGGCGCTGTCCCTGATGTAGTAAGAATGAATCCACTTAATCCAGGCCGAGTCTTTATCATGGACAATATCCCAAATTTGAGCTAAATAGATGGAGGTGTTTATATGTTTGGACTGCTTTATACCTAGGCCACCTTTGAGCTGAGACAGGCAGGTTGAATACCAGCTAATAGGGGATTTAGATTTCCCTTGCCAAAGAAACCTCCATCAAAGAGTATCAATAGCCCTGTGGATTTGCTTTGGGATGCCAAAAATACGATACCAGTAGGTCTGCATAGAATTGAGGATGGACTTAACAATTGAGTGATTGAGAATTAATCTTTACGTTTCATGTAGAATATTTAATTTTATTGAGTAATTAGCTAGAATGCAACATTTTATTAGTTCAATTTTATTTATTCATTGGTTTTTAGTGATAGGTACTATTTACATTTTTAAAAGAAAAATTGAATAATTGTGCTTCCAGTTTCCAGAAAAATTAGAATATTAAGCATCAACATTTAAGATTTTTAAAAACATATTCACTTTGTTTGATCTCATTTTTCATTAATAATTTATATAATGATTTTAAAGTGATATAGCTTTCTCACAAAAACTGATTTTCTACAACTTTTGCAAAAAAAATGGTGCCCTAAATTGTTTACATTATGTTCAAATATTAGATATTTTTTGGTCAAATATATTGAAAACTTTGATAAATTGAATTTTAAAAAAATTAAATTATATTTTTGGAAACGATAAGCCTGGAATACAATATCTTACTAACCGGACCCGATTTATCCTACTTTCGTATGTGAAAAATAGAAAGATATAAATTCTAGAAGCTGAGTGTCATAAATTTGTAAATCAACCTAATTAATTTTAACTGGGTAGCGTTGATATCAAAGAAAGTATTTATTGCCCACAAATATTTCAGCGTCAGTGGAATATTTTTATAAGATTATAGAATTTTTATATGATTCATCAGGTTGTTTTCAAATATTTTTAAACTAATCTTATAAATGTTTTTTCTTACAAATTCTGTAATTTGTTTAGCTGAAGAATTTAAAAATCTAAACAGTAATGTCACTTATAAGAAATTTGAAATTATAAACTAAATATTTATTTAAATCTTGTGTAAATTTGATGATAAAACAACAATAATTCAAATAAAACTGAGTAAAGAAAATAAATGAGTGATTGAGAATTAATCTTTACGTGTCATGTAGAAAATTTATTTCGAGAATGAAAAAAAATCTTCATAATTAGCTAGAATGCAGCATTTTATTAATTCAGTTTTATTTATTCATTGGTTTTTAGTGATAGTTATTATTTACATTTTTAAAAGAAAAAATGTGGTTCCAGTTTCCAGAAAAATTAGAATATTAAGCATCGACATTTAAGATTTTTAAAAACATATTCACTTTCTTTGATCTCATTTTTCATTAATAATTTATATAATGATTTTAAAGTGATATAGCTTTCTCACAAAAACTGATTTTCTACAACTTTTGCAAAAAAAATGGTGCCCTAAATTGTTTACGTTATGTTCAAATATTAGATATTTTTTGGTCAAATATATTGAAAATTCTGATAAATTGAATTTTACAAAAATTAAATTATATTTTTGGAAACGATAAGCCTGGAATACAATATCTTATTAACCGAACACGATTTATCCTACTTTCGTATGTGAAAAATAGGAAGAATTAAATTCTAGAAGTTGAGTGCCATAAATTTGTAAATCAACCTAATTAATTTTAATTGGGTAGCGTTAATATCAAAGAAAGTATTTATTGCCCACAAATATTTCAGCGTCAGTGGAATATTTTTATAAAATTATAGAATTTTA
>NQLW01000099.1:1144281-1155084 GCA_002312845.1 Kalanchoe fedtschenkoi
TCCCCCTTGGTGGCCAGGGGCCGCACACCCCTCCACCTTGATAGTGTACGCCCATACTCACTGCGGGCCAGCTCACGCGCACCTCCAGCGTATCTAAGCGTAAATGCGGTACCAACAGGGCTTGAACCCATGACCTTGAGGAACGGGAGTGACTGTTGACTGAAGAATGGGTCATCTAACATCATAAGTTAAAATTGAATTGCATAAATACTTACGGACACTATGAATATAGAAGAAACAATAAGAAAGATTGGTTCGATATCCAACGGGGGAACGACAGAGAGAAACTGAAGTTCGAAGATAGGAGAGTGGAGAAGAAACAAGATCTATAAGTTTAATAACATACAAACTTCAAATAAAAGTGGTGGTTACTTAAGCCCAATTATGGCTTATCACCAGTACATATTTGATTTATTATAATGCTGACTTTTAATCACGTTTATAGTGTTGTAGTGTAACATACCTTGTATCACGTTTGTGCAAATGCATGATAAAAGAGAAAAGGTAAAATGACAGAATTTACCAAGAAGATTTTTAATCACCCTTAAGTGAATTAAATGTGGCTATAATTATTATATTTTATCACATTTTCATATAACAAATGTGATAGAAGATATGCTCATTTTTTTCACCATTTTTAGGGATGAAGTTCAAAAGGGGTTCCGAACTACTACCGCTTACCCAATTGTGGTCAGAACTATCACGATTTTCGAAATGGGTGCGATGAAAAAAAAATTGGACTGATTTTCTTATATAAAATTTGCCATTACATTTCTAAAATTTATTATTACATTTCTAAAGTGATAGAAGATTAGTGTTTGGATTTCATATTACTTTTGTCATCAAGAATGCTTTTAAGAACACACCCGGACACACAAGAGAATTCGAAACTTAATTAGTTGAGTGAGAAAGTTTAAAATGAGGTGTTAACTTCCTGGGTAATCAAACGACGTAATTTTCGCACACAAATCTAACTCTTATAATAATATTAGTTTTGGAATGCAATAGTGAATTTTATTTTAAAAAATCAGTCTAATTGTTTTTCATCGCACCCTTTTCGAAAATCGTGGTAGTTCTGACCATAATTAGGTAAGCGGTGATAGTTCAATCCTTTTTTATTTTTTATTTTTTTTTTAAAGATGATCCGACATACATGACACTGAGATTGATGCCTTAAAGACTGGGATAATAACAAGCATGAAGGCTGACATGGTCAACTTCCAAATGAATATGAACAAAAAAGATGTGCAACTAGAAAAGAATATATATTGGGTGTTGTCATCATTAAATTTCAGATGTGGATTGAATATGGTGGAGAATATTGGGGATAAGGAAGATGAGTTTAGGGTGGAGATTGGGGTTCATCTTTGGATTTTAGGGAATATTACATTTGTGCTAAATATTTTGAATAATGGATTGTAATTTATTATTTTGATGTGTTAGAATAATTATGGCCAAAGACGTTGTTAATGCACCTAATAAATGTTAATGGATTGGTCGTTACGGTTGATCTAAGAGAGTTTGATAAGGATATTTAATGAGAAGCAAAGGTTAAGGGGGTAAGGAGTAACTGGGAAAACTCAATCTTCAACCACTGTGAAAAAAAATCGGATTTTGGGACATGATATTTTGGCCATAAAACCGTCACTAGATGGTTGGCGACCACCTTGGTGGCTAAATTCGTACATTGCAAGATGTGGTCGCTAAAGTGGAGGTCACCAATTTAGTAAGTCGAAATTAGTAAGATTTTTTTCACCAATAATCTTTTTTGATGGTTTTCTATCCCTATCTTTTGATTTATTTTCAGCAATATCCTACTTTTCTATTTCCGCTGTTACTAACAGTGGATGCTTTTTTACACATTTCCGCCATTAGCAACAACGGATTCGTAAAGCAATTACTCGATCACCACCTGCGGAATATGTCTATGTAAATAACAAAAATATGTTAAAAAGTAATTCGTTGTTGTTAACAGCAAATTTGTCATATCAATCCGCTGTTACTAATAACGGAAATAGAAAAATAGGGTATCGCTGAAAACAAACCAAAAGGTAGGGTACTCTTGATATAAAATAATGAAAATAAGGTATTAGTTTTGGAATATAATAGTGAATTTTATTTTAGAAAATCATTCTAATTTTTTTTCATCGCATCCATTTTAGAAATCGTTGTAGTTCTGACCGCAATTAGATAAGCGGTGGTAGTTCAAGGCTCCTTTTAGATTTTTTTCCCTAAATTGTAAACTAAAAACCATCTGAGATCGTTAGATTAATCATGCATGGACGTTCGAGATTAAATCAAATTCTATCTACTATAATAAATAAAATAATAATTACGATATGACAGAGATTATGTTAGATTTGAATTCCACTTTTTTAGCATTTGATTTTTTCTCCTAAAATCCAGGACTTAAGTTTTTTATCGTTCTCATTTATTTTTCATAACATTTTTTTATTTAAAAAAAACAGACATTCACTTTTATGCATTTGGTACAGATTTCAATCTCGATGCATTTTCTGATATGTGGTGCACACTTTAATGTGAGTGCATGGTTTGATTTTTGTACATAATTAAAATATTGGTCACATAAATTTTAATTTTTGTTACTTTTTTAATTATTTTGATGAATGTGTATTCTTAATAGAGTGAGCATGTATGATTTCATGGCGAACTGTTTTCAAGCAGATGGCATGCATTGTGGGCCGAATAAATTTACCTCCATGAATCTCAAACTAAAATTATATTATATACCAAAGAAATAACTATGAGTTGCACTGTGCACCCAAGCTTGGAGCAGTGCGCCATAAAGTTATATTGTGAACCAAAAATTAAAAAGAATAAACTTCCTCTTTGATGGTGTTTTCCTTCATAAGTACCTGAAAAGTTTCCAAAAAAATATGCACCGAATTAAGATAAATTGAAAATTATATTCAATGAAAATCAGCTCTAAAGTAACACACAATTTTAAATTTGGACCAATGCACCATGGAATTCATAAAGTGCACCTACATCAGATTAAAATGATAAATAGTGCAAAGAACAATGCATCTGAAATCAAAAAGTGAACATACATAAAAATGTTTAATTAAATGATAAACACATTACAAATACGCATTAACTTAGAGAATACTGAGAACATCTTTACCTCATACTGATTTGAAAAGTTCAACTTATGGATGGAAAAAAAACCAACAGAAAAACTCAAACAGCAGGCGTGCATCATATGATAGAATAACTAACTAGCCAGACAATAAAAGTTCTGAAAGATGATAGCGTTTTAGGCTAGGATTTACATACCTTGTGGTATTAATGTCTGTAGACGATAGACGGTGCATCGAGGCAAGACTCTATGTAGACTTTCCACAAGTACCCATTGAGCTTTCTACGGTTTTCGGAATTTTAGGCGGCTGTCTAGCATCATCAATTATATACATTCTTATCTTCATAAATTATCTTATTGGATCAGCTTAATGAGCACAATACATATTTAGTGCTGAATTTCCACTGTTGTACATGTCCGAAAGACCGAAACCAACATCCTTGAAGCTCATAAGAGATTTGGCACAATAAGAGACGGCGGGATGAAATCCATTTGCCTCACCAAGATGCTTGGCTCCTTTTCATATCAATCTATGAGAACGATCAATCACCACTATGAGAATAGCGTGATTATATACACTTAAATACTGATGATAAAAGAGAATCAGGTCAATAAATACGATCAAGTTTGATGCTACAAATAAAGAAAATAATATAGTATAACTTAAGATTTAAATAATAAAAATGTATTCAATTCTGATTGTTGGATGATTTAAGCTTGAAAAACATAAATAGTTCACAGTTTACATATTCGAAATGGTTTTCATTTGATCCACTCCGGGGGCGGATTAGGTGAAAACCACTTTGGATTTGTAAACTGTGAACCATTTTTAATCATTGATCTATTTCAAATCAATGCATCAGATTTTTTTGATTTTATTACATAAACGTATGCTAATTAATTATATTTTAATATTAAACGGATAATATCAAAATTTAAACCAGGAATATATTCTTTCCTTTTTTACGCCACCTCTTAACTATCAAATCTCTTGATTTATTCCTACTTTTACGTTTCGTCTTTTAAAAATTATAATGATTATCTCCCATCCAACAAGAGAAGAAGAATCATCTAATGTGCACCACGATTTCATGGTGCACTTGTTACGAATTTGAGATGGTGCATTATAATTTACTGATACACTATTTGGTGCATAATATAAGAGACGGTGCACATATTGATTTTAGATGGTGCACTTTTTTATTTTGTTATGATGCATCATAATTTATTATTTTATTATTACTCGGCGCCCTATTATAAATGGTGCACAAGTTAATTTCACATGATGCACAAACTGATTTTATATGGTGCACAAACATTCACTCCAGCGGCTCCCCAAACCCTGCCCAAATCATGTTGCATCTAGATGAACGAAAAAAATGTTTGACTGATCAAGTTGATGATAGAACAATATATGAGTAAGGAATCTACGAAATATATGTAGTGGAAGAGAGAGGAAAGAAGATAATCATATGAATTATCTACAAAAATATTTATTGTGAAAAAGAGAGGAAAAAAGATTATCATAAAGATTTATTAAGATAATATTCACGTTATAATTAAGGGAATCTTTAAATGAAAATTATAAGATATAATAATTTATTTAAAAATCTTAATAATCATGTCCGTTTGATTGAATAAAATCAATGGACATAATGAGTTCACAGTTTACAAATCCAAAACGATTTTCATTTGATCTACATTTTATATATAGGGATTAAATGTAAACACTATTTTTATTATAAACAGTGGACAGATCTCAGCCACATATTATTCCAAATCCAATGGCTATTAAATCGCACAACTTAGATGATCGAGCTCGTTCTTCAATCAACAATTATTTTACATCGCTAGATTTTTTTAAAGCTAGGTTTTATGCGATGAAGGTGGCATACAATATTTCCAACAGCGACGTTGCAAAATCCGTGCCGATTGCTGGCCGCTTTGCTTCGGTATACCCAGCTCAAGGTTGTTGAAGCTCTGCCCGGCTCTGATGCTTGAAATCCAGGTGAGATAGCAAATTTGCTCTCATGTTTGTTTGGGCATCAATCGACAGTTATGGTTCTATCTGAGACGATGAAGCTTTTGTCGGATAAGTAATTGAAGATTGGGGTTATGTTGTCCGGGGGACAGGCTCCAGAAGGGCATAATGTGATATCTACCATGTAAACACAATGTGTTGTCGGGTGAGATTTGTGATTTGTATTGCATCAGCGTGCTTGTAAAGTTGGTTGTTGTTGTCAGTAATGTAGAGTTTAAGCATAATTTTAGTGTCTTGTATTTTGGATTGGGTGTTTCTGTTATGGAGAGTTTTTATTCCGGGAAATGAAGGCTACCACACGTTTCTCTAGAGTGCATCAAGCTGGCCTTTCCTGGGGCAATGTGAGTTTGTTGATCAAATATTTGATTATGTTGATGAGCAATTTAGGTTTTGAATACTTCTGTTATAGTGATTTTGGGGACACGCCTCGCTATTTGGCATTGCCTGTAGATTGTAATGAGATGAGTATTGCGTATTGTATGTTGATTGATTGCTTGTCACATATTGAGAATCCCGATCGCACTACCCATTATCACCCTCCTTCGATTTTATATCCAATTTAACTTCTTCCTGAGATTTTAAAAGTCTAACAAACATCTTCACCACATGTTGCAGGACTTCAATTTAGTTGGAGATTGTGCTCCTTTGTTGGTGATGATAATCTCATCGAACGTAGTGGAGATCATCTTGTCCATGTGTTTCGATAACAATGAGGTAACAGATGTGGTTGTTCATGCAAGTCTGTTTTGGAAACGCAAGCAGCAGCTAGAAAATTGCAGTTTTGGCGCTTCTAAGCACACTAGACAAGAACAGGCAAACTCCATTCTCGATAGCTAAACAGGAAATTGGGTTCAGAATTCAGGTACTAAGGTGGGAAGTTAGATGACACTTGTATTTCTCATTCACAAATTCATCTTTATTTATGCTGCTAATTCTGAGTTTGGTCCTATTTTTGGTTCATTTAGTTGCTCAATTGGAGGAGAAAACTCAGTACCAAATGCTTGGCAATCCTTGGCAGAGCTTCATGACAAGAGACAAGTTAGACAAGCTTGAAGACTTTACAAGCTCCTATGTGGCCACAATCGCATAATTGTAAAATTTCTAACTCAACCAATTTATCTCTAGAGGACAATGATGGCCGGAGGAAAGAACCAGACTGTTCTGTTACTATCTAGGTCAATGCTCAACTAATGCTGTTACTTATTTGTTGTCTAATTTTTTAGAGGTCTTCGTATATTTTATTATCGCTTTTGTAGGTGGAAAGTATTCACCAGTAAATAGTATCCATAAAATTGATGACTGGCGCGGTAGAGGTGACAGTAAGAATCCATTTCTTGAAGCTGATGAAGGGAAACAATCAAGTCGGAGGGTGAGATGCAATATTTGAAATGTTTCCAAAACTTTGCTAGTAATAAAATCTATAGATTTTTTATATGGAACAATAATTGCTATCTGAAATTATGAGTTTTCTCTAATACATAAGTGAATCAAGATTACTGCTTATGTAATAGTCTCGCAGTAAAATTATGGATCCTTTTTATGTCATTTTTTCAATTTTTGTTCCAGTGAAGTTCACCTGGTAAAAAAATTGATGTTGGTCTGACTTGTTCGATGCTTTATTTTTAAAGAGGCTTAACGATGAATTTCAGAATGAAAAAAATGCAGGCTTATGCGGCAGCAAGTTGGTCACAATGGAGAAGTGCACCGTAAGCGCTAACAAGGCAGAGCCCATGAATCTAGCTTAGAAGAACATCACCAAGTCCACAAACGTGGTGTCCAATTGTAGCACCACTCGCTGCTCAAATATTGCAAATGCCCTTATATTTGGTGTTATATTTGTAGTGGTCGGAGTCATTGCGGTGGTGACCATTTGTGGGGCTTTAGAAATTATTGAGAAATTTTTACTATAGGTTTGGATAATTTTTTCTATAGTGAACATGTGTACCCTACACTGATGATACGACAAATTAATGAGATGATGCGATAAATTAATGAGGCTCGGTTAGAGATGAATAATGGTGAAATGTATATTCACCATGGTGCACTTTGTGTTCACCGTGATGAACTAAAAATTCACTATCAAATTCACTGTATTAACCCCAGTTTTTATGTCCATAAAATATAAATTAACTACGGAGAATCAAAAAAATTAGAAATTTATGTGTGCACTGCCCTCTCATATATCTGTGCACCATGGTGAATTCAAAATTCACCATCATATTCACTATAGTTAGCCTATTTTTTATGCCTGTGAAATATAAATTCACTATGATAAACAATAATATCAAGAAATTTTTCTGTGAATTACCCTCCCTTATAATGGTGGACCTGAAATTCACCATCGCTGGAATTTTAATCGTTCTTAGTTTGTCTTTTTTTTTTAAATTATAAATTTTTAAAATTTTAATTTTACATTTTTTTAATTTTTTAAAATTTTTTATCCATTGGATTTGTAGTGTATCAAAATTAAAAATCAATAATTATCTCACTTTTGGATGTGTCTCAAATAAGTGGTCAGAATTTGTTCACTGTTTACAACGAAAAAGGTGTATATATATATAGAAGAGGGATCAAATGTAAATAATGGTTCATTGTAAATAGTGGACAAATCTCATCCATCCATTTTGATATATCCTATGACTACTTTTAATTATGAAACCTGATTTGAAACATAATCTGATACATATTATCAACCAATCTAAAACCTAAATTCCCAAATGGGATCCTTGACGAACGATACTGCTCGAGCCTTTCATCCCCACAGCCGCCCACAACGTCAATTGCAGTGAATCCTAATGGTGAACTTTATGTGCACCGTAAGTTATAAAGCATGCACTATGGTGAATCGGAAATTCACTTCATCGTTTTAATTTTTTACAATTTTTTAATATTTTAATAAAATTTCAATGAGAGTACTCAACAACAATCTCTTTGTCCTGCCACGATCAATCTTGCTCTTGATCTTAAATGAGTTGAGACTAACTCGTTTATATATGGTCCTAAGCTTACTTACATTTACAAGCTGAGTAATGTCTTGTTTAGGATAAAAATAATTTTATTTCCAAGCTTACATGTGTCAAGTATCTCTTTGCTCGAGTTTGGCTCATTTAATAACAAGCATCGACAATCAGCTTGAGCTCGACTAGGTTATTAACGAATGAGTTGTGGTGAACTAAGAATAAATTTTGAAAGTTAAAAAAAATAAAATAGAAAAAAAGGAAATAAAAATTAAAAATATTTAAAAACTATTTTTTTAGAAATAGACAAACAAAAATTCAAAAAAATGAAAGACGTTGAACTTTTTTAAGAAAATAATAATAAAAATAAAATATAATTCACAAAATATGAGTTTAGATTTAGCTGGCAAGTGATAAATTGTGGATTTAAAATATAGATTTTGGAAAATGAATCAGATTCTGAATTCAAGCCTGTAAAAATCAGTGTTCTAAAAGGCGCTAGGCGGTCCTAGGCGGTTGACTTGGGGCCTAACGACTAATCGGCTAGCCGGGATTAATCATTCGGATGATTAGGCGGTATATATATATAGGGAGTGGATCAAATGAAAACCATTTTGGATATGTAAACTGTGAACTAATCATATCCTTTGATCATAAATCATCCTATGGTCAACATAATTTTAAATTAATGTTTAATTATTGATTTTTTATTAATTACATATTATCAAGATATTGTTTCCTTAATTGTCGCCACCATATCTCTTATCTCTCATAAATCATCCTCTCATCTTCAGATCTACCGAGCTAGGTTTATGTGGGTTTTAACGCACGTTCTCGACATCAAAGGTGGCAAGGTCGGCTTCGTCATCGAGGACAACGGCAGCAACACCACCGCCAAATTCATCAAATCGGATGAAGAAATCCCCTACAACATCTCCCGTCATCCACATCAGCAACCTGCTACCCTCCTCCGAGGCTGAGGCGTCGGTTTCTGCTCCCAGCGCCTTGAACCTCACCGCCCAAATGTCGACTCACGGATCCCAGTCGTAGTTGGTGCACATCTGTGTTTCTGGGTTTTAAATAGATGCACATCTGTGTTTCTAGTGCACATCTTATCATCACTGTCTTATACATATATCCATGTGACAATTTATATGAATTATATAATTAAACCAAGAAAGAATAACTATAATCAACATATCAGATGCTTCCTGCACTTATTGTGCTATCACCCGCCATGGCGCCATGTGTAACAAAATGGCTGACATGCGATTTTCTTTTTTTTTTCTTTTTTTTTTCCAGCATCATATAATATATATATGTGTACTTATTAAAAGAACTAGTAACTAAGACAACCCTAAAACAAAACAAAGCAAGCCTAATTTATTAGTGTTAGCCATAACACATGTCTAACTATACATAACCAATGAGTAAATCTAGTCTTACCTCACACCAGCACCAAAGCTCAGACTTGACTCAGTAGCGGGTATAAAATTCCAGATTTTGATCTCACTCCACTGACAGAAATCGCGACACAAAACGGCAGTACGTTGGCAGGTTGTGCGAGGAAAAATTAAAGAAGGATGAGGAGAGTTCCGGGTGGATGAGTGTTTCCTCTTCTTCTTTTTTTTCTTTCTTCTTCTTTTCCTTCTTCTTCTTCTTTTTATACAGCCTAGTTAGTGCGCTCCTTGTTTTATTGCAAAATTTACGGGGTTAGTGCGTCTTTCAGAAATGCATGATTAAAGGTGGTGGCCCACCTCTTTAATCATACAATTATTACAATTCCACATGAAGAAAGTATCACAAACTTTCCTCTCAAAACCTCAACATACCCTTTCGCTCCACAATCCCACAAACAATCAGTCTAATCTCGTCCATCCGGTTTGATCTACCCAAAATTGTAATTTCAGATCTGAAACTCTTCATCGCGATTTGCGTCCATCTCCAAATGCGGAACTCATCAAGATCAAGAGAGGCGATAACTAATTGGGTTGAAACATTAAAAGGAGTAGAGTCGGATGAAGGTTGAGATGAGGATGAAGGATACAAAATGATAGAGACAAAGTTGGGAAAAGAGAATAATTATGAATTCAACGGCGTCGTTTGACAGTTGGCAGCAAATAGTTCCGCTACTCTGGATCCTGATCCCTCAAAATGTTAGGTATTTGTAATGATTCGCAGGTAGGGAAGAGCATTGCTCGGTGAAAATCAATTCACCGAACTGATATAGTTTAATTGAATTAATTTGGTTTGGTTAATTCAGTCAAAAATAAAAAAAATTGGTTAATTCGGTTTAGTTAATGAAGAGAAATTTTTGAGTTTGGTTATTAACCAAAAAATAAATTTATTAAATAAAAAAATAATTTTTTACATATAAATATATTTATTTTATACAGTTAATTGGATGTTTAACCGATAGAATTATTGGTTAACCATATAATTCGGTTCGGTTATCGGTCGAGACTTTTAGAATTCGATTAATTGGTCGGTTAACTGAATAATAATGCAGTTCGGTTAACCGACCGATGCTCTACCCTGCTCGTAAGGGTGTGTTTGGTTTGGAAAAAAATTTGGTGGAAAGTGTATTTTTCCATGGAATTCATCATATTTTTCCTTATTTGGTTGAGAGTAAAAAATGGTGGAAAATGGTAAAATATTCATTATTTTAAACAAAATTTTCTTCCCATTTTTCATCTAATTTTTCT
>NQLW01000990.1:0-16868 GCA_002312845.1 Kalanchoe fedtschenkoi
AACCACCAGTGTCAAATTTACAAATCACAAATGTCACACCTGGTGAAATTTGAATGAAACTCCAACACATACACTCCAACTCAGGTCTGAATAGATGCAGTCATTCATTGGCATCTGATGCCCGTAAATCGTCCAAGATGTTGAGTATAGCACTAGTTTGTGAGAAAAGATGGTTATTAAAATGTATAGCCTTTCCAGTTAATTATGTCCTTTCTCTTTGTACTAATCATAATCCACAATGCCCACGGGAAGTCAGGTAACAATTACTTGGGAATCCGTAAAAAATCACTTTTTTATGGCTGTCTGGTAAACTAAGCAGCATCAGAAATATTTGCAGACCTTAGGATCATGACCCTCCGCTGCAACAAAAAACAACCAAGCGGAACAAAAAGGAAGACAATGTTCCGTTGAAAGGAAACGATCTTAACAACAATTCAAAGATACATACTGCAGGTATAAACTTTAAATGACAATTAAGTCATTACCTAGGATTCTCATTTTTGCCACTGCCCTAGCAACTGCAACATCATAGAACTCTGTATTCTTTGTTTAGTCCCATATTCTATCCTATAAAAAGAACCAGAATGTCATATGCATTACAATCTGGTCACCGGTGACAAAAATCAACAAATCCATACAGAAAACCTACACATGCGCTCTAGAAAATTTCAACTGTAAGCTACCCCTTTTAACAAAAATATAACAGGTAAATAGAATAGGCATAGATAAATTTTCCTTGCCATGTATGGGGAACCATTTGTGGCGAGATTAAATAGGAGCTGAAGATTAAGAAATATGACCATAACTGTAAATTGCATTATTCCAGCAAAGAGAGTCTGAATATCCAGGAAAACAATCTTGACAAACAGAACATCAAAGTTCCACAAGAAACCTATAAAGTAAGAAGACATATCCTAGTATGCAAATCACTTGAAAAATACCACACCTGGTTACAGAAGGCCTCATACCTCTGCTTGTCCTCTCACCACTTCTGCATTGGTTATACCAGTGACCTGAACAACATGTTCCAAGAAAATACAACGCTTGAACATGGATTCCATTAGTGTCACATTCCAGTCTGGAAAACAACAAAAAAACTACACAAGATAAACAACTGCTGCCATCACATGCTGCATAACTGAGAAGCGACTATACAATACCTGGACAAGCTACGTCCAAGGAAGCCCGGCACCAGTAACCACATCCACGACATTAAGCTTATCACACGGCTCCTTACCGTATTTGCTTTACGAGTTCTTTTAGGCGGGATGATTGATAAGCAAGTCCTCCACATGTCTTAACATAACATCTTCCAATTCTATCGCAACTATAAGATTCATATTCTGCATCAACCATAACACAAGTCACAACCAGCAACTTCATTCAACTAACACTCCCATAACACATTTTGTCCAACTCCACAAAATAAACACTGGCATAATTCAATCTCGACGTGAATTCCAAAGCCTCAAACTAGTCACTAATTGTAAACAACATAAACAATTGAAAAACCGCCTGAGACAGAAAAGAATGAAGCTTTCAAACCTGGTTCCATAGGTGTCGATGTAGACTGTAGAGAGAAATCGGGTCATTCTTCCGGGCGTTCAACAACTCAGTGATGTAAAATCTTGGCTCCGGGGTCAGACTGTCGGAGCGGTAGACGTCGAAATTGACGGAAAGGCGCGTCGGCGGGTAGGTGATTGGACGGTGTTTGATAAAATGACTCTGAGAAACTACGCTTCTGGATTTAGCTGTGCTGCAACAAATCATTATCTTGGCGCGACAGAGCCGACCCAGCAGAGTGGATTAATCGAATTGGGCCTTGCTACGAACTGGCCTAATAGTAAATTTTGTGGTCTTGCAGCCTGCTTGACAAGCAGCCTCTTTTTTTTGACTAATGAAGCTACGTCGTTATGATGGAATATCATTTTTAATTGCAGAAGAAAATCAAATCCTATCCGATGTGTGACACTTGGACTTATGTTCGGATTTGATTAGTCTTCAAATGGTCATCTGATAAATAAAAATTGAAATTCTGAAAGAATTAATCGGTATATTTTAGCTAATTAGATGAACATTTTATTTTCAATGTGTGTACTAATTATTTATTTACAATTAGACACACGGTTGTATAGTCCAGTTCCAATCGGAAAACCAAATCGAATCAATTCGAATTAATATAATTCAATTTGATGGTAATTGAACGTTCAATAATCGATTCAATAGTTCACAATTCGATTTTGAATTGAACCAGACTGTGAACAACGTCTAAGTGATGTTTGATTCATTATCATATCTTTTATAATGAAAAGTTCCAAAATAAGACACATTTGGTTAATGCGGCTTTTATGAATAAAATATAATAATTTTAACATAATTTAATGAAAAAAAAATCAAATATGAATCAGGCATATGTCCAATTCAACGACGTTATTTAGATTTAAGAGTTTTAAAATTTTTAATGATTTATGATACGTAGTGTTTTTAGGTTTCATGGTTTCATCGTTAGTATTGGGTTTTATGATTTAGATTTTTCGAGCTTTTAGGTTTAAGGATTTTGAGGATTTAAAAATATTTTAAAAACACCAAATCGTAAAATCTTAAACCTTTAAATTTTTTAAACTCCAAAACATTAAAAATCTTAAAACTTTGAAAATCCTAAAATCTTAAAAAATAAAAATAAATAAATAACCATCCAAACTTTACTGCTTTTTGAAAATGATATAAATTTTGTTGAAAATGATAGTTCATAATCGCATTTTGTTAAGAAAATATCTCCTGATGCGTGGTGTGATGTTATTTAGACTTGTTTAATGTTACATGGGATGACATAAATCTATGTTTTATATGTCATTCAACCTCTCTTATCAACAAAATTATTATGGAATGTTACCCCAGCAGACTAATATACAACTATGGCGGTTATGATATTGATAATCAATCACATTGTACAAAAAATACAAATAAAATTTTAAAAAATTACTTATTTTATACAATATGATTGATTAACAAAATTCAAAACTACATTGTTTTTTTCTCACACCAAATTGATTGACAATAAAAATCTAATTAGTATTAACCCACCGTCAAAAAAAAAAAATGTCATGGTTAAATATCTAACCCATAAATCATTAAAGAAAACAAATCCAGTAAATATATATAATTACTCCCTCCAATCTCATACAGTAGTCATTTAAGGTTAAATTATGTAAAGTAAGAAAACATTAATACTAACAGGATAGTGAATTTCGTGCGCTTTCTCACTTTTTTTTAGCTCTCATGGCATATTTCTTCGGGATGCTTTTCCACACATATGTGAACAATAAGATCGTGTTGAATATCATCATGGACTTATTTTGAAAATCATAATTATTAAAATCGAATCGGTCACTGATCCGGTCATCATACACTTATTGGACTTCATCATTTAAGAAAGGCCATCATTCAAAAATACATCATAGAAGGAACAGAACAGTTATTGCCAATTACCATATTTTCTATGTAAAAACGGACTTGATCATGAGTGCAAAACAAAAAAAAACATAACAGAGAATGGAAATTTCAAACCATTTTCCTGTTCAAGCTGGATTCTATTTAGCAGAAATTGCAAACTTGATAGAGACTGGCATTAGCAAGGTTTTGGGGGTTGAGTGCATCTTTAACTTGTGCATTAGCGAAGCTGATGGTGCATGGTGGTTACACCTCATCCAGAGGGATCTTTCGAGACAAATAGTGTGCATTTTGCCGATGAAATATCTACCTGTCAAAATAGCACAGCCAAAGGTTTTGTGAAGACATCCCGAGTTTCAAGCAGCCGCGTAGTCCTTTATGCCATGGTACTTTTCCTAAATCATGGGACCAACATTTACCAAACTCACAAACCGCATACAGCAAATAATATATGCATGTGCCACAAAGGTTCTTTGACGGCATGAATATGCATCTAGTTAGAAACAAAGGTTGTCAAGGCCTACTTCTCAGGGTTACACAGGTTTCAGTTTTAGGACAACTTTACAAGAATTGGCAGCAACGGCAAGATAACCAAACTATAAATTAACAGTTAAATATCAAATCATAAGCTTGTCGGCATACAACTGCTAACATTAGTTATACGCGTACCCCACTGAATGTAACAGCACTCAATATTATGCAAAATCAATGTGTTCATCAAATCATGGCGGAATTCCATATCCAGTCTATCACTGGAACTGATTCCAAATAACTACTGAAGGTCGACTAACGTGAAAGTATCTCATCATGACACATGACACAACAGAAGCAAAATCCAAGGGAGAAAACACATGCCCTTTTGATAACAAACTTAAATTTAAACTTCTGTTTTTTCAATGTCGACCCTTTTTCCAAAAACGTATTAAAAACAGTGATTTCGGTCAGGAAAGAATTCCAGAACACAAACATTTACCAAGTTTATCAACTATGTAATAACTTACCTGCCGCACCGGAGAATACAACCTTGTTAATTCAGACTCTTTTGAAAAACTTGACGACACGCATAGGCCTGCTTGGTAATAACTCAAATTAGTTTCAACATAAGACAAAAGATAATTCAAGGAGAAAGTCTTTGTGTCAGCACAAAAAAACTACAAATGTATGATCCTTCATCCACCGATTAAAAGTCGACGCTCTTATGCCACCACAAAACTTCATTAATAAGAAGACTTCAAAAAACTGAAACAAAACATTGGTTGGAAAATATTTTAACAGATTGACAGACAAATATCCAACTATTTGTGTTGCTGGACATAAACACTGGGAGAGGAAGGCGAAAATGGATGACCGCTGAATCCATGTGATGGGGTCCCCCAAGGGCCAGCCCGAGTGACCCTGCTGAATCCATCGAACAAGGAAGGCAAGAGCCTTTTGGCCTCCCCGAACCTGACCCAGCCGCAGGCCCGGGACACGGCAGACACGCAAAGTCAGTCCGAAGAACCCTCAAGGGAAGCCTCGCCTTTCCTTACCCCAAATGCTCGTAAGGGTGAAGCCCAAGTTGATGAGGAGACTCTCAGCCAAATAGCCTCGAAGAAAAAGAAGAAGAAAGCTAAAGCCAAAGACTTGCCTTTTGTTACCGAAGATGAGAACGAGGAAACCTCAGCCTTCCAGCCACCGGACACCAACATAGACGATGACCAGACGGACTCCTTATGGGAAGATGAATACCCTAAGCCAAGGAGAGAACCGAGAGAATGGAGGAGGACTTTTAAGGACAAAGCTAAAGTCAAAAATGCTAGAAAGGGGAGGAAGACATCCTCGCCTCCGCCCTCGCCCCCTCCCTCAGATTAGCGGAGCTTTCTATAGTCGCTTTGCCAGCGGTTGTTTCCGGGCTACCCTCTCTTGTAAGCTCATTGAGCCATGCCTTTTTTCCTCTTGCTTTTGTAGGCTCTCGAGCCTTGCCTTTCCTGTAGGCTCTCTGAGCCCTAGGTCCTTCGGACCGTTTTCAATAAAATAAAATTTTATTTAAAAAAAAAAAAAAAAAATGGATGACCGCCATGTTTCCAGAGCAATGATTTATTTATTGGGAATTGAAGTTGCCAAAGTATGCACCATAGAGTGCTTTGATCTCAGCCTAATCCACAAATAAGAAAAACGACACTTTGAACTTCCGAGTCTGAGTGTTTGAAAATAGCATTCACTAGTAGAAAGCAACTCAATAGTTTAGACATGTTAACGTTGCAGGGGTTAAATTTATCTCATGCAGCACGTTAGCATAGAGTTGGGCAAGCAGCTGGACCCCTATCAGTCTCAACAGAAGATGGAGGGCTGACAACAATTTGCAATATTTCATAAGCATCAACTGGTAGATTGTGACAAATGTCTGGTAAGATCTTAATCTAGCTTTATCAAAGATTTATATGACTGAAAACCCACCAACAAGTGCACAGAGATATTTAGACTCGGGTGTAAGGATTTATAAATGGCTTAAGGCCAAAAATCTGCTCATACAGCTTCAATAATACTTATCTGCGATCAACAGAAGTCTCGCATTCTTTGGATGTATATAATATAACATTGAGAAAGCAACTATCTTTGAACTCTTCCAAGGATCCTGCATGAGAATAATGCAGCTCAGCACGCAAATCATAATGGATGGAAGGATGAAGGGACCGTCAGATGCATAAGTAATTGAAGTCATTCAGTTCATCAACATACACCTATAGTAGTTAATTCTCATAATGGAAAGACGCCTTTCCGACATCAGAAGGATTCTGGCAACGAATTAGCTAACCTGCTCTGACAGATTAATCTGCACAAGCATAAGACTGAGATCAAACAACCGCCTGACTACCTTCCAATAAAACTGCAACAACAAAACCTTCATTTTTTATTTTTTTTCCTTATTTTATATTGATCGAATTCTACTGCTACACTAAGGACCCCAACTACTCCACGGGATTCAAGTTTCAACAGATCGAAAAGCTAAAGGCACATAAGACTGGCTACAAGAAAACATTTGTAGATAAATTGAGCATGATCTCTGTGTGGACAAAAGAATAGGTTTTAGGTTTAAGCGTGGGGCTTCAATTCTTCTTTTGCTCTCACGATCCGTAAGTATTAGAATGGACTCCTCTGCACTGAGAAATTCAGTGCGACTTTTTGCCTCAATTTATCTATATATGTAAAATACATTGTAATCACTTGCACAAGCATTGGCATTGGTCAGCAGAATGTTACCTGGCTTTGCAAGTTGCATACCGCAGAGGACAAGAGAAGTATTTCTGCGTGTTGTAGAGGGTAGTGAGCATAAATCTCCCATCATCACAACTTTCACTGATCTACAAAGATATACGAATACAAGACAACATAACACGTACAAGATTTACCTCCCAGAAGAGTATCATAGGTTCAAGAATGGGAACAGTATAGGGCTCGAAATCCTGCATGAATGGTTGGAGAGAACTTGAACAAGAAATTCCAAACTAAGTACATATATAGTCACTATATCCTCCGCTTCTTGAGATATTTCTAACTTTCAAAACTAAAAACTTCTAAGCAACTAGGTATTCCGTAATTTGCAGTCCACACTGCTTAATTCGAAGAATCAGACATCTCCGCATTTTCATAGCATGCTGATATGGTATTCGTTAAGTTGCAATCCGCACTGATTTACTTCTTTGGATGTCCCAAGTGCTTGAACATATTTAGTGTACTATGCTGTTACACTTGGCGGAAATGCATCTCATTAAATATAATATCCTTATTCAACCTTCTGGAAATCTTTTCTCTTACAGTAAGAAATATTCAACAAAATTGTTGTGGATCGATCGTCGTGTCAGGGGACATGCCACACTGTTCCATTTTCTTCAGTATTTTGTTTGCTCTATCTATCTTCTCCGTGTTACACCAACCATGGATAAAAATATTGCAAGATTGGCCGGATTTCGTTGTTGAACTTTCGAGAAAACTGATGTAGCAGTCTCAATGCTAGCTCATCTGACCAGAGGATCTAAAAGCATATTTACAGCCCCAATGTTCCTTAATTACCTCTCAATCTGCATAAAAAGTGCCTACTACTGCTTCATCAAATTAATTCACCAACCTCTGCAAGCCTTGTAATCAATCACCTTAGTCATTGCAACTAGCGTCAAAAGCTGTGTGCCCAACTGATTCTCATTTCATCAACCAACACGTACATCAAATTCAGTACTTCTTAACGTATATATTAAGAATGTTCGGACTTTTGCCCCCATCAAAAGAACAGCTTGATTTCCTGGATGAAATCCCTTACAAAAGTCGGGATATATAGATTCTAATTAATAGAAGAATCGATCAATAGCGGCTTATCTGTTAAGAAAGGGATACCTAAGCAGATCCCATCAAGCAGCACAAAGGAAGTCCTATGTACAGAAGAATAATCAAGTTGCAAACTCGTCTGAGTTACATTTATAATAAAGTCAACCCACGATTGTAAGTCCTGATAAAATCTTTTAGGCTGTGTTTGGTTTAGGGAAAATTTAGTGGAAAGGAAAATGTGGAGGAAAATTGGTAAAATCTAATGTTTGGTTTAGATGGAAAATATGAGGGAAAGAAAATTATGTGAAAAGTTAGAAGGAAAGTTTAGGCAAATTAAAAAGAGTTTAGAAACTTTTCACATAATTTTCCATTCTAAATCAAACAAAGGAAAATAAGATGGAATCCATGATGAATTTCACTTTCCATCAAATTTTCCTTTTCCTACAATTTTCCCTAAACCAAACACAGCCTTAGAGTCTTCATTCAACCTTCTGAAAATCTTTTCCCTTACGGTAAGAAATATTCAACAAAATTGTTGTGGATCGATCGTCGTGTCAGGGGACATCCCACACTGTTCCATTTTCTTCAGTATTTTGTTTGCTCTATCTATCTTCTGCGTGTTACACCAACCACGGATAAAAATATTGCAAGGTTGGCCGGATTTGGTTGTTGAAATTTGGAGAAAACTGAGGTAGCAGTCTCAATGCTAGCTCAACTACCCAGAGGATCTGCAAGCATATTTACGGCCCCAATATCCCTTAATTACCTCTCAATCCGCATAAAAAGCACCTACTACTGTTTCATCAAATTCTCCAGCCTCTGCAAGATTTGTAATCTAATCACCTTAGTCATTGCAACTAGCGTCAAAAGCTGTGTGCCCAACTGATTCTCATTTCATCAACCAATTCGCACATCTCATCAAATAACCTGCAATTCCCCTAAAATGTATCAACCATCTGGCTGTACAATAAAACATGCTGAAATTGTTGTATTTTTGTCCTTTTAAATGCCCCACCCAATTGAGCACACATAATCACTCCCAAAGCTACTCAGATGCTAAAAGAGCAGCTCCTCAACTAATCTCACCACACTTATCATTCAAACCCTGCGCAGCATCATCACGTGACTTGTTCAAGGTGTAAATATGGGTCGAAAGTTGAATTTGGATTGAGTTTCTCAAAACTCAAATTCATTTATAATAGAATAATCCAACCCAAACCTAACCCAAATTCAAAACAACCCAACCTAAATTCAAAACTCTTAATTCGGGTTGAATTTGGGTCAAAACCCATTTATTTTTATTAATAAATAATTAAAAAATTTGAAAAATTTGAAAAATTTTGAAAAAATAATTAAATTTTTTAAAATAAAAATATTTTTATTTATTATTTTTTTAATTTTTAATTTTATTTTCTTATATTTATTTTTATTTTTTATGTATTTATAATTCAGATTGTGTTTTACAATTTGAATTAACCCGAATTCAAATTATACAACCCAAAGATCAATCCAACACAAAAATTATAATCCAAAACCCAACATAAATAAAATAATTAATTTGGATCGGATTATGGTCAAGTCAAAACCCTTATACCCCTATTCATATCTAAATCTCAAAACTTTACTAACCTCGTCTGCGTCCTGGCCAACTACGTCAGATGCAAAAAGTTCATCTGTATCACAAAACTGCGGCAGCTGATGCTGATGCCGCGCCTAATCAGAAACCTGAGGGATCCGAAAATCATCATCCGAATCATGACATTAGGAAGCATAATTGTCACGCCAGCCAGGAAGCTCGGGAGAATCCAGCTCAGAAATCAGCAGGTTTATTGAAGAGCGACTTGGTGGAAAAAGGATTGATAGGCAGGACTGATCAAGAGGCGTGTTATCATCTAGTGTTTGAGTATGCCATGGACAGTGGCAGCCTCAAAGATTGTCATTGCTTGTCGAGTTTACTTGGACATGACGATTGCAGATAGAGATAGGCTTCCACAACGCCATTGGCAAGTCTAAGCCAATTCTTCCCTGTCCTCCTCCGATTACTCTCACGGTTGAGTCTCCACTGGGTTTGAGATGTATGTGATTTTTTTGGAGAAGCTAACCACCTCCGCCTCAAAATTCGAATTCCACAGCAGCCACAACCCCACACTTAAACCAACTCCATCCACCGACAATCCACAACCGAATCCCAACTGAGGTCTGAGATGAGATGGCGAAATCTCACGTCGGAGGAGAAAGCAAAGCCTCGACAGTTCCAACTCGAAATTTTAATGACTCCGATTATTTAGAATCGGCAGCAGCATTTTCGTGCTGCTGGAAGCTGAACTGAAATTTGGAGGTATTTGGTAATTAGGTTCCTATTCTCGCAATTTGGATCGACGTTTGTGATGCGTGATTTTCAAGGGATTTCTGGATTTGAGTTCTGTGTTGTTCTGTCTTCGATCGAATCGGCAGACGAAGGCGCCGGTGGACGGTATTTCGGGCGGAGAGGAAGATCGATCAGATCTCCGGTATTTTCGGCGATCCGACGGCTCCTGATGATCCGATCCGATCCGATCCTCGGCATAAGCTGATTAGTCTCTTGCTTCCTAATCTAATTCTAATTTGGGATTTTCCTAAAATCTATAGGTTTACTAAAAAGGACATAAACTATAAATAAGAAATTCTGACGACTCAAATCCTAAGGGCATCCCCATTCAATAAGCTTTTTTTTCATAAACCTCTCGCCCACAATGAATAAATTTTTCATAAATTTCTGCACATGGACCCACGTGTCATATTACTTTTTTTATACATTTTCATACCAAACTAATTACCAATATAATAAATATTTCATTATGTTGTTATTATTTATTTATATTAATTCATTTATTTGTTTAGAGAAGAAAAATGAAAAAATAATTAAAATTTAAATTTAACTTAATACAGTTCATTTATTTGTTTAGAGAAGAAAAATAAAAAAACATGATTAAAATTTAAATTTAACTTAATACGGCGTTTATAATCTGAAAACGCCGTATAAGCCCGGCCCATGTCATTTAAAAAACCCTAAATACATATATATAAAGTATTGCGGAATAACATAGACGGCGTTTTGAACGTGAAAACGCCGTAAAAAGTGTATACATTATACGACGTTTTTAACGTGAAAACGCCGTATTTGTTTCATGAAACGCTCCATACAGATGAAGCAGTATCATGTTAGAAGAGGATAAACCGTCTTCCACATTGAAGCTTTATGCCAGGTAAGATTCATGACATAAACCTCATTCATAAACCTTTGATGGTGATGCCCTAACAAACACACACGAAACAATTCCAGCCGCTTACACACAACTTGCTCATATCAGTAGCTCCCCGTGCGCCCGAAAGAGTATATTCGTTTTTCAAGCCTTGCTGATTTGAATAAACTCAAGTTTGGTGAACTCAAATTTGGTGCTGACAGGTATATAAGAAGCTTACACTTTTTTTCGCTAACAACTTGGGTAACAACTTGGATTGCCATCTTAAGTTTGGTGAGTTTGTTCAAGTCACTTTAATTATCCTCATATTTGTCTCCATTCGTTTGCAGATGAAGCTTTACTTGGAGGGCTGTGGCGAAACGTTGCGCAAATGTAATTTAGTCTTTATTATCTTTGCGTGCTCAGTGATCTTCCTCTTGGCAGTAGCATTGTACCTGCAATGTGTCAAAATGCGAAAGGAAAGTGGGCAAGTTCATCGAGTGTCGGAGGTTCAGCTTCCGGAAGTAGCTTCGATATATTACTCATTAGTATGTAGATTTTACTATCATACTACAAATTATATATAAATAGCAGTACAGACTTTTGAGCACGCTTCTATTTGTAAAAACAACCAAAAAAACAAAATCTGTTTTGAGTAGAATCGAAAAAGTAGATTCCAAACTAATTCTGTGCTTCGTGATGTATTAAAAAATTAGAAACTATCTGCAAAACGGACTCAAATATTGCTTCAATATAATCAATATTGGTCTGAAAAAAGATTGAGACCTTCTTTTCGAAATCCTACTTTTTCATTCAAATGGAAAATTAAAAATAGATCTCCAACTATGCCCCAGCATAATATGTTCACTGGCATGAGGATCATATATTTTGATAATAAAGACTCTGTTTGCATTCGTGTCTACACTCATTTAAATGGTTCACCCTTAATGTGAAGATAGGCAGAGAAAAAAAACTTATATGTGACACTATGTACTCACCCATAGCAATAAAGATGAATATAAGAAGCACTACCTACACGTCTAACCCATCCAAGTGCTCGAATCAGTGCTTAATAGACCTTCACCCCTTTCAGCACACTGTAAATTTTATTTTGCCAATTTTCAAGTTAAATCAGTCTTTATTGATTAGTCAACAAAGAAGAAGGAACAAGTTGTCTTAACCCAACAAAAAATCAGAGGGAATGTACTATGATCTTGAAAGAGAATATATACCACAAGAGGAAAATGTTATCTATACGCAATTTAGTCATCAAGTCAAACCTTCTTCTGTCTGTCGTAATTCTGATTCCCCTCTCTTTTCACCCTCAGTGTTGCTCCATCACTAACACCAGGGGGATGACCAATCTGATACTGCGATTAAATCTGACATTACCGACCCCGCCACACTTCAAACATTTTTCTGTAATTGTCGTTCCTATGCCTCTGCATTTTGGGCAAGTTAGTACCTAACATGAACTCAGCTTAAAATTGAGTGTGTAGATCACATAATCATGCTCTTTGATTACATGACAGATCACAGCAATAATGATTACATTGCAGATTACAAAGAGGAGTGATTGCCAAGAACGCTGAAGCTAATCCGTACCACCAATAAAAACTACCAGCTGAGACATAACCCCATAAAGTGATTTCTCCATGCTCATTGCTACTCATCTACCTGCACAATCATGACATGATTTTATACAGTCACTGATCACTCCCTTTTGACAAATATCCTACAGTAAAGCTAAAGTAATACAGAATTGGCGATGAACCTACGAGTTCCCGAGTTTTTTCATGAAATGTTGATTTCCGAACTATGGATTACATGAGGAATCTCATCCAGGTACTAAACAAATATCCTACAGTAAAGCTAAGCATAAAACTAGTGTTCTTCGCAGCATCATGAGAAACGCAACACTACATGATAACACACATCCCCCACCCCTCTGACAAAATAAAGGAAAAATATTGATTTCTGAGGAATTCCATCCAAAAGCCAACCAAATATCCTACATTAAAGCAACAGATAAAGCCGTGTTCTAAGTAGCATCGTGAGAAATGCAATACCACATGATCACCCCATTTGGGCAAAACAACTGTCGGGAAAAAATGTGTCTTCGTCCAAAAATTAGACATGAAAAAAGATTTCAAAGATATCATATAAAAATAACCCTTACATTTGTTGTTTTTCATTTGTTTTGTTCAAATGGGATGATCATGTAGTATGGCATTTCTCATGATGCTGCTTAGAACATGGCTTTATGTGTTGCTTTAATGTAGGATATTTGGTTGGCTATTGGATGGAATTCCTCATGTAATCCATATATTGGAAATCAATATTTTTCCTTTGTTTTGTCAAAAGGGGGTGATCATGTAGTGTTGCATTTCTCATGATGCTGCTTAGAACACGAGTTTATGCGTAGCTTTACTGTAGGATTTTTGTTTATCACTTGGATGAGATTCCTCATGTAATCCATTTTTTGGAAACCAGCATTTCATGAAAAAACTCGGGAGCTCTTAGGTTCATCCGCTATTCTGTATTTATTCCATTTTTTCATTTACCAGACTCACCTCCTTTGTGCTTTTGTTTTTTTTCCTTGATTTTAGGCATGACATGCACTTCAGTTTTGAAGAAATTGTTTTTTGAGGAAAGCCAAAGATAGAAGTTTCAGCCCTATATTCATGTGATTTTTTTAAGATGGCACTGGTGCTAAGTCCAGTGACTGTATAAATCATTTCATGAGTGTGCAGATAGAGGAGTAGCAGTGAGCACGCATAAAACACATTTTGGGATTATGTCTCAGGTAGTTTGTATTTGTGTTATGAAGCTTCAGTGTTCCTTACAGTCGATCCTCTTTGTGGTTATCTGATAGTAGGCGCTATGAAAAATTGATCTATCTGACGAAACATGATTTTGATTTGTCAAACAACAATATAGTATCAATATAGTATTTTAACAGTACTCGATGGACTTGTTTGACAAAAGCATAACCATTTCGGATTTTCGATCTAGTGAGTAATTGAAGTACATTTACTAGTTTTCATGCAATATGAAGTCTGTAATCTGTATAGTATATTGCTGGCTCCTCATGCTATGCCTCCCCTTTACTAGTGAAATAGAAGTTCTGTTTTTTATAAGGAAGTACCCAAATTTTAGATAGTGGTACAGGCTCATGCAAAAGCCGACGTGCTTGTGATCTACCATGTAACCAAAGAACATGTTTATATGATTTATACACACTCCATAAGTGGCTAAATATTTATTTAAACACTCAATTCTATGCTGAGTTCATGTTAGGTATCAACTTGCCCAAAATGCAGAGGCATAGGAAAGATAATTACAGAAAAATATTTGAAGTGAGGCGGGGCTGGTAATGTCAGATTTAATCGCATAATCAGATTGGTCATCCCCTGGTGTTAGTGATAGAGCAACACTGAGGGTGGAAGGAGAAGGGAATTACGGCAAAAAAAGGTTTGACTTGATGACTAAATTGCGTTGATACTCGATTACATGTTCCTTTTGTGGCATATATTTTCTTTAATGATCATAATACCATTCACTCTTTTATTTCTTGTTGGGCTAAGACAACTTGCTCCTCCTTCTTTGTTGACTCAATAAAGACAGATTTAACTTGAAATTTGGTAAAATTAAATTTATAGTATTCTCAAGGTCTATTTAGTACTGATACAAGCACTTGGGTGGGTCAGACGTGTAGTTAGTGCTTCTTCTTATATTCATCTTTATTGCTATAGGTGAGTACACTGTGTCACATATAAGTTCTTTTCTGCTTATCTTCACCGTAAGGGTGAACCATTTAAATGTTGCACTCTTCATCCTTCAAAATAGGTAGATAATCTTGAGTTCGAAACATGCTATGCTCACACCTTCAGTCAACACGGAATGACTGTCTGACAGAAAGAACTGTTAGGATATGCTTGAAGTGTAGACATGAATGCAAACGCAGTTTTTGTTACCAAAATTTCTAATCCTCATGCCAGTGAACATATTATGCTGGGGCATAGTTGGAGATCTTTTTTTAGTTTTCCATGTGGATGAAAAAGTAAGGAGATTTTTTTTAGTTTTCCATGTGGATGAAAAAAAGGGTGTCGCGGAGAAGGTCTCAATCTTTATTCAGACGTCAATTTTGATTATATTGAATCAATATTTGGGTGTGTTCTGCAGGTAGTTTCTATTTTTCAATACATCATGAAGCAGTGAATCAGTTTGAAATCTACCTTTCCGGTTCCCTTTTTTGTCTTCTAAGCGTCGTGGGCTTTATTGATTCTTGTATCAGGTTGAAACTGTGGACGGTTTGAGAGGTCGACGTATTCCTCCTGGGACTCAACCTGGAGACATGTTAAAACTGCCAACTCTGGGGGTTCCAGACTTACATAAGCAGTCGGTTCGCGGTGCTCATCATCTTGTCAGCAAGGATCTAATCCCTAAAGACATCAGGTTTCAGCCTTTCATTTCCAACAGATATTGAGTTTATAATCTCTTCAAAAGTGCTTTTGTGAGCAATTCAAAATTTAGATGCGATTCAAGAGACTTTGAATTTTATAAAGTTGAGTTGACTGTGCGGTGATGACTTTTTTTATTTAGTATGTAAGTTTTAGTTTATTTTTACAAATGCCCTTATACTATGTTGAGTTTATTTTCACACAGCTCAAAGATGTTTGTCTACTTGCAAATTTCTACTTGTTTCATGGCAGTTCATTTGTCCCTATTGATTTTATTGAGAGTAGTCGATCATTTGCCCGTTGTCTACTTACTTTTCATAATTATCTCAATCGGCATGTCATCAATTTTCTTGCTTTTTTAGTTTAGCTTTGACTCTATGTAATAAACTTCTGCCATTGCTAATGTGATTGTTTTCTGGTAGATCACTCACTTTCGGCTCACTTTCAACTCCACCGGCATTAGAGCTGCGGTTTCCGGGTGTTGTTGGAGATCTAGTAATAGTCAGCTTCAAATGTGCTCCAATAAAAGATGATGTTGGATCCGATTATATAGAGATATTGCGTCAACCTACGAGCACAAATTAAATGCTGCTGCTCATAAGTAGTACGTTTCACAGCTGTTCCAGGCTGCATGTGACTTCTAAGCATCATTTGCTGTTGCTGTTTCTTGGAGCTGAAGATTTGGCATTGACTGGAGATTTATTGCTGTTGCCCGGAGTCATGAAAATTTTGAATTGGAGTTGTCAAGGTTTTGCTTTCTCCTCGGAAAAGTTCGCGCATTACGTGGGATTTTGCTATCTCATCACAGACCTTAATTGAGCTTCTCCTAGCTAGAAATCGCATACATCTCAAACCAAGAGTGAGAGTAATCAGAAGAGGACAGGGTGGAATTTGCTTAGACTTGCCAATGGCGTGGTGGAAGCCTATCTGCAAGCGTCACGTCCAAGTAAACTCGACAAGCAAAGACAATCTCTGAGGCTGCCAGTTTCCATGGCATACTCAAACACTAGATGATGACACGCCTCCTGATTAGTCCTGCCTATGAAGTATGAACACGGATGACCTATTGCTTCTTTATTTTCTCTTCAACCCTTTTCCCACAACGTCGCTCTTCAATCAACCTGCGGATTTCCGGTCCGGATTCTCCCGAGCTTCCTGGCTGGCATGACAATTATGCTTCCTTTTGTCATGGGTCAGATGATGATTTTCGGATTCCTCAGGTTTCTGACTAGGCGCGGCATCAGCAGCAGCAGCCGTAGTTTTACAATACAGATGAACCTTTTGCATCTGAGATAGTTGGTCAGGACGCGCACGAGGTTAGTAAAGTTTTGAGATTTAGATACGAACAAGTCACTTGATGCTGATGCTGGCCAGGCTTTGAATGAGATTAGTTGAGGAGCTGCTCTTTTAGCTTCTGAGTAGCTTTGGGAATGAT
>NQLW01000995.1:0-31184 GCA_002312845.1 Kalanchoe fedtschenkoi
CACCGATGCTGAAATCTGAATGGCTGTAGTTTTGGAGGGGAGACCTGTTGAATTTCCCTGGGTTAGTAACATTTTTCAACAAAATGATATCAGTACATCTTCTTAAACAATATATGCTGTTTATGAGTGCCTCGCGTGAGAAGCTCAGCTTGGTTGGGCAAGCAAGTTAGACTAAGGGCTTAAGGGCAACCCATTGACAACAAAGCGCCAAAGTTGGAGTTGGAGCTCGACATACCAGCACACAAAAAAGAGTGTTTATAAGGCGTGGATTATACTTCAATAATTTTGATATCAGTTGCATGATAAGACCTCATCCTCACTGACTATAAATATTCAGAGAGGGCAGTGGAATTGCTATAAAAATATTGCAACACAATACATTAAGATAATAAGCTTGCACGAACATACCTGAATTCAAATTCCTTATCTAGGCCAGGTCTTAGTGCTGTTGTGGAGGACACTGCAATGAATCCGTTATTTTCTTGTTATAAAAAAATCTGAACCAAATATATTGATAAAAAAAAACATGTATTCCTAATAAACCACGGTGTCTAAATGCTAACCTGAACTTCCGGTATATGTCAACTGGCCACAAAGTGTCGGCTCATGGATGCTTTTCTCATGCTCTAGAATGTCAATATCGTTCTCTGACAAGGCCTGTGCGGTCGAGGAAGCAGGTCTTACAGATAGTAGCCTTCCCTTAGCAATAACATAGACAGTGCAAAAGTAGGGGGCTTTATTAGAAACTCGTGTCGCCACGTCAGGCCCCTTAAATTTTCTGATTATCATGTTAATGTTAGTATGAATTCAAGACTGTAAAGCAATAAGAAGTTATGAAAAATAATCACAACTATATATGTGAAGTGGAGAAAAAATCATCCAAATGACATGTTGATGTGGTTTTTACACCTGCTTCTCAGCTCAAGAGTAAGTTTACAGAGAAGACAATGATTTAATAGCAGAAAAGCCGACTTACTTAAGAAGCCCATTCTGTGATCCAGCACCCACTACCAGCACATCAACGTTATTAGTCAGAACAAAATCTGTTATCGCTCCAACCAAGTCATTGTCCTCTAGTAACACTATATCACTTTTTATCTGCACACCATAAAATCAGTAGTAAACTAAAATTGCAATATTTTATTCCAGTCATCAGCGGCAAGAAATGATTCATGACATTTGAGTATGCATATCATCATCAAAAGATCACTGTACAAGAGATGCATGACAAGTGAATAAATGACAAAGCAGCAAAAAGATTTGTCGAAGAGTACATTCTTCTGCTTGCAATATGATTGAAAGGGCAGAAGCATCTCTTGCGCTCGTGTACGTAAGATATCTTTGTATCCTTCCTGGATTCCTTTCTGCGTTTCTACAGACAACATAAGAGTAACACAGTATAAATAAAATTCAGAATTTATTTTCCTCATCCTCATATAATCCAAATTCATGGAAAGAAATTTTTTTCCGACAAAAGAAGTTTCATGTTTGGTTTACTATACAAAACAAAAAACAATAACATGCAATATATCCACTATTCCATAGCAAAATCTTTTTCTCACTAATTTTTCCATCTCATTTTCTCTCCACCACATTTTCTAAGATCCACATAGAGGGGAAAAGTAAAGTGCCTCCGTTTCTTTGCACATACCTGTGCCAGAATGAGCCTCAATGAAGGAACTATAACGACCCGCTGTAAAATCAAACAGAGATCAACAGCAGTTTGTTATTCAAACATCTTAAACAAAAATCTGGAAAAAAAAAAAAAAAAAAACTATGGGGCTTTACATTTCTGGTCATGGTGGAAAAAGTCTGCTTGTTGTCTGACATTTACCAACGATAGGGAATGGCCTTCCACCAGAAGATTCTCGACGGTCCATTTCAACGCAGCTTGGCTGTTTCTCCCCTTCGTGACGGCGATCGCTACGGCTGCGTCTTTTCCAACCGGCGTAGGGTGGTTCTTATCCATATAAGGAAAATTGAACACGCGATGGGCGGCGATGCGGAAACGGAAACGACGACGGAGGAGATTCTGAACAGCGATTCGATCGCTCTTGGTGTCGAATGGATTTAATCGGCTTTTGGATAATTTTCGGTCTCGGATTTGGATTTATTGAATCCATCTGCGCCTGTCTTTTTGATTTGGAGATAACAGATTGTCGACCAGCCAGCGATTAGGTAACAGCGACCGTTGCAGAACCCGATTTGGAATTGGTGGGCCGGAGATCCGGCGATCTGTTGCCGCCACAATTTCGGACGTGAATTTCTCTCTCATATTTTTTGAATTGGGATGGGCATTGTCGATAATCCGCCCAATACTATTCACAAATCGACGTGTATTTTACTTTTTCGCAAATTATTATGTACTTCGGGAGTACCTACTCTATCGCACGACGTCGTTTTGATTAAAATCAAAACAAAGTCGTGTCATACCATCTTTGTGTGCCTTCATTTCATATTTCACCAAAACGACGTAATTTTTGTGTTTAACAATAAAATGTGTTAAACCCCATTCTTCATCAGAAATGCTTCGATATTCACCAGAATTGTTTATATATTCACCAGAATTGCTCCTATATTTATCAGATTATTTTTTTGTCTTTATTCATTATTTTTGCTTCCATATTCATCAGAATTCATTGGATATTCACAGAATTGCTTCTATATTCACTAGAATTGCTTCTATATTTATCAGATTATTTTTTGGTCTTTATTCATTATTTTTGCTTCCATATTCATCAGAATTTATTGGATATTTACCCAGAATTGCTTATATATTCACCAAAATTGCTCTTATATTTATCAGATTATTTTTTTGGTCTTTATTCATTATTTTTACTTCCATATTCATCAGAATTCATTGGATATTATTCACTGGGCCAAAAATACTTCGGAGAATATGATTTGTTTCCAGAATTTCTTCCATGCTCCTAGAAAATACTTACCAGCTTTGCACAGACCATCAATGGGCCAGTTGTGGGAAAACATAGCAGAGGTAACTGAGCAGTGTTGTTCTTCATCTCTTTCGCCTGATCTACCAGGCATTCCCTACAAAGACCATCAACAAGAATAGTGTAACAGAAAATCAAAGACCATGATACTTACGTTCAATCCACCAGTCATTAGCCCGGCTGAGAACATATCCACAACGAAATCAACAAATTCCCGATCACGAACTCTTCGCTTCACGCGAAAAATGTGTGATGGATCCGCTAGAACCACAGACAAGCTCATCTACCATGGAATGAAAATCAAACACTTTTTCAGTGAATAGTTGGTATCAGTTCTCCCCACATAAAGAAAACATGGTTTAGGACAAGATATTTCGACAATGAAAAACTGGATCACCCGGTATAAGGCCACAAACATTGTCAAGTGACTCGAATGCTTCTGCCAGATCACTCTTCAGCGGGAAACAATTAAAGTATGCACAGAAAAATGGATTTTAACATAAAACATTACTGCAAGGAGATGAGGGAAACAAATAAAGAAAAAATGGTTACCAACTTTTTTGGAGCTCCAACAGGAACAAAGCGCAATTGTTTCGTATTCGCCTCTCCAGAATCCCACTCGATCTCCTCAATTTAGTTAAGCTCTAAATTGATACATAAGTAACTTCTCTTGATGTTTAACAGATGTCATTTGATCCTGCAGAGCATAAAGATGAGCCACACAATTCAAATAAATAAATCATCTATAATAATCATATAAATATATGAGCAATTCTGGTGAATATATAAGCAATTCTAGTGAATATCGAAGCATTTTTTATGAATACGGAAGCAAAAATAATATATAAAGACCATAAAATAATCTGATAAATATAGGAGCAATTCTGGTGAATATCGAAGCATTTATGATGAATATGGAAGTAAAAATAATCAATAAATAATGTAAAATAATCTGATAAATAAATGAGCAATTCTGGTGAATATATAAGCAATTCTGGTGAATATTGAAGCATTTCTGATGAATATGGAAGCAAAAATAATATATAAAGACTATAAAATAATCTGATAAATATAGGAGCAATTCTGGTGAATATATAAGCAATTCTGGTGAATATCGAAGCATTTCTGATGAATATGGAAGTAAATATAATGAATAAATGATATAAAATAATCTAATAAATAAAGGAGCAATTCTGGTGAATATATAAGCAATTCTGGTGAATATCGAAAAATTTCTGATGAATATGGAAGCAAAAATAATATATAAAGACCATAAAATAATCTGATAAATATATGAGCAATTCTGATGAATATGTAAGCTTTTTTGGTGAATATCGAGACATTTCTGAAGAATATGGAAGCAAAAAAAAGAATAAAGACCATAAAATAATCTCATAAATATAGAAGCAATTATGATGAATATATAATCAATTCTGATGAATATCAAGACATATCTGATGAATATTGAGAAAAACTAATAAATAAAGACTATAAAATAATCTCATAAATATAAGAGCAATTCTGATGAATATATAAGTAATTTTGGTGAATGTATAAATAATCCTGGTGAAGATGGAAGCAAAAAAAATGAATATAGATCATAAAATAATTTTATAAATATAGGAACAATTCTGATGAATGTATAAACAATTCTGGTGAATATGAATACATTTCTGATGAATATGGAAGCAAAAATAATTAATTTAGACCATAAATTAATCTGATAAATAAAGGAGCAATTCTGATGAATATCAAAGCAATTCTGGTGAATATCTTGTCAGTTCTGGTGAATATCCAATAAATTCTGGCCAATTGAATGCAAAGTATTGAAACGACGCAGTTTTGTACGAATGGTTCAACTCAAACACAAAACGACGTCGTTTTAAAATAAATCAAAACGACATCGTACGAGGAAGTACCTACTCCCGTACCACAGAAGAGTTACTCTGACTTTTCGGTAGAGGGGCGACACCGTTTTAATGATTATGGTGTTGTTAAATGTTAATGATTGTTTTTTTCTTCAAGTGAGCCTTATCCTAAACAAAAGATCTCTCATTGGTTTAAATTTCATAAGTTTTTGAAAATGTCTATGTTTAGCCGACTGTGATTTCAAATAGGCGTTGTATTATACTCAGTCGCTATTTTAAATTGACATTTGAGGCTGATTAGACTAACTGCTGACTGAACAGTTCAATCAGCACACATGTGACAAAGAACCAGTTCCAAACCGGCTCTGAAAGAATGCTAGCTGTCGTCTCAAATGGTGGATGGACATTAACTTTCTAAGCCATTTTAAAAACACGGTTGAACTTAACCCAACATTAGTTTCAGATTGCGATTCGATCTAGCCTTGTCTTTGAAAAAATATGGCTATTAAATTTGTTGTTTCAAACCCCGCTTCAATCTCAACCGCCTTTTGAAACGACTGGTTGAGCTTAACCCAGAATCAGTTTCAAATCACAGTTCAATTTAGCCTGGCCTATGGGAGAAGTTGGCAAGTCGAAACCCAATTTCAAACACCAGTTCAGTCCAGAGAGGGTTTGAAACGGTTGTTGACCCTAATCTAGCATCAGTTTCAAAAAACGGTTAGGTTGTTTTTTTATTCAAGTTTTAGGTTTGCTCATTCTTCCATATTTAAATAATGTTTGCAAGTTTATCAACCGAAGTGAATTTTTCCCCCCGTCCTAGGTACATAAAGAAATATTTGAATGTAACAATCAGGTTTGTAATATTCTTGTCAAGTATCTCATATCTAATTACTTCCTATGTCGAGGAGGTGATTTATGGTCTAGATGTAACGACTCATCATCACCCTAGATCATTTTGATTGTCGCGGTGCGCGCTCATCATTTACATGCTCTTGGTCAGATATGTTACTTGTGATGGACCTGTGGCGTTAACTTCTGATCTTCGGCATCTTCTGACTCTGTGTCTGACATAGCCCCAACTGACAGTGGTGGCAAATCTGAAATATTGAAAATAAAATTATTAGAAAATTTATTTAAGTATATTTACATAGTTACAATTTCAAGGAGATTGATACTTGCAATGTACCCTTTCACTTCTTGTACAAATAAGTTCTGTCAATCGATAAATTATGTTGGCAGTCTCTGAATGCCTCGATTGTGGGGGTGAATGCCTAGAAGACCATGTCGAAATACACTTTTTCATCATCTTTAGGTGTCTTGCACAAGTACACAATTGCTTCAGGATTCATTTGTTGAAATGTTTCCATGTATACAGACAAACCTTTAAATGAAAGACTCTTCCCAATGGTCAAATAAGTTCTCTATTGTCTTTTGTTGCCCTTTCCAAACTTTCAAGTTAGAAAAATCATATTCATATGTCTTCTTAATATAATTGACAATTTGAACTGGAGAAATCCGCAAATTTTTGAACCATGCAAAATAATCCCGGATCCGCAACGCCACAAAAGCATTTCATGAGTTTCACTTTAATCTAAATTATCAGATACATACTTGAATCCAAATTACTTATTTAGTTAATTTAATCATTTTCAATTCAAATTCAAGACATAAATCTTGATCTAAATTGAGAAATCCCAAAAGAAAATAAACAAAAAATGAACTTGTAATGCAAAATTACTTTTTATATTCTGTTGTCTCATTTTTACAGCACGACAGTGACGCGCTTCTAACGGTATCCACACACTCATGCAGGATACAGTGCCTGATCTGGAATACTAGTTCACTTTCAAAAAACCACAAACCTCACACTAACGTGTATCTCCCGTTACTAATAACAGGAATGTAACATCATTAGAAAACATAAGCCTCAAACTTCTATTTATAATGAGATTTGAACTTCTGGCCTTCGGCCTGCGAACTAAGACCATCAGCTGGATTACTGGGAATGGGCTTGTGCGCATTATTTATGGGTCGCACCCATAAATTTAACACATCTGGTTTATCTGATTCAGACGTGGATTTAAAAATGGATCATACATACACATTAACGAGCAATGGTGGAGATATTAGTTTAGATAATTCAATCCTAACCTATCTAGAGTATGTTTACCATATAAATACTCATGACGTATGTTGATTTACTACTCTACCAATCGGTATTGGTCCTATCCTTCACAATTAGATCAACGATAGAATAGTTACAAGGAAATAGGTTATCAAGTTATGCTATTAAATAATAGTCATAAAATAATCATGTGGATAAGAAATCATCCAACTAAATCTCAATAAATATATCATCAAAATATAAACTTCATTAAGATAATAATCTTCTATCAATAATACACAAGTCATTGCACAAATATATCATCAAAATATAAACTTCATTAAGAATAATAATCTTTTAAAAATAATACACAAGTGATTGCACCATAACCACACAAGGGAAATCAGCCACACATGGTCATGGTAAAATACATAATAAGATGAGCAAGAATAATTCTGACATGCCATATTAGCTCCTTCTTTCGTCTCTTATGATCCCCCTGTGGTGGCTTTGAGTCTGAAACTTTTAGGGAATCTCATGCTTATTGTTGCAGGATCACACTCAGCACAATGCAATGCGGTACAATTGAATGATGGGGCAAAAACTTCCTTTTATAATCTTGAGTGACACTAATCTTTAGCAATAGAGATCTGCATGAACTACCCAAAATCTATTATTTATATCTCATATGAGAGTTTTGAAATCTCAAACTTCATAACAGTCAAAATCGAAAACCATGAATCAGGAGTTGAATCAGGTTTTGAATGATCAGGAAAGTTCTGAACACTTATTTTATTGGCTTTGTTGGCATAAAACCGTTGAGGACTAGACTTTAACTTCGCTTAAGAAATTGTAAATTTCTGTTTTTTCTTTTTATATTAATTTGAATCACTAAAATCGGACATATGCTGTGAAAGATATCATCCTCAAAACTTGTCCGGTGCTTCTAACCCGATTTTAGGAGACATGTGTGCATTGCACGCCCTTTAAATAACCACCGCGCGCTTGGCCATGCGCGCGGCTTTTGCTAAGTCAATGTACTTGACTTTTTTCTTATTTGTGCCACGTATCTTTCCTCTGTCACGTCACCACCCGTGCGGCTGTGCGCTTGATAAGTGGGTGACTTCTTTGCTCCAATCTGATTTTGTCCGTCTTTTACTCTAAAACTCATCTTTTAGCATGTTTTCACATTATAATGGATGTTAGTTTGAGAGTTTATGTTTAATAGTTCATTATGAGAGTTCACATATTGCGTGAATACTATGCAACTCTTGTTCTATGAATAAACAAATTGTTTATAAACTCTCAAGTACATCAGCTGATTTTGAGACTTTATCTTTTCAAATGATTTTAAACATGTTTCTCGTCCATGATCATTTTTTAGTGTGATAATTTTTAAGACTAGCATGTGGATTATTTGATGATCATAGTTCACAAATCATTAGTATTAGCTATTAAAAATAATGACATTGATACATATTTGAGGATATGTGTTTGACTGATCCTTTTCAAAGAATATTATAATGGCTTTAATGAGTTAACATATTCCGTTTAGTAAATGAGTATGATCTTAAACCAGAGTTGATTGTAGTTTTCTATATGTAGATTAACTTGCTTTGATATCACCAAAATCTACTTATAAACCCGATAATTATAAATATAATTATGCTATTAGTCATGATGAGGAATATATTTCAACAAAATAGATATGTCACTCGCATATGATGAGAGAAATATCAATTGGTCCCTCAAAGAGTGGATTTAGAAATGGATGGTCATACTAAAACGGAATGAATGTTAGTTGTTTGGAGTATCACTCTCACATAGAGATCGAGAAACATGATTGAAGCTTTAATAAAGACAATACAAGTTCCTTATGCGGTTATGCTCATTCAATATATTTCTTGACAGAATAATTAATTATGTGCAAACATAGCTGGTGCATGAGCAAGCATAGCACTTATAGATACAAACTTTTTCCTGTAGTTCAACTTTTGTGTTGTAGGCATAGATGTCCAACCTTTTTGCAGTATGCACATTGAATGTATCAGGAAAAGAAGTATTCTTAGTATAAACACTTATGATACATGCAATAGAGTAAGAAGAGACTTTATGCTGAGAATAATAATTTTGTTTTGCTGGCAAGTAATGTGGTGAACTCAGGTATAGATTGCAAAGGTGTGAGAGAACTCTCATATATTCAAACTCATCCTCAAGTGAAGCTTTGGACAAAAGACAACTACAGTAATATTGTTTTGAAATTTTTGAGGCAGTTCCTGTTCAGGGTAAAAGATGAGTTGGTTCAATATTTTAAAACAGGTTGTCAAGATATTCCACATATCTCTAATTGTATCAACACACATGATGATACAAGAAAATTCAAGTGACGGAGTATTCTAATCCAGGAAAGAACAGAGAGTCATTACAGCACGATTAATCAGAAAATAAGGTTTCATCCGCATCATGAATAATAACAGAACCATCAAGAAATCCAAGTCGAATCAGTTCAACAAATTAAGTTTCAAAAGCAAAAAGGAGCCAGTGTGTCTGAGACTTGAGAGTACTAGAAAAGTATAAAGCAAGGAAACTTTATGGAATCTATTGTTTGGTTGGTAATAAAAACCATCAATAAAAAGTGCAACTTTATTTTTTTTTTTAATCAATAAACAAACTGATCAAACCAACAAATCAAAAATAAAATCACCAGTAACAATGAAATATCATCTAGATTCTCCATTCCACCAAATACAAATTTTCAAGATAATTTCTCAAATATTTGTTATGACAACCAAAAAGATTGAAACGAATTTCATCTGTGATTTTATTTCTCTTCATATTTTCTCTTCTCTCATTTTCCTCTGACTAAATACACAACCTGAAAGACCAGAGGAATTCAATAATCTGCAAAGTTAACTCAAATATTCAACCGATGACAGTATTTCCCTGCAACTTCAAGTACATCCGTCTTACAGGTATTTGGGTCCTCTCCGTCCATCACCTTGTTCCAGATTCGAGGAGTTCATATCCGAGGTCTGTAAACAGAAGTCATCATACTTAAGAATTTTTTATAGTTACTAGAAGTATTTTTTTAGGATGAAGCATGTAACGAAAATGTTGCTTCCATTATATCTTGGTAATTCATCCTGTAGATTAAATATATAAAACTAAATTCAGTAAGTTGATATCTATTTCTTGTGTTATACAATGGAGCGTCCATAATCTTCTCCCACTTACCAGCATTTTTGCATCTGAGACGTCATTGCATACTGAGTCACACATGTTCTTTGTTTTTAACAGTTCCAGCCGGAGCCTCAGCAGTTTGTCCTGTCGATTAAAAGAGATTAAATGAATTAATTGTCAAAGAATCAGAGCTAAGGTCAACTTTTAGTATCACGTGAGTGAAATAAGAAACGTCAAGAACGGTCACATTACCATGCTATCATCCACAGAATCTGAGCGTGAAGACGCAAATGAACCAACGCGCCAGTTTGAGCTATTACTTGAGGCAAATGAAGGTCCTTCAAATGAACCAAGGTCCCAGTTTGAGCTGTTAGTTGAGTAACCAGAGGATGAGCTGTCATGGAACTCCCTGTCAGAACTGACAAAAGATATGTCTGACTCCGATTCCGAAAATCCACCAATACTGAAATCTGAATGGCTGTAGTTTTGGAGGGGAGACCTGTTCAATTTCCCTGGGTTAGAGACATTTTTCAACAAAATGATATGGTGCATGTTCTTAGATAATAATAGACTGTTTATAAGTGCCCCTCAGGACTGGCTCAGCTGGGTTGGGCAGGGCAAGTTAGAACTCAGGACTAAAGGGAAGCCCATTCACAACAGAGTTTATCTGCCACGGAGCTCTTCGTACCAAACACACATTAATAGCCTGTTTATAAGGCGCAGATGTGTCTTTAATAATTTTCAAATCAGCTGCATGATAAAACTTCCTCCTCACTATCAATACTGGGCAGTGCAATTGCTATAAAAATAACAAATTGCAACTAAATAGAGTAAACGGCGACTCCGCCGTGGTAAGAGCCGCTTCTTTCTTGCTTGATAAGGGGGCTTCGATTCACCAGCACAGACTAAAAGTGCTCTTCGAACCGTGCAATAAGGTCACTCATCACACGGCTCTCAAACCCAACCTGTGGTGGATCCCAAGGGACAAAAGTAAAAGTGCTTGATCCGCCTTCACTTACAGAATTTATGGAGTTAAACCAAAACTAATATGGATAACCTAATAAGCTTGCATGAACGTACCTGAATCCAAATTCCTTGGCTAAGCCAGGTCGTAGTAGGTCTGTTCTGGAGGACACTGCAATGACGGTACTTTCTTGTTATAGAAACATCTGAACCAAATATATTGAGAAAAAAAGACCTGGACTCTTAATGAACCATCGTGTTTAAATGCTAACCTGAACTTCCTGTATGCGTCAACTGGCCAGAAAGTGTAGCCTCATGGATGCTTTTCTCATGCTCTAGAATGTCATTATCATTGTCTGACAAGGTCTGATTAGTCGACGAAGCAGATCTCACAGATTGTAGCCTTCCCTTAGCAATAACATAGACAGTGCAAAAGTAGGGGGCTTTTTTCAAAACTCGTGTCGCCACGCTTGGCCCCTTAAATTTTCTGATTATCATGTTAACGTTAGTAAGAATTCAAGACTGTAAAACAATAAGAAGTTATTCCAATAATCACAACGATTTATGTGAACTGGATAAAAAATCATCCAAATGACATGTTGATGTGGTTTTCACACCCTGTTTAACAACTCAAGAACAAGTTTGCAGAGAAGACAATGATTTAATAGAAGAAATGCTGACTTACTTAAGAAGCCCATTCTGTGACCCAGCGCCCATTACAAGCACATCAACGTTATTAGTCAGAACAAAATCTGCTATCGCTCCAACCAAGTCATTGTCCTCTAGTAACACTATATCACTTTTTATCTGCGCATCATAAAATCAGCAGTAAATTAAAATTGCAATTAATTTTATTCCAGTCATCAGCAGAAAGAAATGATTCGTGAAATTTGAGCTGGCAAGTCATCATCAAGATATCACAGTAGAATAGCAGGAGTTGTCGAAGAGTACATTCTTCTGCTTGCAATATGATTGAAAGGGCAGAAGCATCTCTTGCGCTCGTGTACGTAAGATATCTTTGTATCCTTCCTGGACTCCTTTCTGTGTCTCTACAGACAACATAGAGTAACACAATATAATTAAAATTCAGAGTTTATTTTCCTCATCCTCATATAATCAAAATTCACGGAAAGAAATTTCGTTTTCCACAAAAGAGGTTTCATGTTTGGTTTACTATACAAATAAAAAAACAATAACATCCAATATATCAACTATTCCATAGAGAATTCATTTTCACGCTAATTTTTCCATCTCATTTTCTCTCCACCACATTTTCTAAGATCCACATGGAGGGGAAAAGTAAAGTGCCTCCATTTCCTTCCATCAACAAGCATGCAAAACGAGTGGTCGTCGATATTCTAAAATATTGAACATACATATTCATATTTCTTGTCAATTTGTAATCATCCCGTTCCTGATTTCTAGAAATCAGAGGTTAACACGAGTATGACATACCTATACCAGAATGCGCCTCGATGAAGGCATTATGCCGACCTGATGTAAAATCAAACAGAGATCAACAGCAGTTGTTATTCAAACATCTTAACAAAAAAATCTGAAAAAACAAAGAAAAAAAAAACTATGGGGCTTTACCTCTCGAGTCAAACTGGAAAAAGTCTGCTGGTTGTCTGACATTTACCAACAATAGCGAATGGCCTTCCACCAGAAGATTCTCGACGGTCCATTTCAACGCAGCTTGGCTGGTTCTCCCCTTGGTGACGGCGATCGCTACGACCGTCTCTTTCCCAACCGGCGTAGTGCTATACTTATCCATATCACGAAAATTGAACACGCGATGGACGACGATGCGGAAACGGAAGCGGCGACGGAGGAGATTTTGAACAGCGATTCGATCGTTCTTGGTGTCGAATTTGGCTTTTGATTTATAGGATGCATCTTCGTAACTGATTAAGCGTCGTTAGGGTTTGTGACTTGCCGGATTACCAGGCAGCGGATAACTGTCTTGCTGAATTTAAGGTGTTTGGGCTTAGCTAGCGCTTTGACCGTTGCAGGAGTCGGAGGTTTTGAGTTGGTTCGCCGGAGCTCAGGCTAAAGATAACAATGTCGATCTGCAACTAACTGTTAGGATGTGTTTGGCTGCGCTTTATCAGGGATACTTTTATAATTAATAACAAGTTGGTGAGCTCATGTTGTATTATTTGATAGTTTCGGGCTTTGCTGTAAGTTGACAAATTCCATAACAATTAATATTGTGGTGTTTTTTCATAGTTATCAAAATAGCATCAAAAATTGTATCACGTCATGTAGCCACTGAAGTTTAGTGGAACCGGATTAGATCAATCAGCGGTTCACGGTTTGATCGGTTGAATCGGTCGATCCGGTCCGATTTTAAAAACTATGAGAGTAAACTAGTTTATATTGTATTGCAAGAGATTACTTACAAATCTAGATTTTATATCACGATAAAATTATATTTCAATTAAGTTTGTAGAAATCTAATAAAAACATATTCTTAGAATGATGTTTAATATCAACAAGAATGGTTCAATTATTAATGAATGTTCACATCCACATAAAGAAAATGATGTCTTTTGATAACCAAATGATGTAATTTTCACACATAAATTTAAGTCTCATAATAATATTAGTGTTGAAATGTCATGATGAATTTTATTTTAGAAAATTAGTCCAATTTTTTTTTCATCGCACTTTTTTTGAAAAGCGTGATAGTTCTGACCGCAATTAGGTAACTGGTGATAGTTCAGAGTCTTTTTTGGATTTTCCCTATTTTTTTTAGAAAGGTTATGGTTGCAGTTAGATAATTTTTTTTAAAAAAAATTAAAATTCAAAAGTATAAAGTTCATAATTCACCTAGAGCAATGACCAAACCAAGAACTATAAATCTTACATTTTTGAACTATGAACTTTTCAAAAAAATCATTAAAACATATCTAAACCTATTCAAAATAAATTTTAAATTGAACATGATATTATTTACGTTTGATAATGAAATTAATTTTAAAAAAGCATCTACACAATAGTGAAATTGATTTGAAATAAATTGAAGTAAATTAAATTATAGAGGGAATTACAAAAACAGTTCACATATTAAGAAAATTGCAAATATATGATGTGCACTATCAAATATTTGCAAATAGGGGACATTACTATA
Source organism: Kalanchoe fedtschenkoi (assembly GCA_002312845.1). Lineage (NCBI taxonomy): Eukaryota > Viridiplantae > Streptophyta > Magnoliopsida > Saxifragales > Crassulaceae > Kalanchoe > Kalanchoe fedtschenkoi. The sequence continues at coordinate 14,200 of NQLW01000995.1, forward strand.
AAAAAAATTGTAATTTCAAAAAAAATATTAATTTTGAGCCTTTAAATAAATATTTATTTTTATGATTTCATGCTGCCTAAATTATGTAGTAATAGATAAGTACATAAATATCATTCTTTTATAAATTATCATAATAAGTAGTCCTCCTAGTCAAATTTAGAGTCACATATATGATGCGATAAGATGTGAAACACTTGACACGGTGCAGTCTCAATCCATTTTTTGGTAGATTGTGGGTTCACAGCTTTCAAGAGATTCAAGTTAGATCCCGACACTATGTAGATATAGAAAATATAAATGTTGTATTAGATGAAAAAACATAAATTAAAAATACATTAACACTAATTGTTGATTATTTAATAATTTAATGTTTAATGCATTTTTTAAATTTCGCATAAATATTAAATTGTAATATATTAATACTGGTGTAAAAAAATATTATGAATTAATAAAATGAAGTAGTAAATGATTAATTTTTTTAAAATCGTCAAAGTGATAGCTAAAACTGGGCAACAGAGATGCAATCTTCTAGCACTTTCAAATAGTCAACTGGAGTATTAGAAATTCTTGTTGATTTTTTGGTCACGATGCTTGGGCGCGCCTTTTTAGCTTGTTGAGCTCAGGTAGGACGTACAGGGCAAGATCCGGTCTGTCACTCGGCTTCGGTTCAGAGCACTGAAGAGCCAGTTTGGCAAAGCTTAAGGCCGCTCCGACCGGCATGGTATTTATAGCTGGGTCGAGAATACTGACAAGAGTTCTCTCGTTGATCGCTGTTTTCACTTGACCAATCAAACCAACTGGTGATCTGGCTGTCAGCATCTGAAGCATCACTACCCCAAATGAGTAGACATCAGACGCGGGATCAAGCGCGCCGGATTCGCGACACTCCGGATCTATGAAGCTTGCGCGTTCCGACTGCGACAGGGACTTCTGGGTTACCTGATAGGCTGCTGACGGATTCAGGACCGTGCGTAAGCCAACATCACTTAATTTAGCAGCATAACTACCATCAAGCAAGATGTTGCGCGACGTCAGACCACGATGCACTATGGGCTCAGGCTTGGTGTGGTGGAGGGAGACAAGGGCGGAGCCAATGTCAGCGACCATGCGGAATCTCACTTGCCAAGGAAGAGCTAGAGCGTTTCCATTGCAGTAAAGACAGTCCTCTAGGCTACCATTTTCCATGTATTCGTACACTAGGCAACTCTGCTCTGGGCATGCTCCCAGCAGGAGAACCACATTGGGATGCCTGGTAGCGGCCAGTGTTTCAGCCTGTATTTAGATTATTTATAACTAGTGTGTGTAAAATATCAGATTCAAGAATGAAGGGGAGCATCACAAAGGTAGAACAAGTTTACCACTCTTTGGAAGATGAGCTTGTCTTGATTAGCCACATGTGGATCCAGAACCTTAACCGCTACTGGTGTGTGGTCGAGAAGACAAGCATATACTCGCCCATAACTTCCTCGGCCAATCATTTGAGATTGGGAAAAAAGGTTAGTTGCATCTGCAATTTCACTTGTCGAATATGCCCTGTACCCTTGGAACCTTTTCGCTGGACTTGCTAACTTCTGCGCTTCCGCTTCATTAGTCCCTAAAGATATTACCATGCTATCGCGCACAGAATCTAAAGGGGAAGACACTGATGAACCAACACTCCAGTTTGAGCCATTACTCAAGGGATATGAAGTTTCAAAAGAACCAAGGCTGCAACCTGAGCTATCAGCTGAGTCACCAGAGGATGAGCTATCACACAACTCCCTGTGAAAGAACTATCTATCAGAACTGACAAGTCATAAACCTGATTCGGATGATGATATTCCGCTAAAGCTGAAATCTGAATGCCCGTGATTTTGTAGAGGATACTTATTTTTCCTTAAGCGACTAACAAATTCAACACATTGATATTGGAGCTTGAGGGGTGATGAGGTTGTGATCCACACCTTCACCATTCAACTTATGACGCTAGTGGTCCCATTTTCATCTCACTCATATGTGGAAATACGTTTCTAGAGAACAATAGTCTGTTTCCAAGGCACATGATTAATAATAAAATACCAGGTGCATATTTAAAATTTCACTACTAAATTTTACTCAACATAATCATATCTTTTATCATCTCTAATAATGTTTGCAACTCTATCTTTATACCTTAGTGATCCTCACACCATCACTACTCAGAGGAGAAAGTGCAATTACCATGAAAAAAAAACAAATTGCAACAAAAAATATACCAAAATAATAACTTGAACGAGCATACCTGACTTCAAATTTTGTGTCTAGGTCACGTCCTAATTGGCCTGTTCCGGAGGACACTGTCATGACCGGTAAATTCTTGTTATAAAAACAACATCTAAACCACATATTCAAATAGAGCATCAGGTTACTTAACAAGCTGTCTTGTCTAAATGCTAACCTGAACTTCCGCTATAAGTCGTATGGCCACTATTTTTCATCTCAGGATAGCTGCTCTCGTACTCTACAATTTTGACAATGTTGCCTGACAAGGGTTCTACAGTTGAGGAAGCAGATCTTTCAGACTGCAGAATTCCTTTGGCTATTATATATACAGTGCAAAAGTAGGGCGCTTTCTTCGAAACTCTTGATGCCACATTGGTCCCCTTCAATTTTCTGATTTTCAAGTTAGCAACAATGTGAGACTGTAAATCTTTAGAAAATTTTGTAAACCATCACAAAGCAAACAGGATAAAAAAAATCATCCAGACAGCATGCTGGTCTATTCTTACCCCTGTTTAGTGGTATTTAGCGCTACCTAATTAGCCCTCTGTCGAATGAACACAAGATTTATAGAGAAGGTATCACCACACTACACTCCTTTGGTTACAAAAGCTGGTTAAGCTTTTCATTCGCTATTATCTTAGGGTTTTGTCCCGATAATGATTTAATAGCAAAACTGCAAACTTACTTAAGAAGTTTCTGTGATCCAGCGCCCATTACCAGCACATCAACATGATGAGCCAGAACAAAATCCGCTATTGCACCAACCGTGTCATTGTCCTCTAGTATCACCAAATCACTTTGTATCTGCACATGTCAAAATCAATAATCAATTAAAACTGCATTTCACTTCACTGAAGTCATCACTGGCAAGAATCCCCCGTGAGTAACAGCTGAGCCATTAGATCAAGATAATAGATATCGAATACACAAAAGATGAATAAATAGTAAAACAGCGAAGATTGAAGAGTTGCAGAAGCTTACTTTCTTCTTCTTAAAATAAGATTGTAAGGGATGAAGATTCTCTCTCGCCCGCATTTCTAAAAGCTCTTTGTATCCATGACGTAGGTCGTCGTGTAGATCTGTGAGACAAGCATGTTCAAGAGCTGGGTCAGATTGTACATTTATAAATTTTGATACAAGTATACAATCAACCTTCACGTAAATTCTTGTATCTTGGTTTTGTGCTATAAAGAAGCACTTTGTAAATCAGCTTCAACTAATCCATTTTCTCGAAACTATCATTCTTAATGCACTTACGGACACACTCATTTTTAAGCCTTTATTCATCGACAAACCGAATTCGCCAGATGAGACATTGCAAGTTTGGAACAATCCACTTTTTGAAATGCTACTTGTTAAGGCAGAAACAAGGACAAGTGACATACCTCTCCCGCCAGAACCCTTAATATGACGAGCTTGCCTCACTAAACAGCCACACAGAGATTTCATCAGATGGATCAAATTCATCACTAAAAAACCCTAAAAAATATATAATCGAAATACTGGAGAGCAAGAGGTTGCAATTTGCAGCGTTTACCTGTATTCTTGAAAGGCAGAGCTCTACGCCTGACATGCACCAGTTTCACCGACCGTCCTCCCTCCAGAAGATTCTCAGCCGCCCATTTCACCGCAGTTCGGCTGAAAACGCCCTTATTCACTGCAATCGCCACCACCGCGTCCTCCCCAACCGGCTTGGGGCTTTCCATCTCGATTTTCTACAACTTGAGCTGACGGAGATGGAGGATTTTAACGGTGAGGAAGTGACGATGTCGGTTGCAGAATGGATCGCTCTCGCCTCCGGATTCGCCTTTGTATCGTCCATCGCCGAAAGCTAATCATCCAGTTACGACTTTCAGGTTGACAAACTGTCGATCGGTTAGTATTGCTAAATATAGCGTGTCTGCTGTTTCGCTACAGCTCCGTTTTGCTGATAGTCGGAGATTAGTAGGACATGGAAGCTCCGGCGAGGTCTGATAACATCTGCACCTGCTCAATTTAAAATTTAGGGAAATTTACAAAATGGGTACTTATTATCATTATTTTAAAAATGATGATCATAATTTTTTTAATTTTAAAATTCATGATATTTTAAAAATATGATAGAATGTAACACTTCAATTTATAATTATTATATATAAATTATGTTTAAAGCCTAACTAAAATTACATTTTTTTATTACATTTTTATTTTTTTTATTTCAAGTCCATCTCCTCCCCTCGCTATCAATTTTGAAATTGATATTTTCATTAATGAAGCAATATTTAATTACAATCTATAAGTATAATTTTCATTTTGTTATAAGAAAATTTGAAATTTCTCTAACAGTTGAATGGGGCAAATTTAATGTATTGATTGAGTTATTTTAATAAAAAGAATGATAAAGTTTGAGATATTAAAAAATAGATTTAATGTATTGATTGAGTTATTTTAATAAAAAGAATGATAAAGTTTGAGATATTAAAAAATAGATTAAAAATGAATGTATATTTAAATGATGAATTTTAGTTAGATACCTAATCCTATTTTGTAACTTGTAAGTACTAGCTATAGTTATAATTATAAATTTAATTATTACACTCCTCAATTGAAAATGATCATGAATTTTAAAATCTGAAAATAATGATCTTAATTTTTAAAATGATAATTATATATACTACAGTTTGTAGTTTTTCTTAGAATTTAGTATTCATGCATTTCATCTAACATTAGAGGACTAAATTGAAAATTTTCAGATATGTTCTCAGGTAAGTTTTTCAGAATGTAAATGTTGAAGGATCGTAATATAATTTTTAGAACAATTCAAAAAAGTATTTTTTAAAATTTTATACATAATTTGAAATGTGATATATCATCATTTATGTAGCAGAATTTCCTTAAGAATTATGCTAATGAAATTAATTAAATTTTTACTTTTAATATTTGTGACAATATGAATTATATATTAAAATTACTGCGTAATAAATAAAAGTGAGCAAAATATTATTGAAATAACAAATAAAATAGGACGCGGAAGAGATTCAAACAACAGACTAAATTGACTATATCAGATCATATGCCCGAGCTTGTATGAGTTAAAAGTTAGGGGAGACAATTGTAATTTCAGGAAATTCAATCATAGTTATCAGAATCGGACCGGATACCGGTCCGACATATATATTTTACTGTGATACATCACGAATCGGATAAAATCGATCGGTTTTTAATGAAACTGATGAACCGGATTGGATATATAAATCGGTTTGTTATGAAAATGGATAAATTAAATGATTTTTTTAAATCGTAGAAGTCAGGACTCGAATCTGAGTTTGATATGAGTTAGACCTCGTTTTGTTGCACTTATTAAGCTCTATTAAGAGGTGGTCTCTTATTATATTAAGCATTTAGTGAACCGAGTACTTTTTCTTTTTCTCTTAATGAATGTTTGAAAAGTCTGAATGATTTGTTATCAATTTTATATCTGAATCATTCAGAGGTGATATCTATACGATTATTATAATTATCCCTTTATGTTTTTCATATCATTCTGGAATCAACTCTATCAAATTGTACTTCAATCATAATCACATCAATATTGACCGTACCTAGTTTCTTCAAGCACAATATCACACACTTCATAAATAAATAATATTTTTATAACATGATTATAAATTTTATTTTTATATTGTCAAATTATAATTATAATTTAATTTTATATTAATAAATTATTATATATTAAGATACTTAAAAAATAAATTACCAAATGAAAAATAAATCACTTAGCAATCAGATGTGGTTTGATCATTTAGAAGCTCATACAACATTCAACATTCATCTCTTAATTTTACAGAACGACACCTTAGGCAAGCATGAATACTACCGAGCTATGTAATTATATTATCAAAATTTTAATAATTAATCTATAAACTTTTATATGTCATAATAATTATATATAATTAAACAGTAAAACTGATTTAAACCACCGGTTCGACTTCGGTTCTGGTTCGATAACTATGAAATCAATGAGAAAGCTGAACAAGAAGAAAGCTTTCTCCCTCAATGCGTTGATATCCGAATTGAAATTCCCGTAGAGAAATTGTTTGTAGCTATTGTTAACGGGGTTTAGCGATCGGTGATCGTTGCGTCGACGGAGATTTGAGAGATGGTGCTGTCGCAGAAGCTTCACGGGGCGTTCAAAGGCACGGTTGAGAGGATAACAGGTCCGAGAACGGTGTCGGCTTTTAAGGAAAAGGGGGTTCTTAGCGCAGTGGCGGAGCCAGGAAATTTTTGTTGAGCGGGTCAAGGCAAAATTAAAAATTTATTGAATTTTAGATGGGATTCGGGGGCGGCTGCGCCCTTTGCCCCCCCGCCCCAGTGGATCCGCCTATGCTTAGCGTCACCGAGTTCGTCACAGCTGGAGATAATCTGGTTTCCAAGTGCCCCACTTGGTCCTGGTACTTCAATTTTTTGACCTCGTGTTAAAGTTTTGATTTTTATTCTTCTTGTCTGGTTTTGGTGGATTGATGATCACAAGCTTTCGCTTGTTTGAGGTTTTTTTAAGGTATGTTGAAATCCAGTGTACAAGGTGTTAAGAATTGATTGAAGTTGTTGGACTGAAGTTAGATTGGGGCCAGCAGAGTTGAGTGACAAGTTCGTGATTTTTTTTTTCAAATGTGACTTTTGCTCCGTTTTCTATTATTTGTAAACCAGCTCTTGTTTTTTTTTTAATTCTGACCTTTTCGCGGTTTAGAACGGTTACAATCTAGCATCTTTTTGCTGTTGAGATTACAATCTACCTCACAATCCTAGGTGTTTGCTTCTGTCCACTCAATTGTCTGCATATTTGTACAGTTGGATTTACAAGGTTTGGAACTGCGAAAAGCTACAAGATTTTCACTGTTCTGAACTTTCATATTCTGTTACAATTTGCACTGTTGTGAACTGTGATGTTCTTAGCAAGAATGCAGATTGATTATATCAGTTCCAAACCTTACAAATTTGACTGGCAGACACGCAGGACAGAAGTAGATACTTGGATTGTAACAGTTGAGAACCGCGAAAATAGATTGTAATAGTTCTGAACCCCCAAAAGGTCAGAATGGAAAAAAAACCAAAAGTGTATTTACAAATGATTGGAAAAGAAGCAAAAGAGTCACATTTGAAAAAAAAAATCCATTTTAGTTCTGCACATGTTTTCCAATTTGTAATTCTTGACGATCAGTTTCTAAATGGTTTGGATCTAGGACGAGAAAGCAGCTGTCTTTCGCTACTTAGCTGTGCGAGTATGTAGGTTTATACAGGACAATGCCGATGGAATGTTGTCTTATTTTAGGGAGGCTGGAGAACCGAGCAAACGGAAACCGTACCTGCCAGCCGATAAGCAGTTTCTGATTACCCGAAACGGTACGGCCCATGATCGAGTAGACTTATGTTTCTTGTTTTCAGTTTTGAAAGGTAATACGGTGAATATTGCTCTTTAGTTCCCTGTTTAAGGAGAGCTGCATCTGTGGAAGACGATTATGAAGCTGCTGGAGGCGAAGTGCTTCTTGACAATGAAGATGATGATGGGTGGCTGGCAACTCACGGAAACCCGAAAGGTATGTCATGTCATTTTCGTGAACTGTAGCTGCACAAATGTCGTCGGTATGACATCGGTTTTACACATTGTAGATAAAAAGTCTGATGAAGATGAGAACTTGCCCTCAATGGATACTTCAGAAATCAGTAGTAATAAGCCCATTCAGTCGATATCTTCATATTTTGGGGGTGATGATGATGAGAGTATTCCAGACATGGCGGACTATCAGGAAGCAGACAACCTCGTTGGAACAGACGCTGTAAATGATCGTTCATTTCTTGATTTTTGAGCTTGGGTTTGTAGATTGCATATTTTATATGATATGCAAAGGATTGTATCGGTCGGGCTATTCGTCATACACACTACGAAACTGTTCAAGCTTTAACTACACTCTATTTGTATGTTAATTGCAGGCAACTCTTCAATCTACATATCTTGTGGCTCAGGAGCCAGACGATGATAACATCCTGCTCACACGCACTTATGATGTCAGCATCACATAAGTAGACAAAGTTTATGCTGCCACATTTTTCATAGGAATTGAGTTGTGGGTCTTGTTGCACTCCACCAGTCATCCGGTACACTTCTCCGCTCACATTTGAGCATCTTAATGTCTCTTTAGTACTGCAACGTCCGAGTCAGAATTTGAACTATTTTTGTGTGTTACTCGATTAGTTCTCCTTCATGAGGGTAAGTATGAATTTCAGTTGAGACTTGACGGTGACACCCTTTTACATACACCTTGTGTACTTGGCCGTGAAAGCATGTTGATTATACCACTAACTTCTCTATTTTCCTATCTCAATCTACTCCTGTAAACCTCTTCAAAAATCAAATTACAAGCTTCCGCGTAGTTTCATACCAAGATTTGTAATTAATGCCAAGGAAGGTCGCTTAATCTTCCAAATTTTCACTCCGGAAAAGAGGGAGTGATTAGATGGTTGACTTGTAGAATTTCGGCAATCTTATAGTTGATAGTAATTTTAATGATGTGAATGGCTTTCTTTTCAGGTATGATAAATACTACCAGACACCTCGTGTGTGGCTTACTGGTTATGATGAGGTACATCAATTTCTTTAAATCGATATATCCCTTGCCCTCGAATGCAAATATCTGGCTCGTTCCAAAATGTTCTTTCTAGAGCATATATAATGTTTGCATAGGTTTAGTTTCATAATTCGCTGTGTAAAGGTACTCTTCCCACTTGAGGAAACCAAAGAAAAGATGTCGAGCTATTATTTTTGTAAAGATTATCAGGTGCATGAGAAGCCAAGCTCATGCTTGTTATTCCTCTTGTGGCCACCAGTTACTTCGAGCTTCAGCTCACCTGATGTGTTTTGTTGCAGTCAAGGATGCTATTACAGCCCGAGCTTGTTCTTGAAGATGTTAGTCAAGACCATGCAAGAAAAACGGTGAGAATATTCGTTCGAGTTGAAAATTTACTTGGTCTGCGGCATCTGCTGTAGAGTTCAGGATTCTAGTAGGGAATAAGTTAAACGGATAATTTTTTATTTTTTATTTTTGTAAATAAAAAGACTGTTATTAGGGGCGAGTCTGAATTTATCGGTGCCGTTAGTTCCAACTGAAACATATAAGTGCTGAGGAATTCCGGACAAGTCAGCCGATGTGATATTTAGATTTGTGAATAGAGGAGATTGAGCTTGCGTCAGCAACTCTAAGGGTGTGTTTGGTTTAGGTAAAATTCAGTGGAAAAGAAAGCTAGAAGGATTCATTTGTTTGGTTCAAGGAAAATTTATTTTAAAGAAAATTGCATGAAAAATTAGACGGAAAGTTAAAGTAAAAGAAAAGGAGTTTTGAAATTTTTCTTCCAATTTTCGGTTTGAACTTAATAAAATGGAATTCATTATGGATTTCATTTATTTCAAATTTTCCTCTCCATCAAATTTTCCATAAATCAAACACACCCTATATGCATTGCTATTGTCTATGTCACAATTGCTTGTTTGAGTTCTTGGGGTTCGGTTGTATTAGAATAAATCTTCCAGTTCGATTTTCAGTGGTGACTTTTACAGGTGACAATCGAAGATCATCCCCATCTGCCCGGCAAGCATGCGTCTGTTCATCCATGTCAACATGGAGCAGTGATGAAGAAAATCATTGGCGTTCTAATGTCGCGAGGTGTGGAGCCTGAGGTGGACATGTGAGTGTACTAAAATCATGTTACTCAGATTCCCGGTTACAAAAATAGTACTCCACTCATAATGAAAAATTGATCGCAGGTACCTGTTCCTTTTCCTGAAATTTGTGGCGTCTGTAATCCCAACTATTGAATACGATTACACCATGGATTTCGATCTGGGCAGCTCCAGCAGTTGATCATGTCCATTTCCATTTCAGGTGATGAAACAAACTCTCACTTGTTCCAAACTATTCTACTCAAGTAATGAAACCGCTGTTTTCAGGTGTTTGGCAGTAATGATTCAGTCTGCATGAACAGCTGGGGGGGTTCCGATCACGGTTCCAAAGAGTAGACCAGTCTATCCGCGCAGCTCAGCACAAGCTTTGCCCCACGGTGAATCTCTTCCTGCCGTCGTGCTTACTGGGGTTCGAAACTCTAGCATTGGTTGTACATTCACCTTCATCATTTAAAATTCATCAAGAAAATAACTCAGTGAACAATTCAGTACAAGATCCTCCAGATTGAGCCTTTTCTGATTGGATGAACTGTTTGAATGAACTTTATCTAGAACTGACTTGCCCCATTTCAGCTTTTATAAAGCTAAAATTGGATGGAATTATAATTTTTCATAAGATCAGCTGAGAAAAAGATTTTGGATATTTATTAGAAAAAGGAAACTTCAAAAATTTGATGGAATTTCTCTGCAATTTTAGTGGCTAATAAAGGAAACTTCAAAAAAAATTGAGGGCTTCTATATTGTGAGTATCAGATTTTGATCATATTTGAGTAAGGTTAATACAAATTATTTTACCAATTAAAATAGTACTTGTCATTACTTTTTTATTTTTGCAAATTACTAAATAAATAACCCAACCTAGTAGAACTCCAAGGAATTTAGAGTCGTTTAGGAAAACTGAAGAGTAAAGGAAATTAAATTATGTACGCATTTCATGTGAGTATGCTTGATTAGGAATGGAAAGTTATGAGAAAAGTATTAAAATATTTTTTAATTTGATCGAATTTTTCATACAATCTGATTTTCTTTCTTCAAACTATTCCTAAATCAAACAAGAAATTCTGTAAACTTTCCATCTATTTTTTATTTGTTAGTCTCACATTTTCTCTAAACCTTATTAGCACTCTCATTTACGTGGCATTCGTATTGTTATGAGGACTTTTTCTAAACTTTTATTGAAGAATTTGATTCGTACGACAACAGGGTCCCATTGTCTTGCAAGATAAGTTCATAGTGTAAAATAGTTGAAGCGTTTGGACAATGAATTTGGTAAGAAGATAAGTAGGGGGAGTTTGCTTGATTTTATTGATCTTATTGTCAATGGGCATAAAAAATTTTATGGATGCCTTTAGAGGCTACAAATAACCATTATTTATACACAAGATCCTAAGGGATGCACCATTTCTTAGGGGAGCGATCCAGTCGAACATGTGAGACTTGTGACCCTTCATCGAGCTTTGCCTCTTCAAGACTTAGGACTATAAAAAATAGTTTCCCTACTGCAGAAAAACTAGCCAAGAAGTTGTCTAACACCTCAAAAGACCCTTATCTGTAACTTATCCTGAAGTCTAAAAATCCGTCAGTGCCCTCCTAGTTATCATATGTCTGATCCAGTCTGCCCCTTTGTCATGGGCTAGCCCTTAAACTATCTCTTGCGACATTTGTTGGCTCGTATAAGAGTCATAAGTCAGTTTTTCTCAACTGACTTTCAGCTGTCGGGAGTGCAATGCCGCGAGCATCTCCATCTCTTGGGTCAACACCGACTTTCAGCTTCCTTCATCTTCCGACTCTCAAAGAAAAATGATGACCCTCTTACGCCGGCACTCCCCAAGTTCTCTGTCAGATGCATCGGTGTGGACTTTGAAGGGCTTGTTAAATTTTGTGAGTTTGAGTATGAGTTGTGTTGTCACAACCTTCTTCAATCTCTCAAATGGCCCAACCATTCTTCAAACCACACATAAGCGACATCCTTCTTCAACAAATCCTTCGAGGGCGACGTCATTTTCGAGCATCCTTTGATGAATTTCTTGTAATAATATGTCAGTCCCAAGAATGATCTTAATTTGGCTACCTTTGTTGGAGTCTTCATATCCAATATGGCTTCAACCTTTGTTCCATCCATTTGCACTATTCTGTATTTGATCACATGCCCTATAGTCTTTTGCGATTTCACACTTCTCCGTCTTCACATACAATTGGCTCTCCTACATCCGAGTGCAGACTTGGCGAATGTGCTTCTAAGTGTTCGATGTGGACTATAATGTCGTCTAAGTAGACGACCATGAATATGTTAATGTACTCATAGAACACTGAATTTATTTGATAATAAAATGTGACAGGTGCGTTAGTCAAGCCAAAATACATGGTCAAGAAGTTGAATGAATTGTATCGAGTCACACAGGTATTCTTGACTCATCCCCACCTACGATCCAAACTTGCCAATCCAGATTTCAAGTCAAGCTTTGTGAAACAAACCGCGTTGGACAGTCTACCGAATAACTCATTCATTAAGGGAATCTGATACTTACTTTTTATTGTCACCATGTTTAGTGTTAGATTGTCGATGCACGTCCTTAGGCTCACATCCATCTTTTTATGGAGTAACACTTGTGTTCCATAAGGTGACTTTGAAGGTCGGATCAACCCCACATTCAACAACTCATTGAATTGACGTCTGAGTTCTCCCAACTCATCCGCCCCCATCCGATATGACGCTTGCACAGGAGGCTTCACTCCTGATACTAACTTGATCTAATGACCAATGTCCCATCTTGGAGGAAATCTTTTTGACAGTTATGGTGGCATCACATCCGCAAATTCGCCCCACAACTTGACCACTGCATTCGTCACTTCATATGATTCTCCCTTCTTTGTCTCGATCAAAGTCGCTAGAAAGGTCTCGTCCCCTTTCTTACTCTATCTTGCAACTATATGTGGATAACATCCCCACTTCAGATTTCTGACTACTCGACACGGCCTGCATAAAGCAAAGATGTTGTTCATCTTTGTTAGACCCCTCCAAGGCAAGGCATCATCGAGCTCCTGCTTTTTTCAACAAGAAATTCAACCAAAAAATTATCTCAAAATCATCCAACGACATATTTACAAAGTTTACCTTGCCCTCCACATCTGCACAGTCATTTCGAGGTCATAAACCATCCTCTTCACGACCTTTGCTTTCGAGTTCACCCCCTTTTCATGGGTGGTGGAGTTCTCCAACTTCATTCCAAGTCCGCAACCAACCCATTTCGCACAAAATTAGGAATTTTTTCCGTGTCCATGAGAGCCTTTACATCACTCCCACCGACGCTCGTTAGAATGAACATGAGTTCTTTTACCGGCCTCGTTTTGTTGCGCTTAATGGGCTCTATTAAGAGGTGGTCTCTTAATATATTAAGCATTAAGTGAACCAACTATTTATTTATTTATACTGAATGATTTTTGAAAAAGTCTGATTTATTTATTCGGTCAGAGGTACCAACAACTTTAAAAAATTAGATAATATTTAACTCTAATTTCATCTCCCGACTCTCTCCTTCGAGCCACAACTCCGCCTTCCACCAGCATTGCGCGTCGGTCGCCAATTGGAGCCGACTGCAACTGTCCGACGGCCTCATTCTAGCGATGAGAGTCCGATCTCCACCGCCCAGCTTTTGAATGATGTAAGATTTGCCAAGGGTGGAGATGTCGACAAGGCTATGTTCTTCCAGTACTGGTGTGAGCTTGAAGCAGGCTTTAAGAGGGATCTACATCTCAGGCTTCAGAGCTGGCTGCAACGAGAAGAAGGTTGTCGAGCCTTAGCATCCGGGTTTGTCGGGGGCGCATGATGTGCAAAGCGTCCGAAAATTCAACAGGGCCGTGCGGACGGAAGGGAAGGACAGTGCGGTGGGGGTCTCGCTTGTTCTTGAACATAACACCCCGAGCAGGAATGAAAACCGGTTGATTCGGTCTCCAATTATGGAGACGTGTGGGGTGGCCCCTGATGAACACACTTATAGTTTGCTCATTGATGCCTATGCCAATGGTGGCAGATGTGAAAGTGCCAGGATTGTGCTTAAAGAAATGGAAGCTAGTAATGTGCAGCCTAATTCTTTTGTTTATAGTAGGATTTTGTCTGATAGGATTTTAATTTATGAACAATTTGTAAATCAATCGGTATTCAGATGTGTTATAAAGTGATTTACCAAATAAAAGTAACTCATTCAGCAATCAGCATTCAGATGTGGTCTGACCATTCAGATTCTCATACAGTATTCAGCATTCAGCTCTTAATTTTACAGAACGACACCCAAGAGTCTCTCCTGAATCGTTTGAATTGCATTCAAAAGTTATAATTAATTCAACCTCATACATTTGTTTTGAATTGATCTCGAGTTCTCGACTTGTAGCGTCGACAACGTCCCCCTATGTTGACAATCTCTAACTCAATATGAACCGTGGCACAAATAATAGTCATCATTTATTTTCCACCATCATTTGCATGAGCTTTCCTATTCTTTGTCTTTGTTACAGCCATGTCGAATCTATTCACTTGTCAAATGTTACTTCTTTAAGCGTCTCCTTATTTATTTATTTTGTTTCACACCCTTTGATGAGTTGAGGAGCCAATGACCTTGTAATCTATCGTAGTAATTGCACCATGAATATCTTTTATGGCTTGACTCCTTAACTCATTTTGATCTCACGCTTGAAATCCTGACATGAATTTGGACAATCGGTTCTCTTTCAACATATTTTCAACATCCAACATCAAGAAGGTGAATTACTTTATTTGGTTGTGAATATTACGCATATGTTTCAACTTCTTCAGATTTTCCCTCTCCAAATAACTCGAGTTTGTTGGCATGAACTGAATCTTCAATTCTCTGATCAAATCCTCCCAAAATTTTATTTTCAGAATCCTCGCACAATCATGCTCGGCACGCCTTATGCGCCCCCAAAATTTTGCATCATCGACAAATACATAGAAGTAATATTTATCTCCTCGTTGGCAATCTCGACTACCAGGAAGTCTTACTTCATGTCACACATAAAGTTTTTCAGTGTCTTGTCGTTTCTCATTTTGTTGAATGTCTTAGGTTATGGAACTGCGTGTGTCAAATGTGCAGGGGGCGCCCCGATTTCCGAACTAGCAGGGCCAACACCACTACCATTAAGCTTGCTATTACAAACTTCAAGATGGCCAGATCCGTCTCCAAATTTTTTCGTAAGGTGCTCTCTCAATTCCTTTTCGATCTTCTTGACTGTCATAACCCATTTCTCAAGAGTTTCTGAGATGGAATAGTCGAACGATTTTCTCAATATCTTTTCTAGCAAAGAAACTCTCTTTTCCAAATCCAAGTTTTCCATCTATATCTTTCACCTTGAATATCAGTGTGCGTTGTCACATGGATTCTTACTAAACTTTTATCGAAGTTAGGATGATATACATGGATTCTTACTAAACTTTTATCGAAGTTAGAATGATATGATCCGTGCGGCAACTAGGCCTCAGTCTTGATCAACCCTCTTGAGTTGCCTCCGAGTGCAAGATTAGTTCACAGTGAAAAAATAGTTCAAGTGTTTGGACAAGGAATTTGGTAAGAAAATAACTATGAGGAAATTTGCTCGATTTTATTGAGCTTGTTGCCAATATGTATAAAAAATTTTGTGGATGTCTTTAGAGGCTACAAATGACCCTTATTTATACACAAGATCCTTATTTATACACAAGATCCTAATGGATACACCCCAAGAATGAGTGTGACCCAGCCGAACAGGTGCGACTAGTATCCTGACCCTTCACCAAGAAATGTCTTTACAAGATTTTGGACTATAAAACCACTTTTTCCCACTGCAGAAACGCTGGCCAAGAAATTGTCCAGCCCATGGCCTGCCCAGTGCCTCGTCTGCACTGCTGGGGAGGTGACTGCTAGTAGGCGGCGCTGCCGATGCTCGTCGGGAATGGGTGCGACAGCACCGGCTTCAAGATCATCATCAAATACGATGAATTTGAGTTGAGCAGGAGCAAGAGGATTATATTGGTCCCTCTTGCGGCAAAGTGCGCACAAGAGTGGAAGGATGCAAGAAGTATATGAGGATCTCCACCACCAAAGACATGATCATGATCTCGCTTCTGCTGACGTTGATTGCGCCGGGTTGTGCTTAATATGATTATCTGAGCTAGGGTTTGTTGGAGCTGATTCTTTGTTGTTAGACTCCAGAGCTTGGAGGATAGGATGCTTCACTTGTCACGGCCATCTTCCATCACAGCCTCCTCCTGCTCATCAGGCATTACTTGAAAAACATGGCTCAGAATCTCAACCTCAGCTAAAAACAGAGTTCACCCAGACAGAAGCTTCAACTGTTAGTTCACACTTTCAGTCTCAGCTGTATGTCAGTAAGAGCCCCAGGCAGGCTGTGATTGCATTATAATGCCTGGGATTGAGTTGGAGTTGACAGAGGAGGCTGTGTCGAACCAGCCTGTTTTCTCGATCAGCTCTTGGAGGAGTTTGCCAGCAACGTAGGAAAGGCCAGCAGCAGAGATTGCTATGGTGAGGTAATATGCGAGGGATTTGAAGTAGGACGAGGCTGCTCTTGGTGGGTTTTTGGTATGAGCCTTTCCGAGGGACAGGAGAGCGACGCTGATTATAGAAGCTCCAATGACAGCTAATGACTTGTAATCCCTGTTGTCACTTTTGTGGAAGGTGAAGCCGTAGGTGATGATTGGGATCAAGCCGAATACGAGGAATGAGAGCACGACTATGACAGCGTGAAGTTTGAAGTTATTCCTCCGCCCAAGTGCGTCATAGTAGCGATCTACCTGGTTTGATGGTCCTGCATTTGCACTCTTTCTTAGTCTTTGAGCTGTAATTTCATGAAAACAAAGCACCGTTATAATGTTATCAAAGAAGGAATGTAAGACGCATCACAGTTGAGAATTAAGCCTTGTTTGTGGACAAATAATACCCTGCTATGCTTTTGATTTTGCATAAAGCAATTACTCACATAATGGAAGATGAGGATCAATCCAACAAGTAGATTGGCCAGCCCC
>NQLW01000995.1:34558-47965 GCA_002312845.1 Kalanchoe fedtschenkoi
ATCCTAGTTTCCAAGCTTATATATAGTCATTTTGAGTTAGACAAAATTTGAGTTCAAGCCAAGCTTATGGGCTTCTTTTGTGAAATCCTCTACTTAGAGGATTCACTTATGAGAGGCCTTATTTAAGTTACTGGCTCAGAACTGTCTGTATATGTGACCTCCTAAATTTTGAGGTCCTTTGTAGATGCTCTGGTTGCATCTTCACAGGCCGGTTCTGTCTAGATATATTTTTTTTATTCGGTTATTTCGGTTAATTTCGGTTAATTACATATTTAACCGATAACCGAATTAACCGAATTATCGGTTAACCGTGTAGTTCGGTTCGGTTATCGGTTAGTATTTTTAAAATTCGGTTAATTCGGTCGGTTAACCGAATTAATAATTCGGTTCGGTTTTCACCGAATGCTCTCCCCTACATCAGGCTATCAATCTGTCTTATTATTATTTTAGTGACTGGCAGATTATATTCCATATATTGTATAATTACATGTAACCAAACCGGCGGTCCAATCAATTTAAACTGTCGGTTCAACTGGAAAAGTAGAACCGAATCCCTGATTGGTTCATTCTTCAGTCCGGTTCTTATAATTATGGTTCTAACTAATTTTAGTTTCAAATAGCCTCCTCATAAGACTCCTAAATTCATACTGCGTGTCCCCATTTACCGCCTCTTTGATTTACGGATGACAAAAATCAATTTTCTATTTTCATGCGTAATTTAACAATTTTAATAAGAATTTAACCACTACACATATTTTTAATTTTCAAAAATTGTTATTTTGGTTTACTAATTCAAATCAAAATTATTTTTCACTAATTAAAACAAATTCAACTTTTTGCACGAATTTTCAAAAGAATAAACCGAATTCCAATGCAATAAAATTTATTAAACACCAATTCTCAAATCTCCTTAATTCAGTCAAGTGTTCCTTAAATAACATATATATATCGGGCCCGTTATAAACCGGCATGTTAGATCCAAAAACGTCCAAACAAACCGTTGAACCGATTATTCATCTCAAATAATATGTAATCCGTTATGAACCTGCCGGTTTGATTAATGCATATAATATTGCTGAAGCAAGTTATAAATGCAACTCATATTCAATTCCATTGATAAAACCAGTAATATGTCCAAACACATAACACTGCCCAAACAAAAGTTCAGGCGTCCCATGACAAAACAATTAATGCAGCTGTTTATCTAGTTCACAGATCCTTGACACTCAAACCTGCAATACAAATACATACAATTCGGGTTACCAATTTAAACAAAAGATGAAAATCACTATTACCTTATGTTTACATGGATAAGAAAATATACCCGGAGGAAGGGATTGCTTCAACTTGTCAGCCTTGGCAGCGTCTTGCACGCAGAGGGTGTAAAGGTACTTGGAGCAGCGCACCTTGAACTTGACAACATCTTTGGTCTTCTTGATGTTCACGGATCGTGCATCAGGCCTCCTGGCTGTGAGGAGAAAGTCCTTGATCTCGTGAATTTGCTTAGGCTGCACAATGAAAGAGATATACAATTACTACACTAGCAACCCTAATTATCTGGGCTAGACAAATAAACAAGGGATGCAACACAAAATTATTCCAAACATTCATTTTTCCCATCAGTCAAAACAACCACTTTTGCTTAAAAAATAGTAGATACAACTCCAATGTTACTCACCTTACCAATAGCGTACATATGAAATAAATTAAAAAGGTACTAACAGATGCAATTCAAAACAAAATTGCCTGAATATAGTATTTGAAAAAATTAATCATAGCATACAAAGTAGGTGTATGGCTATTCGATTAGGTTCTTAGTAACAATTCAAATCCAACTGTCACTAATCAGTTTAAAGAATTAAGAACAGAATCGTTAGTTTAAAAACCAAAACGAATCAAAACATGTGTTTAGAATCGATACAATTTAATTTTTCATAAACTTTAAATATGAGACATTTTATACAAAGAATAATATGTGGATTTGATTAATAAATTATGTTAAAAATATAGGGAAATGATTAGATTTTGTTTGGTTTGAAAAAAATCAAGTTGAATAATTAGTAATTGGTTTTTCAAAAATTGAAACCTTAATTGAACTACTTGCACTCCAAACTTAATCGGTTTGAAACCTTAAGAGCACTCCAAAACTTAATCTGTTTCATAAATTAAAACCTTAACCGGTTTGATTAGATTCATGGGTTTAAAGAATTTTAATTACACTCCTAATAAAAAGAGCACTTTATAGAAACGCAACGAGACATATAACTGATGCAACTAGTGAAGAAATCAACACCTAACCCCCTAAATCTGTCATAAGGTTTAGATACTAATAAATATTGAGCCCAAATGGAGCAGATGTGAGCACAGAAAAGCCTCGTCTGTAACGATGGACATGATCAATCTCACAGACTTATAACTGTATCCAACCACTCAGATCAAGAAAGACACATGACTAAGTCTGGATTCACCACAAAAATCAACCACCGCAGATCGTAAATCCTCAAAAGCAACTTCACAAACTGATCAAAATAAACAGCGAACTACCTTCAGAACACGACCGACATTTTAACATAAAAATTAACTCAAAAAAGTTGATTCACACCAGATGATGAATAACAAGCTTAATGTTCGAAAATAGTCTACGCGTTCGGGAAATCGAGCGGAGAATAATGAAGCTCACCATGGCTGGCTGCGGACGGCTACGCTTCAATCAATTGCAGAAACCCTAGTTCTGACGAAAGTGGAACCATTCATTTGACGACTTTATAGGGCAAGGGGCTTAATTAGTGGGCTGGGCTTTGATTTCTACTGATCTGGGCCGTCTCGGACCTCTGGATTATGATGGTCTGTTTTAGCTATTACTGGAAGTACTAAAAATAAAATTTTTAATGTAAAATATAATAGACAATTTGGTAAAAATTCAGCAGGTTGTATCGTAATTAATTTTAATATGCTGACACACGAGTTTATTTATTTTATATATCAGATTATGAATGTAAAATCTAAAACAAAAGTGAATATAATCTCATCACCGTATTATATTTTATAATTTCATATGTCTCATACATATTATTTTATTAATAGTATTAGACAATTTCTACATCAAAATCACATAGCATAAGTTTCAGTCCGCTCTATTACGGTACTTTAGACACTGTAACATATAATTGATCACGTCAGGAAATTCGATTCGTTAAATATAATCTCCAAATAGAAAGAGATGAATTTGATTCTTTCTCCCTCCGTCTTCTTTTCCTTATCACTTTTCTTTTATAAATTTGAGATTGATTTGTCGTTTTGTATGTGCAATTTTATAATAAATATTACAGGTCCGGTCCAGAATAAATGGAGGCTTTGTGCAATAAGGTTTGAGATCTTCTTCTTTGTATAAGTCAATTCTGCCCATGCAAATTTAGAGACCTCACCCATAAAAATTTTGAGGCCTTTTCCCTGAAGATTTTAAGACTTGGAGCCTTGCCCATGCGGAGGCCCAGTGCGATCGCTCCGGTTGCACTGGGGCAGAGCCAGCTCTGAAATATTATGATGATGAATGTCAATATGTTCGTATCGAATTTTACTTTGATAATATATTTTTATTAAAATTTTATAATATTTATATTTTAACTTATTTGAGTTCAAAAATTAATGCACAATATTTTAAGCGACAAGTAAAAAAGGACGGAGTATTAATTATCGGCATATAAGGACGGATTACAAAAATTTCTCTTCTTTGTGACTTGAAGAACAATTTGAATCAGATAGTGGGAGAATAATCTGCGAAATGATTACATTTTACCCAATTATACTTTCTGAAATAATTTTTATTTGAATGATTTGATTTTGTAGTTGAGTTAATATCAACCTCATTCAATTTTGTAATCCACAATAGTGATAAATTTTTAAGCAATATAATCGATGCACAAACTTCTTATAGCTAACATCATGTTAGGTATGTACCATCTGAACTCATGCAGTTTTTTGGCTTACTAAGACCCAGCCAAAATGTATATTCATTAACTTCATTCATAAGAGGTTGGGTCTTTCGTTGGTGCCCCGCTTCTCCATTTTTATGATGATTGTTTCATCTACTATATATGACATCTCGGACCATTATAAGTTAATTAGTGTGTGAATTCAACAGCTAATATCCATTCGATTCATCAACATATTCTATATATATATATATATATATATATTTCTCCTTTCTCATCAAACTTTTATCTATTTCTCATTGAAATTAGGACCTAATCAATGCTGCCAAATACTCTTAGATCACTACCAGAATTAAGAACTTTAGAGGAGCAAGATTTTCGGATCTTGTGTGGTCTGAAAATATTTTTCGCATTGATTCCGCGAAGGTAGCGTATCTGTACCGGTATTAGATTTTAAAAAACAACCTAACTCTAACGTTGAGGATAATTTTCGTACCAATTTCTAACCAGCACTGGGATTTAATTTTCAGACTAGTAGTGGGTAGATTAAGGGTGTGCTAATTGAGGATCCCTTTCGCACTATTTTCAGACAATTAGCGGATTAAATAAATTTTCATATATGATTTTAAGATCAAAATTAATCCCCAACCAGTCCAAAACTAGTCCGAAAACTTTTTTTTGAAAAGTAATCTGATCCACAAATGATCCGAAAATGTTACGAAATCTTGCCCACAACAGCTCCACAAATGGTCCTCAAAAAATAGGTCCGAAAATGACCCTCTATAGCTCCTCTATTTTATGATTTTTTTTAATTCTTGTAGCCTACTTTCAAAACAAGCGCGAAAATGAGTCCGAAAATATTTTTTTCGGACTACATTCTGGACATGTTTCGCATTAAGTATTATAATCCGAAAAAATACACTTTTCGGAACTTTTTCGGACCTGTTACGGAAATATAGTGATCTGCAAAAAAAATATATTCTGGTAGTGGATGATCCACAACAATTTCCTTTTGAATAAAGCTACACAATGAGTTTTTTCACAAATAGTTATTGCTGGAGAGTGATTTAGAATGAAGGCTCGTATGAACAACTTCAACCGACAAATGGTTAGAGAGAAAATTTTCTTTTTGAGTCATCCCTCAACAGATCACTTGAAGTTGAAGGGAGAAATGGATCACTTGAAAAAGGAACTGGATGGAGGAAATTCAGCACAAGGCTCTTGCTCTACCGAAGAGACCCCTAGCTTGTCTGATGTGATGATGTCGCAAAAAGAAAGGGATTTGGAACAGCTGATCTAGAGCTGACGCGACAACTGAATTATCAATTCAGCGCAGGGCTCTCGCACTATACACAGATGCTGCCAGCAAATGCTCCCTTTCCGATCCCCAAGTCCCCATCTCCCTACCATGTCGCAAAAATATTCATTAACTAAGGTATTCTCTTCCTCAACAGAAACATCAACTTTCTGGATTGGTAAAACTCCGCTTTTTCAGAATTACTAAGGTGTTGTTCTGTAAAATTAAGAGCTGAATGCTGAATGCTGTATGGGAATTTGAATGGTCAGACCACTAATCAAAACATATCTGATAGTTGAAAGATTTACTTTTATTTGGTAATTTATTTTTTAAGTATCTTAATATATAATAATTTATTAATATAAAATTAAATTATAATTATAATTATAATTTTATAATGTAAAAATAAAATTAAAATTTATAATCATGTTATAAAAAAATTATTCATTTATGAAGTGTGTGATGTTATGATTGAAGAAACTAGCTGTGGTCGGTATTGATGTTATTCTAATTGAAGTACAATCTGGGCATAGTTGAATCCAGAATGTTATGAAAAAAATATAAAGATAATTATAATAATCGTATATATATCGACTCTGAATGATTCAGATATAAAATTGGTAACAAATCATTCAAACTTTCCAAACATTCATTAAGAGAAAAAGAACAAGTATTCGGACACTGAATACTTAATATAATAAGAGATCACCTCTTAATAGAGCCCAATAAGTGCAACAAAACAAGACCTAAGTCTTAGTTTTGCGCTAATGTTTGTTCACTGAAAATTCAATGGTCTGGCTTTATATATATGAGCGACAGTTCCAGCCGTACTTGGTGAAAGAAATACACCATGTCGAGTTTGGGATATATTTTATATTGGCGTGCTGTTAACTACTGTTGGGTAACTTTTTTCTCTACGATATTTCATGTAGGTGTTATATAAGAACTCACCAAGAAAAAAAAAGAAAAATCTGAGTAAGACAGAATTACAGCTCTTGGTGTAATTATTATTATTCTTTCTTTCATATATTAGCAAAATTTGAAGTGTCATATTTATAGGTAGTATGTGACTCTTAACTAGTTATAAAAATATGAATTAACAACTATAAATTGCCAAATGTCTCTAACATTTTCTTATTCCAGATAAAATGTATTAAATTCCAACCCTTTCGACATTGCTATTAATTTCTTCATAAATCACAACTTAACTACTATAATATTTTTCTCGGATGTAAATGACCTGCCTGCAAAGTAACCTCTCAATGTCTTTTGTTTCGATTCTAGCTCCATCTCGATCCATGGAGAAAACTTTTATGACGGGTTTTAGTAAGTGGCGGAGCCACAGTTTATTACAATTTTGGCCCTTCATGCGGTTTTTAGCCGTATGGGCAATTTAAATCGGATCGAACATTTGTTCTGTTCTCAATTAAACGGGTTTAAACAATTGAATCAGATTTATCGGTTCAATCGTTTGAACCTTGAACTGATACTATTTTCTGATCCGATTTGATGTGTCTTACATAGCGAACCTGTAGAAATATATTAAACCGGTTCGACATTCAATATTGATAATTATTACTATAATTGATTAGTTAATACTTCTAACAATAGCCCTCCGAGAGGAAAGGCGTGTCACCATACCACTCCATACCACTGCACCACCACACATCACTGTTTATAAGTTATAATTTAATAATTTAAATTTATACATATTCTAATTAAAGTGGCGTTCAAACCGAACCCCAAAACGGTTCGTACCTATTTTTTTACATTAAAATTTGTAATATAAAATTTAAATACAATTATTATTTAGTTTGATGAACACAAGACTGTTGATGATTAACTGACAAATTTAAAATTTGTATAATTTTTATTTGACTGTAATTTATTTGACAGTATATTGAACCAACAAATATAAATTACTCCGTCTTTATATTAAATATGAAAGGCTGAACCTGAACTCGGGTCAATTTGTTATTCTATTTACAATTAGGTATGTTATTTGTAATATTTCGAACTTAGGGGTAGCTGTTGGTTATTTTTTCCAATCTGACAAATGAAATTCAAAAACTCGTGCTTCAGTTGCAGGCCATCTTCTCCATCTAGTTCGACAAGAACCAAAGCTCGCGCATCTTCGTCCCCGATTGTCGGCTTCAATTCCAGGTTAGATGATGCATCTTCTTCCTCATGCAGTACCCGATTTCATAAAGTTGAAACCTCTTCGGTGACATATGAGATTTACAGGGTTTCGTTCAAGTCACTAGGGTTTAGATTCTGGACCTGGAAATGAGATGGGTCTCTGATCGAACTGGATTCAGTAAATATATCAGTTTAATTTGTTACTGAGAAACTCACATTTAGATGGGCATCGTTTGTGAGTAAGATTGGAATGGTTGTGAATTTGTGATTTTTAAGTTTTGTTTGTTTGGGAAAAAGGAATACGGGGATAATTTTGCTACTTAGGAGTCATAATGTTCAAGTATGCTAGGGTTTTAGATTTATAAGGTTTTAGAGTTTTCAGATTTTGAGGGTTCTTAGCGGTTTATAGAGTTTTATAGGGGTTTCATTGGGTTAGGGTTTTCAGATTTTATGGTTTAGTCTTGTAGGAGTTAAAGGTTTCAGGATATATAGGACTATGTCCTTAACATCCCAAAAACTTAAACGAAATTTTTTTTAGCAAATTGATGATATTATGCCTGATCCGTAACCCCTAGTTATTTTGCTTACAAGGGTTGGTTTGGGGAAAGGTTGAGTTGAGGATGAGTGATTTAACATCTGGGGTGGATGAAACGAGTAAAGGCGGTACCGATGCAAGCAAGATCGCCGAGGTAAAGGCTTGGCTAGCTTCGCAGTTTGAGGCAGTGGGGAAGGAGGTTCCGGACTTTGATTACACGCCTAGAAGTATTGCGTATCTGCATAACCTTGCCACGCTGTCGCAAGCCAAGACCCAGGCTGCCGGAATTCTTACTAATGATTTTCGACAAAAAGCAGTTGAATACCGGTCACAAGGTCGTTAACAGCTTAACATTATGCCTGTACATCGGTGGATACTTAGTTTGCGACTGACGGTCGATTTGGTGATATGAAACAGCTGCGAGGATACGAGAGATTTTGGAGAGTGTGGGATTGGCTCAGGACAGTTTGCCTTCAAATGTGGTATCGTCAGTGCAAGTATTAGCTAACGTAGCCAATCTTTTGAATATTAGAGATACTGAGCTTAGCAGGTGAGTTTCGTTCTTTTTCGTGTCATTCATCTTTCTTTCTTGTATGTGTGTGGTACTAATGTGGATGTGTGAATTCAGCTTTCTTATAGCCATTGCCGATATATCACTGAGGAAGACTGGCGTCGAGGAGAAGAGGGCCAAAGTGCAAAAGGAATCGAAAGTTCTTCTTGATTACACTAGAAAGGCAATTGCTAGGCTGACCTATTTGAAGAGGTAAAGTAAAGAGACTTTGTGTAACACCCCAACCCGCCCCCGTGCACTGAAGGCACTCCCCTTCACATAACTGATGACTGGGTTTATTTTAATTACTGACACATGTGCTGCAGAATGCTTGCACAGCTTGAAGATGATGTTGCCCCATGCGAGGCTCAAATGGAAAACTGGAAGACCAACTTGGCTGTCATGGCCTCAAAGGAACGGCAGTATCTGCAACAGCATGCCAACTATAAGGTACCTCGTACCTTCCTTTCGTGCTCTCGTAATATACACCATATGGAGTTTGTTTTGAGTTTCCGAGGGGTTGGGTTGAAATTCATGTCACCATAAACTTTTGCTGTACTCGTGCAGGAGTCACTTCAACGTCTGGGCTACACTCCAGAGATCAGCCACGGCGTCCTGGTTGAGATGGCTGAGCATAAGAAAGAATTGGAGAAGAAAACAAAACCTATTCTGGATACTTTGAGAAGCTACCAAGACTTGCCTCCAGTACGTCCATGGCTTTATGCTATTTATGCTGCACATGATCACTGTGCACGGCTACTTAGCGTAAGATTAATCCTTTCTCGACGACTGTGTAGGATAAAGCCCTGGCTGCTTTGGCAATTGAGGAAAAGAAAAGACAATATGCTGAGGCTGAAAAATACCTCGACGATGTTCTACAATCAACTCTCGTAGCTCCAGAATAGTATCAACTAATTTGTCTGGTAACTTTCGCACTTCAGCGTTGCAAAATTCTCTTCTTCTTTTTTTTATTTTTTTCTTAACTGCTCCATTTGTGCCGTACAGGTTTCCAATGTTGCAGCATGCTATACCTTGGCTGTCAAAAAACGGAAGAAAAGAAAGGAAATGTTCGAGGCAAGAGATCCTAACTCCTCTCTAGATTAGCTTCTGTAGTCGAAGTAATTGTATTGTGCTGATGAGTTATCTTGCTCTCAGTATGTGTGGGGGCGTGCTCTTTTGAAACTGTCTAAGAATTAATATAAAGAGAAGTTATCTTTGTTTTTTTAAATTGCAAGCAGATGTCGAGAAGTGTTAGAGTTATCTGGGATTATGTTTGCTGTAGCTTTCCTCTTTCTCGCCAACGTTTGGCAGTCGGGATTAAAAATGGGACATGATAATTAATAACAATCTAACGTGTTTGATTCAAGACAGAATAAGTATTAATAAGCTAAAAAGATAAATTTTAACTTTAAAAACTAGAATTATTTATTCCGTTACTATTAATACTCAGACTGCTACCAAACGTGCTTTTGATTCTAAAACTTTGTTGATGTTATTGGATATAACTTATTTCTTATCCATTCTCTCAACCTCACCCTGCAATTCGGGTATGTTCCTTAGCACTTCCGCAACTGTCTTGGGTATACTCAGTCCCTTATGTAGCAAAATTACAGAACATGTAATTATGAGAGTTTGATACAAAAGCCAGTCAAATACTGAAAAAAAAGTCCAACAAAGAAGGGAAGAGAAAAAAAATAGAAAATCTGCAGAATATGGCTCAAATGCTAAATGGCTGGGAGAAGGGCGAGAGACGAGCTCCACTCTTTGAGCTTCTTCCTTTGGTGCCTTTCACTGGCATTCTGGGTTCCCTTAATCTGATCACTGGTGAGAAATTTCTGTCACAAGCTTTTTTAGCTAGTTCTTTTGTAGGCTGATCGTAGAAGCCATGGTTCGTACTGTCTAATTATACATGGCTTCTTCTAAAGGCCAAGCAAACATAGTAGTAGTGGAAGATATTTCTTCTGTTAAATTTACTCTTTTCTCCAGTATTTATTTTTCTAATCGATGAACATAATTAGTACAAGAGTAGACAATATACAGTAGTGTTTTAAATTAGCTCTTTCAGGCTTCAGCCCCAGAACAATAACGAGTAATTTGCCAGGTAATATTTTGCCCTTAATTAAGCTTTGCAAATTTAGTTATATTTCTTGGTTTTTTACGGTTTGCTGCTTAGATTGATCCCTTTGCGATGAACAGGTCCCCTGAGAAAAAGAAAAAAGTAGGAAAATGTTCAAGGGAAGAGATCTAAATCGTCGCCAGATTAGCCTTTGCAGTCCAGGTGTCTGGTGAGTTATCGTTCTGTCTGTCGACTTGGTGCTGGTTTGTTCTGTCAGACTACCTGCTTAATATTCGATCTAAGGATATGTTAACATCACCACTGACTTTTAAATTGCCAGAAAATGCGTCTGACGTCATTGCTTCATCTTTGAAGGGTACAGCTAGTGATGAACATGTTAGTCTAAACAACTCTTTATCTCTTGTTCTCCACCATGAATAAAAGCTTCTTCTCCAGCCCCTGACACTCCGCATTTCGGATTCCGTCAAGCTTCTGAAAATATGAAATAAATAAATAAGAAATGTAATAAAAGAATGAATCCAGTTTGGGGTTATGGTTTGATAACGAAAGATCACCTGAAGATGTAAGTTTAGGAAGAGTCTTCCACCATGAGACTCTGATGAAGAGGCATTAATCAACTGAAACCCATCTCCCTCCAAGCTCGACAGAATCTCTGACACAGAGACTCGCACTGTCGAGATTTGAATCACAACCTCCCTATCCGCAACCTGACTCGTCGAGACGCTCGACCTGTTGTTAGAATTCTCCATGGTCATGTGTTGTGCTTTAGCTTCCTCCTCTCTCCCGGTAACTTCCTGACCGTGGTGACCTGGCCCTGTCGACTTGGATGACAAAGAAGAGACTGATTCTCGAACTTTGTCCATCTTCTTCGACATGACCTGTTTCCTCTTCTCCATTCTCGCAACCTCTTCCTGGAGCTCCGGTATGTACTTCAGCACCCTCGCTACTGTGGTGGGTATGCTCATTCTCCTCTATTGTCAGGAATCACACATGAAGTTGGAAATTGTCAGGAATCACCCTTCACCCTAGGCTAATGGAATACTGAACAAGAAAAAAAAAATAAAATCAGAAGAAAAATTACCGATTGTTCGCTGGCTGGGAGAAGTGACCGGAGAGACGAGTACAGCTCGTTGATCTTCTTCCGCCGGTGCCTCTCGCTGGCATTATGGTGGAGCTTTCTTCTCTCACCACTCTTGCCGTCAATCCGATCACCATCTGGTGCAAAATTCTCAGGGCGATCAGTATGAGCAGCTGCAGCTAGCTCTCCCCCTGTGTGATCGTAGAAGCCATGGTGCATATTATAGCTGTACACGGCTTCCTCTAAAGGCCAGCCGAACATGGCAGCTGAGGACGAGGATGACACAGACAACATTTCTTCCTCTCAGTTCAGTCCCTCTCCCATATGCTTATCTTCTAACTGCAGAATCTAATCAGTGGCGATGAGTTTTATACATCCTTTCCAGACCAGTAACGTAATCTAATCAGGGAGCCTGCGATTCTGTGGTCTGCCTTCGCCTCGCGCGTGGATGCTCGTGTCGCGGATCCCCTGGCCGCTATCTCCTCCGCAATGTGTCAATATTAAAAGCTGTTTTGCCGGGGAATAAAGTATTGGCGGACGGGAAGCCTGCGCTGGGAGCATGGCTTGCACAAGCTGTGTTCAGGTTTGGCTCTGATCGCCTCTGGCAAATCCGAGCATGACACGATTAGGATTATGTCTTAATTAAAATGACTCCAGGTTAGCAACCATGATTAGATTAATGCAACGGCAATGCAATAATTAATTATTATTTTTATCCCAGTGTTGTGTATGATTGTGCAGAATATTAAAGTATTGCAGAGCATTCCGACTATTAAGGTTTTGTTTGTTTAGTGTTTTAAAAAGTGTTAGACGGTGCGCGTGTGATTGCAACACCTAGTAATTAATCGGCTAAGTTGGGATTAATCGGAATGATTAATCGGACAGTTAATCGGAGTTAAATATATTAATTATAAATTTAATAATTAATTACAAATATATATGTTTAAAAACTATTATTTTTATAAAAAATTAAGTCTTGAACAATTAATTGGCTAGACAGAACGTTTCAATGCCGCATAGCAATTAATCGGTCCGAAACGAAAAATTTTAGAACACTGGTTTGTTTTAGTGAAAGTTGAAGGAAAAAAAATGAAATTTATCATGGATTTTGTTTGAATAGTATTTCTAAAACCAAAATCATCATGTTTTATCCTGAAACAACTTTTTTTTCATTAAAACCACCAAATTTGCTTTACATAATGAAATATTAATCCATTTGAGATAGACATAATTAAATTTGAATGGTTGCAAATTACACAAAAATTTATATGACTTGAGGAGATGGTATCATCAGCTTCAATTACAATCTCTTACAGACCAAAGGTGGGTTCTCCGTCCCAAATATATGTGAGTGCACTGCTTTTAAATCGAATCCGATCAAATCGAACCCGATCAAATTCTATAATTTAATTCATTTCTTTATATTATTTCAAATATAAAAAAAGTATAAAATGTACTCATGACATAAATGATAATGTTAGTTTTATATTAGAAACATACAAATATAATATAATCTAAAATTAGTGAAACTTATTACAACAGTTCCGTTCAGTTCATTAAACTCAAAAATAAATCTTAATACCATGACAATATCATTAACTTGTAAAATCAAACAAAAATTTATCAATTCAATCTGATTTAACTCGGTTGGATTCAATTGAACTTACCTCTAGCATAGATGCTCAAAGAATATTCATTTTTGGATCAGTTTTTGTGGCTATGATTCTACTGGTTCCTCCAGCCTGATCAACTCCTGATGGCGATGGAAAGTAGCTTGCAGTACGATGTTTGGTGAAATG
>NQLW01000996.1:4064-36805 GCA_002312845.1 Kalanchoe fedtschenkoi
CATACGATGGATATGAAACGATCCTCGGCATGTGCACGATATCTGATGCTTTATGCTTTGTCGGGTTTGAAGAAAATGATACCTGTCAGGGTATCCATAATGAGCTTAATCGAAAAGTAGATTTGTGTCATGTCATTTTATTTCTATCATAAATCTCCTTTTCATAGATCTTTCATCTATATTAAATAAACTTTCATTCAACTCTGCACGCGGGACCCGTATGTCATATTACATATATCTTCTTTTCTATCAAATAAATTTAATATTTGATTTAATAATAATAATTTATTATTATTTTTTTATTATACATAAGTAACCGTTATTTGTAAACGGTACCTTCATTAAATTTTTATTTTTTTCAAACGGCTAGTTTAGCATTAAATTTGTAAACAGTAGCTTTCAAATAAATATATATAAATATAGTGTTTTTAATCACGTTTAAAAAGAGAGAAACATGATTAAAGATAGATCTTTAATCACGTTTGTAACAAACAAACATGATTAAAGATAAAGGCTATTTTTAATCACGTTTCTTTATTGCAAACGTGATTAAAGAGGTCTTCATGAACCGCTTCGTCTGCACGAAGCTGTTTTGTGTCAGAAGGTCATAAACCATGCTCTCACATCAACACAAACCTGCCACGTAAGGTTTATAATCTGACATAAACCTTTCCATGAACCTTCAATGTGGATGCCCTAATATTACAAGAATTTTCACTCTGATATTCTGTTTTGGAAATTATGAGTTTAATTATTCAGTTTTGCAGCATTTACAAAAAATTATTCTTAAACTTGGGTATTTATTTTTTAGTTATGATCTGAAGCCAAAAAGTAAAAAACAACAAAATAAAGACGGTGTGTTTTGGCAGTTAATAATCATTAATATCATGTCACGTATAATAACTTGTTTTACACGTGGCAATGATTTAAATTTAAAATATATTTTTGAATGACTAAAGTTGCTTGGCATGAGGGGATAATAATTTTTTTTTTATAATTTATTGCTGAAAGTATTAAATATAATTGTAAACTAATTCCTAAATCTCATAATAATGGATTGGGTCTTCATTTGGTTTATTATTCTTTGTTACATTCATATTAGGAGTGCAAATAAAAATACAAAATTAATGAATCGTATCAAATCAAATCAATTTAATTTGATTTGGAGTGTTAATGGTTTAGTTACAATTTCTATTTTTTTAAAAATCAACAACTAATTATTTAGTTCAGTTATTATTTCTTTTCAAACTGAACCGTTTCAGTATATTATGTCATATATAGTATAAATTATATATTATTATATTTATATAGGAAGTCTTAACCTCTATTTAGCAATAAAGAAATAAATAAATTTGATGACAAAAGTAAATCGAACCGGGTGTTCAATTTGATTTCGTAAAATTAACGGATTTAGCTAGTTTGATTTAAAAAAATTTAAATTTATTAGAAATACTACCTCTGTCCTCTATTATATGTCGTTTAAGGTTAATTTGAGTAGATTAAGGTGAAGTTAATGCTAACGGTTGGACAAATTTAATGAGTAGGTGACTGGTGTTTTGTTGAAAAAGTTCGTGCAAAAAGTAAAATTGGTATATTATTACTGGTGATGAATAATTTTTTTATTGATTATGATAAAGAAGTGATTAATTTTTGATGTTTTAAGGTAGTTGTTGATATTAAATACGCATTGAAAATTGTTAAATGACAAATAAAAGTGAACAAAAAAATTTAATTAAGTGACATGTAAAAGAGGACAGATGGAGTAAATCACTTTAAATTCTTATTAGAAATCAAACCGAATTAATATAAACTTAGTAATTGTGATGGATTGATATTTAATCTACTTGTGATGGGCACCTCAAAGACTATGATGACTGTTAAGGTGGCGGCATGTGACATGTGACTACTCTCGAATTCCATCACGCAACTACTTTTTGAAGAAGAGAGAAACAAAAAATCTCTAATATAAAAACGAAACAAAGAAAAATCACGAATGTAGCCAAACAAAGACTATTCCGCGTAAAGCAGCATTCTTCAGCAAATTTAGAAACATTTTTGATTCGCCCAGATTTAGGTGTAAAATTATTCATAATCTGATTTTGGAAGTGAGTTTTGTTGAGTTTGTGTTGTTTGATTATGGGGAGGTGTAAAGATTTTGGCTTTGGGCGACTTCAATGGCGAACCCAAGATTTGAGCTTTGGGCGATATGCAGTTCTGGTGATTAATAGTGTTAGATGGTTAGAGCTTCGACTGGTTTCATTTGTACTGGATGATGAATAAAATAAATTTTTTATGGCAATTCAACTGCCTTGTTATATTTGGGTTAGAGCCTGGCCGGAATTAATGAAAATTCCGGCAAAGCGACGGCTGGATTGTAGTTTCAATTAACATAAAATTAGTAGGGTTAACAGAGTTAGTTCATTGTAACAGAGTTTAACGGTGTTAAAGGAATGTTTTTTTTTTTTGCACTTTATTTGTCAAATTTGATAATTCGGACCGTAAGCGGAAGACGGTAATAGTTCGGGACCCCTTTTAGGGATTTTCTCTTTTTTTTTATCCAAATTGGGTGGATTTAGAAGTAAATAGAGCGGTTCGAGATTAAAGTCCATTGCATGTTCTTTATGTTTTTTTATATTTAATTTTACGTGGGAGAGTTATTTTAGTATTTTCATCCCTCTGTCCTCTTTTACATGTCATTTAACCGAATTTTTTTGTCCACTTTTACTTGTCACTTACCAATTTTCAATGCGTATTTAATATCAATAACTACCTTAAAATGTCAAACATTAATCACTTCATTATCATAATCAATAAAGAATACATTTCTCACCAATAATCATCTACTAATTTTACTTTTTGCACGAACTTTTTCAAAAAAATGTTAATCACCTACCTATTAAATTTGTTCAACCGCTAGCATTAACTTCACCTTAATCTACTCAAATTAACCGTAAACGACATGTATTAGAGGACGGAGGAAGTACTTTTATTCTTTCAAATCTACTGTAAACTCAGTAACACTTTTTTTTTCATTTTTCACATCCAAATCCTTTCTTTTGTTCTTTCTTTCTCATCCCCTATAAACTAAAGAACTAAATCTAAATAATAAATAAAAAAAGACAGAGAAACTGCATTTTTATACTTGGAGTTCGAGCTGAGTAATAGTTGATCTTAAAAATCACTTGCCGCCAGTGACTATTTTGTCAGCATAATTACGATGTCAAAGTTTATGTTTCATTTACTCCCGAAGCATGAATCTCAATGCTCATAGGCACTTCCAACTTTTTGAGAGTGAGTTGAAAGTCTGGTTGTTTCAAAATGTTGAGGTAATTGAAGGTTGAAGGAGAAAGAAGTGTAGTAATTTCGTAGACTACTTTTTATTGGAATTCAGCAAATTTTATACTCCTTTTGCTTCATAATAAATGTTCAAATTTTCTTTTTGAATCGTCTTAAAATAATAAATGGCTTGTTCCTAATTAAAGATATCTATGTACTTAAACTTTAGTCTGTGGATATTTTTTTAGTACTCGTTTAAGCTTAAATCGAACGGATTAAGAAAATATGAACACTAGTTGACCAAATTTAACATGTATGTATTTAGTATTTTTGTTAAAATTTTTTATAAAATGAAAAAATTATATTGTGTTATTATAGAATTGCTTTATAGATTATGATGATGAAATAATGTGTGACAATATTAAATATGTATTTGAATTGTAAAATGATAAGTAAAATAGACAAATATATGTTAATTAAGTGACACATAAAAATAGATATTAATTAAGTGGCAAGTAAAAAAAAAGAGACAATATTTTTTATTGAACACAGAGAGTACTCTCAATGTCCTCTTTTACTTATCACATAACCAAATTAATTTGTTTACTTTTATTTGTCACTTAACAATCAACTATATTAAAATATCAAATATTAATTACTTCATTATCATAATTAATAAAAAATTTATTCTTCAACAATAATAATCTACTAATTTTATTTTTGACATGAAATTAAAAAAATATTAATCACTTATCGATTAAATTTGTCCAACATCTATCATTAATATCTTCTTAATCTACTCAAATTAACATTAAATATTTTTTTAATTCAAGATGGAGGGAGTAAGTTTTAATTCTTACAGTATGTCCTGGAATAGTAATCGTGTAAGATAAACCGAGGGAATTAAAAAAATATCCATACTGATTGTGTTGAATATATTTTAATATTTAGGTATATAATTTATTTTTATCAAATTTCATGTGAAATGTAAACTGAATTTGATTGTTAGTGGTGTAAATTTTTTTAGTCTGGGTAGGAATTATGATAATAAAATAATTAATATTTATTTTTTAAAATATGTGATATTATTAAATATGTAATTTGATATTTTAATTGGTTTTAAGTGATAAATAAGTGATGTTATAAACCCCTCATATGCAGTGTTCTAAAAAACTTGGTTCTAGACCGATTAATCGTTAGACGGTGTTGAAACGTTCCGCCTAGTCGATTAATTGTTTAAAACTTATTTTTTATGAAAATAAACATATATATATAATTAATTATTAAATTTATAATTTATATATTTCAGTTTGATTAACTGTCTTCCGATTAATCTCCACCTAATTAATTAATCATTAGGCGGAGTCCTCACTATCTTACGCTTTTTAAAACGTGCTCATATGTAGTATTTTTTTGTTGGATGTGAAATAAATGTTTTTCCTGTCGCAACAAATAATTAATTAAGATTGTAGTTCAAAAAGCAACCAGACGCTTTCTGCTGATATTCAACAACGGAACCATACAGTGATAAGCATCTTCATCGGCGAACCCAATCGGAAGAGATTTTGGCAGCTCATCGTATCCACTTCGTTTCCGTTGCTTCTCTCTCCCCCTCTCCCTGTCTCTCTCTCTCTCAACTGCGAGCTGCTCTGTTTCCGCTCTTCCTCATCGCTTGTTTGGTTTCGCAGCGTTAAACAAGACCATTCAGGTATATTCATTCTCGATCTGCTTCCTGAAGAACATGCACGCAGCGATTTCTACACTGCGCGTCTTCCACTTGCGAATCCACTACTCAGAATTTCTTTAGCTTCATATTCATGTGCACGAACTTCATATCCATATTCATGTTGCGTGAGATTGACGCAGATTGGGCATGTGTGTTAGGTTGGTTGGATCGGATGGCTATGGACGGCGTGGTTCTGCAGCTGGAGGATGCCTCTGACTGGACCTACAGAGGTGAAGGGGCTGTTAATTTAGTTCTGGCTTATACTGGATCGTCTCCTGCTTTTGTAATTCCTTGTCCTCATTCTTCCCTCTCTGAGCCTGTGGTAGTGGTAGCTGATCCATTCAATCATCACCTACTGAGTTCGTTTAGGCTCTGTTTGAATTAGTGAAAATGTGTGGTGGGAAAGGAAAATGTAAGGGAAGTTTGATGGAACTCCATGTTTGGTTTAGGGAAAATTTATTTGGGGAAAGAAAATTAGAGACAAAATTATTTTGAATTAAAGAGGGCTTTGACACTTTCCTTCCATTTTTCTATTCAAAACTAAACAATAGGGAAGTCAAATGGAATCTATGGGAATTTCACTTTCCTTTTCTTCAAATTTTCCCTAAATGGTACACAGCCTTACTGCCATAGTTTAGTTTATTTCTGCTTCTCTTATCATATGGGCTTTACTATGTTTAGTGGGAGAATTTAAAAGTAGACCGAAGTCAACCTCAGACAGAGTAGGCGATCGCCTCCGATATGCTAAATGCGCTATGTCAAATTTTGTACTTTTACTTTAATGCTATGTTTGGATCTTTGAAAATTTCATGGAAAAAACGAAATGCAAAATTTGTGGGGAAAAAAAATTTCCCATTGAATCCTTGTAATTTTTTTGTGTATAGTTCACCGTGCAAATTTTCATATTCTCTTGATGACCAAACTCAACATTATTATTCACCAAATTGCCTTTCCATCTCTTAGATTTTCCATGAACCGAACCAAACTGAGGTTAAGTAAAGTAAACAAATAATAAAAATACAAAAGTTTTGTGGTTTTATGTGTTCAAAAGAACCTGTCTAAACACAACATTTTTGTGTTTTTTGGTAAATGCATCCTTATTGTTTTTACCAATTCTCTAATGTACTTGTTCACCAAATCTTTGAATTCACAACATTCTTGTTTCCTATTCTTTATGATTTGTTTGGTTTGGCAAAAGAAAAACTGATATTAAAAGTTTGTTCTGCTTTTGTGTAAGATATAATTTTTCTCCATTTGCGGATTGATAACCACTAAGAAATAGAACATCTATATATGACTATTTATGTCGATTTTAGGACATTTTTTTATAAACTGATATAACATATTTCACTTGCATACTTCAGTAGTTGAGAAGTTTTCCAACCTATTTTCCCTTATCCTCGATATTTCATTGTAGATCGGCAAAGTCCTACGCGTACAAAAGGTTGCAAAAAATGGGTCAGATAATTTGATCAGCTCTACTGTACTAACTTCTGAAGAACGGCTTTTGTGGAAGGATGTCAAGACAATAATTTCATCAGAGACATCAGACGTGGCTGCACAAAACTATGTGCGGGATGTTATGACCCCATTGTTGGGGGCTGAACATGTTGATGCCGGGGTATGATCGTCACACTTTTATACCGGTTTTATTTGGTTTCTCTGTCTTTATTCAGCTATATAACAATGTTGTGCATTTGGTTGCAACTGTATTAGCAACTGCAACGCAACCTTGGGCTTTCAACTAGCTAATTGCCAGTGGAACCTTATGTATTGGGCATTACATGTGGAAAATGTTGTGAGCACATCCAATAATGGAGTTTTAGTTTTGAACAAACTGAGTTTTCTATCTCAATTGCAGTCTAAGCAAGACTCAAAACATTGCAGGTCAGAGTTCGTGTGTCAGTGGATTTTTTGGAGTCCATTGATAAAAATGTTCTTCCTCACCGTCCCGCTTGGAGAGTTGATGCTGCTAGAGTTAATCCACTCTGCGATTCTGCTCTCCTTATATCTGATCATTCAGTTTTCCACCATGGTAAGCACCCCCGACGCACTTACAGAAAGTGAAATGGAATTCGTAATCTATATTAATGAAAGACACTTTATCATGTAATGTGAGACATTTTACTTCTTATGTAGTCGTCCATTAGCTTCCCTAGTTGTCTTCTTATTGTAAAGATAACTGAAGGCATTAGGTCTGACTCCTGTGGCTATGATTCGAGGATTTGAGATTGTTGTAAACTGGCAAAATGGTTGACCAGCCAATCAACTTGTCTGTTTCAGGTGCAAAAGGCATGCCCTGTTTGTCTGTCGAGATAAAGGTGCAGTGTCTTTTGAACAAGTGTCTTGCAATTATTATTACTGGAACTATAAATGTCGAATGTTTGCACTAATGGCCGATGTTGTAATCTGTTTCTCTTTTAATATGCAGCCTAAGTGTGGGTTTCTTCCTCCATCTAAATACATATCAGAAGAAAACCACATGAAAAAGAGTATATCTCGTTTCCGGATGCATCAAGCCCTCAAGTTACATCGAAAAGAGGTGATGCCACCACTTCATTTCGCTCCTACAGTTTTTCATCCTTTGCTTTACTTGGTTTGGTCTGATTTATAACCTATCTCAGGTATCGGAGATTAGTCATTATGATCCACTCGATATGTTCTCTGGAATCAAGAACAGAATTTACAAAGCCATGCGAGCTCTGTTCAGTACACCTCAAAACAACTTCCGCATATTCTTAAATGGGTCAATTATATTTGGAGGATCAGGTGGTGGTACGAATGCAACCAATTCTAAAACAGCCGAATTACTTGAAGACGCGCTTGGGTGTTTCATTCGGGCAGAAGAGGGTAAGCGGACGGAGGCTCTACTGCAGCTTGTCACCGAAACATTACATGAAGCCAGCGTCCTTGATAAACTTCTTGAAGTGCAAAAGCTTGATGCTTTTGACATAGAGGGGGCTATCCATGCGTACTACAATGTTGTCTCTGAGCCTTGCAAGGTGTGTCAACATGTGAGTAAGGATCAGCCGCATGAGCTACACACGATTCCTTTTCATGAAAGCTTAGAAATTGCGCGGAATTATTTGATAGCAGCAACTGCAAAAGACTGCAGTTTGATCATTAGTTTCAGACGAAAAGGGGATTCAAACTCTGCAAGCCTGAATGAACAGGAGTTTGATCACAAGGTATATGTTATTACACCTGCTGGAGTATTGTATCTGGTTACTGGTACAAGTTGGTCTACCAGCTGCGGATATAGTCATGATTTCAAAGAGGGATTTATTAATTACTTGATTAATGTACTATTATTTTATTTATTTTTATATATAAAAAAAGGAAAATCTAACTTGTGGCGACCACTATCTGCAGGCATTCTTCATTGACCTGGACATGAAATCTCTGGATAGGATGAAACACTACTACGAATTGGACCAGGAAATCGTAAGCAATTACAACAAAGTGATGAGAGGAGATACTGAAGGGGATCCCAAGAAGAGGCTGCAGTCAAATGGCCATGCCTGAAATCTTAACATAATCAAATCACAATGATATAAATATGTGCACCATATTGGCAGAAAATTCCAACTATACTTATATGTTTATAGCATTGTACAAATTTGACATTTGTGAAACTATTTATGAGAGCAGATATAATAATATCACTTTAAATGAAATTTATCCTTAATATGTGCATTGTGCAAATAATATTCATTAATCAAATATTATCCGATGGTCATGATATTATTAAATTTTTTTTATTTTTAGTTTTGAATGTTTTGCAATTCGTAAATTTATGGTAAATAAATTGAAATAATATACATTTTTATTATTTTAGTTGATATTTATTTTAACTGAATCTCCTTAATTATCTGCGGTCATGTGTTCGAAATTCAGTCGGGTTTTTTTTCGTTTGTCCATTTTCGTTTGTATGAAACTACAGCTTCATGGGCATTATATTACATGGGTGAGACACCTACTATATTTCTTGTGCATCCTTAGAAGCTCGCTGTATCTGGAAATACTTAACTTTTCAGTAAGAGATACAAACTTACTATGTTGCAGTGTCTGATGATTTGTTTCATGATTATTGATTACATTTTTGCTTCCACTGGATTTACTTACCAACTGAAAAGGGTTTCCTTCCTTCATTTACATATACCTTTGATTTCATATACCGGGGATGAGGAAGAGGCTGATGCTGTTGGGAATAGATGAATGAAAGTGGAAAGAAATATTGAAGAGAAACTTTGTAGGAAACACTCACACCTTACTAGAAAGCTCACTCTTTATTTCTTGGATGCTTCCAAATGAAGATACATTGCCTAATTATACTAGTTCCTAAGGGAAATGGATGGCTAAGATGAATTCAATCCAATGGCTACAAATAAGAACTCTAGAAATCTCCTAGAATATTTCCTAGCATATTCCTAATGTAGGAGACTCCATATGTTTCTAGAGAAGTCTATAATCTTCTCCACTTGTCCTCATTTTGGGTCATGCTTCTTGGACTTCTTTTGGACTTTATTCAGACACTTCCTTTGGATTTGATCTTGTCCAAAGACTTGGGCATTGATGTTCAATACTCCCCCTCAATGCCAAGTCTGTCTTGACCGTCTTATCATTCCGAGCTGCTCGCGAAACTTCTCAAATTTGAAAGTGCTTAAACTCTTTGTGAAGATGTCTGCAATCTGCTCTTCCGTTCCGATCAACTGTATTTCAATTTCGCCTCGTAAAACCTTCTCAGCATATCACATTCTAAAAACAATTCATGTGAATTCTGACAAAGAACTAAGTGAACAGGACGAGGTGAAGATGATCTCGGAGCTAGTGGAGTGTCTTCATTCATTAATCGAAGCTCACATTTTGTGTTCGAAAGGAAGCGGTAGTGCTTTTTGAGCTACTCAAATGGTCCTATCTACAACTTCATATATGAATTGGTTGAATATAAGTGTCCATGAAGCAGATGTTTCTTATTTGTCAGATGCTGTAAACTTGACATTCTCTCTAGTTACTCCCACCATGGAGCTTCTTTAGATGAATTTGGTGTGAACATCTGTTCGTTATATATGGTGCTTGACAGATTATGGGCAAACTGATATTTTGGTATATTTATATCCAGACTTGATTTGCAAACCTGAAACATAATTGTCTTTTAACCATCATTAATATCTACAATGCTTTATTACAGTGTACAACAAATACAAGCAGTCATTTCGTTGTAGGGTCTATAATCATTTTGCTAACATATATATATGTCCCTAGATTAAAGTGGACATAGGATCTTAGAGTAAGATATATGGAGTAGTAGACTAAAATGAAAGCCTCATCTACTATAATAATATTATAGGATGTCGCGCTCCCGGCGGTTATGCTCCCCCTCCCGAATCGAACCGGTTCGGTTCAAAATCGGTTGGTTCGGTTTGAAATCAGTCAGTTCGGTTCGATTTGAAATTTTAAAAAATTGTTCGGTTTGAAACGGGTAGGTTCGGTCTGATTTGAAATGTTAATAGTTTGATTGCGGTTTCAAATTTTAAAAAACCGATGACTAATAATTTAATTCAGAATTTAATTTTTACGAACCGAATCGAACCGAACCGAACCCGTCGATTCGACGGGTACTCTCCCTAGTACACTATACTATTACATGGTCTTCCGCTCATATTCATTTGTTGTGTCAGTTTAATGATTTAGAATCAGTTTCATACTATTTTTATAACACTTGCCAGTGATACTTTGCACGTGAAACAGAGTATGTAGTATTACATGACGCTTATTTAGTGTACAAGACGATGTTTATGAAACACCGTCTGATCCTCCGTCGTAATAGATTCAGAATTTGAAACGCCATCTATAATCAACATTTTAAAAGACGTTTCGTACTCAGAAACGTTTCATACTCAGAGCTAAGTTAAAAAATTATTATGAATTTATTATGTATTCAATTTTTTAATTATAATATTTATTATATGATTGAGTCGTTCACTTTTTTAATTTAGATTTGGAGATGCTCACTCTTGTACTCTCGGTCGGATTAACGAAATATGTAGATCCGCCAGTGGGCCGAAAAATACATCACCGGAAACTGACGCGCCTTAATCTCTTGTACAACCCCATCTGACTTCTCATCCCTGCCACCCCCTCCACTTGAGTTTTCCATACCATTAACGGTAACAACTCCGATCGATGACGACTCACCTATGTCTACTTCCTCCTCTTTCTATTTCACGCCATCGTACGATCTCGATGCGGATGTGCCTTCAACGAATCCGCTAACCACGAATGATTTTAGAGAAAAGAATGTGATGAAGATGAATGGCGGAGCGGGTAGGATCAACGATTGGAGTGATTGCGTTCTTGAGGCTTCTGGCTTCTTTCACCAATTGCTTCAATTGTTTCTGGCTTTCCGATTGCGTTCGTGGGACTTTCTGAAGATCGAGATGAGAACTGTAGTTAGGGAAATTGGATTTAATTAATGTATTAACAAATATTATTTAATTAATATCAAAACATAAAATATGTATTAATTTAAACGACGTCATTTTATTTCAAGTATAGGTGTGAACAATGCTGTTGTTGCAGTAATGGTATAAAATATAATTGCATTTTAGTTCAAAAATATTGATTTTACACTTTATTTGAAAATCAAAATAGTTTGGATCGTAATTTAGTATGTACACAATCGATAGCTGTGTAGCTAAGCAAAACTGAATGATCATAAAACTACGTAGTTTTTATTTTAGATAATCAGTTCTTTGATGTTTCATATATAATAAATAAGTTAGTAATATAATTCTAATTATGCATAATGGTACGCGTAAATAATTGAATAGTTATCTGGATTTTAAAATCCGGTAGTTTGGAATTGATTTTTTTACTTAACAATATAGATTCTCAATCCTTACATAAATTACAATTTGAGGAAAAATCAGAAGAAATTATTTGTTTGGTTTAGAGAAAATTTGAGATAGAAAGTTAAATCAAAAATAAAAAAGAAAATTTATTTAAATTAAAAAATATTTTATACTTTCTTCAAGCTTTTCAACCTCTAATCAAATAAGAAAAAAATAACATGATTTTTATGGATAATTTATTTTTCTTTGATTTGTTTTTCCTTCAAACTTCTGATAATAAAGAAATTAAAGTATGATTTCTGACGTGTCATATTTTGAATTTTGTAAAGGGAAAAAATTTAAAAAGGGTCCTGAACTACCACCGCTTACCCAATTACGGTCAGAGCTACCATGATTTCCAAAAAGGGTGCAATGAAAATAAAATTGGACTGATTTTCTAAATTAAAATTTACCATTACATTCTAAAAATATTATTATAAGACTTAAATTTGTATGCGAAAATTACGTCATTTGATTATCAAAAGACGTCGTTTTCTTTATGTGCGCAAAATGATATAATTTATTTTGATAACCAAACGATTTAATTTTCGCACATAAATCTAAGTCTTGTAATAATATTAGGTTATAAATGTAATGGTAAATTTTATTTTAGAAAATCAGTCCAATTTTTTTTTTCATCTCACTTTTTTTTAAAATTGGGATAGTTCTGACCGTAATTGGATAAGCGGTGATAGTTTATGGCATCGTTTGAGTTTTGTCTTTTTTTTTTAAAGTTAAGATGTGTAGATATGTGTTCAATAAATATAATATAGTATAAAAAATAAAAAAAATATAAATTATGCTCTATTCTAACGTCTAAAGTTAGTTTTGAGATGAAATTGTGACACATGGAGTCACGTGCGCAATGCATGCAGCCGCATAATCACATGGCTACTAATAATACGCGCCACTTTAAACAAAATCACACATCAAGACTACGATCCAAATCATAGACGACATCGAGCAATAATTTATACTTATTTTATTTAATTTTATAAATAGCGCCAAAAAAAATTGCAGTATAAATAAATCAAACCGATCGATCTACAACAGCACATGACGATCAGATAACGCCGTTCACACACTGCAAGCCGAAATAACTAACTGCTGCCTTCTCTCTCTGCTCTCTTTTCTTACTCGCCCGCTCGCTTAAATCCGTACACGAAGAAAAATCGGAGCATCCTCGATTCGGATTTGCTTCTGATTTGTGTTTGGGAGATTCGTGTTGTCACTTGTACTTTGCTGAGATCTCACGGCTCGCTGGGATTCGGATGCTTGCGTTTTTTTAACCGAAGACGGTTGTCGAAGGAGCGCGATCGCTGTGCGGTTTCAGCGAGGGTCGGGCGGTTGAGGAGTTGCCGGTTTGGTGGTGACCGCTGAAGGTAAGTGAGCTGATGAATTGTTGGTGTGGAATTCGTGTTTCGT
The DNA here is from genome assembly GCA_002312845.1 of Kalanchoe fedtschenkoi. Classification (NCBI taxonomy): domain Eukaryota; kingdom Viridiplantae; phylum Streptophyta; class Magnoliopsida; order Saxifragales; family Crassulaceae; genus Kalanchoe; species Kalanchoe fedtschenkoi. Next base: position 17,385 of record NQLW01000996.1, read on the forward strand.
TTTAATGTGTGTTTTTAGTGCTTTGAGATCATGATTGATGAAATCTGTGGACGATTTGATTGTTGGCGAAGATTGAAAATCTGTGAGTTTGACAAGAACGGAGCGCCGCTGGTGTTGCTGTACTTGTTATTGTTGGAGTGAATTTGGTGAGGAAGTATCTGCGTGCTGAAAATGATGATGATGATGATGATGATTGTGTACGCCTTGCAGGTGATCGATTTGGTGGCTGTTTTTGGATGATTGTTTCGCGTGCTGATGGCCGGACAAATTGAGGAACCTTTCAGTTTCAACTTTCAGGTACTGCTTGCTTATCTTTTTTGGGTTTGTATTAGCTAAGTAGCATGTGGTATGTTTTACCTTATTGATGGTGGTCGTTTTTTAATGGAGTGTAGTGATGAGTTGAGATTGGTCTTGGGTGTGAGCAATGAAGATATGTAGGACACTGAACTGAGTTTTTAGGTAGTGGGGTCGAGCACTGTCCCAGCCACATGTTCCTGAGACATTTTCTTTGCTGACAACCTTTTGGATTTTTTCTTTTGTTCACTGTTGGGGGTAGGACAGCATATCTCCTGATTAATCCCCCTTCGTTTGTGTTAGCAGATCTTGTGGATTGGAATCTGTGAATATGATTTGTTTGACCATGCCAGCCTTTTCAATTATGGATCTGAAGAAAGTTGTCAGTCATTCAAAGTGCATGAAAAAAATATGTCTTCTTTAGTTATGTTTGAATTTTGATGCATCAAACGAATTTTATACTATTGCAAGGTATATCAACTGTAAAGTAGAAAAAGGTTTTGGCTGAATTGTTATTTAGTGCCTGTTTAACTGTATGATTCAAGCATTATTACCTAGTCATATATAAACAAAAGCTTAGTAATAGGACTTCATACTCTCAGCCTACAAAAGAAGCTGTAATATCATTTGGAACATGGACGTAATTGTATAATTACTGGGGTTTGTTAGCTGTGTGTCATACTTACTGAAAAATACTTTCCCAATAACTGAATAACATGGTCCATTCACGCGGTGTAGGCAAATTCTGTTCATTCTGGTTCGATTTCATTTGGAAGGTTTGCCAATGAGCCTTTGTTGTGGGAAAGGAGGTCGTCTTTCTCGCATAGCCGAATTCTCGAAGAAGTTGCAAGATGCTCAGAACATAGGATAGTAACTGAAAAGAAGGCATATTTCGAGGCCCAATTTAAGAAGAGGGCACTTCTCCGTCAGAGTTCATTGGATGAGCATAACGGAACACAGTATGAAAACGGTGAAAAGGACAGTTTAGATCTGAGTAGTCATAAGAAAGACTCTGAATTTTTCCAAGGAAATGAAAATGATGCTAGCTGTGACACTTCAGTTAACATGGGTGGCTGCAGGGTGGAGTTTGACTACCCTAAAGAAGCTGAAGTAGATGTTCAATTCGACGATAGTTTGGACACCTCAATTGAATTTGACGAAAAGGAAATGATAGATTACCAAGTAGAAGGTAGGGAGACTCTGATTGCTGAAACTCTGGGAGACCCTTCATCTGAAAGTGCTGAGGCGACGACCAAGGTTAATGATAGAGCAGTTGCACCAGTAGAAGTACAGACTGTTATTGACTGCACATATTCTAGATGCAAAAGTGTTGAACCAGATGAAGTATTGGAACAGAACATTTATGGTGGCACATGCTGTGCTGATGAAGATTATAAAGCGATTAACTCGTGTGGTAGAAGTCTGCAGGCTGAGAAAGAACTTGATACAGTCTCAGGTCATAAAAATCCCTCTCCCAAGGTATGAATTTAGAACTTCATGTGCATGCAAGTTGTCTTTTACATTCGAATCCTGTCATTATCACTGTTATCCCTAAAGTTTGCAACTGCCTCCTGATTGCTTTCAACAGTTTGCGGTTGCTACTGAACCTTCCGGAACAGATTTGCATGACAAGGTTGCTCGCACTCAAAGACACGGTTTGTCTGAAGCAGATAAGAAGTCATTCAGAAGCTTGATAAGGGACGTAAAGAAAAGTGCTCATGAAACTAAAACATTTGGGCACTCGAAATTAAATCCTAGATCAACTGCAAACAAATGGACTAGGTCTCCAAACTCAGCGGTAAGAAAGGGATACTATATGCTTGAGAGTTCATCATCCTTAAAGAGTTAAATGGTAGTTTTTCTTGCGCTGATACTCTTTATCTTTTCCATTGGTCATAACAGAACCTGCTGACTCAGCCGAAAAGCTCCATTTCCAAGTCTGAGAGTGGCAGCAAATGGTACATATTTTCATACACATGCATACCATGCATCCGCATATATCCTCATGTCATTTCATATCTGACTCATCCAAACACGTACTTCTTATTCTACTGTAGTGGTTCCAACGAATCAAAGGGAATCAGAATAACTGAATCACGGGTCACGACCTTGAAGAAGGATCCACCAACTGCACATCAGACTCTGAACAGGTTTGAAATCAGGTCTTTCACAAGTGTCCTTCTATCAGTGTTGGAGTGCTTGTGTTTTTACAATCCGTAATGATTATGCAGGCCTGAAAAAATTCCAACATCGAATAAGTCTGGCTTGAAGACTTCTCCAACTAGTTTTAGATTTAAATTTGAGGTGCGAGCAGAAAAAAGGAAAGAGGCAAGAGACGCCTTCATTTTGGCTTTGCTCTCATTTGTTAGACAATTCACTCAAACAACTAATTGAACTAATAATCTTGTTACTTTTGACAGTTAGTTACTACAAAGGAGCTGAAAGTTCATAATAAAGAGACTGAAATTGACAAAACTCGAACAAAGACTCAGGTTGGTTTTGTCTTTATGCCCTCATTCCTCACGAGTTGTTTAGTTCAAACATCTCCTTAAAATGGCCTCAGAGATATAGCACATTTGTCATTGTTAGCTGTAAAAACTTATTTGATTCGGTATACGCAGGAAAAGACAGAAGTTGAGATTAAACAGTTCAGGAGAGGCTCAAATTTTAAAGCAAAGCCAATGCCGCCATCCTGTAATGAAGCCCGGCGAAAGGTTTGTTACTTTCAAAATCTACCTACAGCTTTGCGGCATTTCAGATTTCTGAATGTGCCTTGCCAGCAATTATGATTGATAGTATGGACATATAGTTAAATGCATGGGTTCAATTTTGTTGAAGTGAATTGCTTAACTTCATTATTGGTCAAATTGTCAATACAGGACGCGATGATAAGTAAGCTACCAAAGAGTCCTTCAAAAGTCATGAGTAAGGTTGCGTCATCAAAACCTATGCATCTAAAGGCGGACAGTGGCCTGTCGAACTCTCTGTCACAGTTGTCAAAAGTAGGTAGCTACCCCGAGAGGAAACCTACGAAAACAGGTGTGGTATCTCCATCTGGGAAGAAGTATACTCATCCATCCGACATTAGAAATGTATCTGATACTACAAAACTGCCGGGAATTGATAGAGGTGCAAAGTTACAAAATCTAAAAGTCCTGCCAAATGCTGAGGTGATAAGAGGCAGGGGAACCTCAGGGACACCCCGGCCAGTAAATGAGAGAACCAGCAAATGCACAACTAGGAAGGTTATAGAACAGGCTAGGCCGTTAAGAAATGTGTTGACCAGCTGAGAAAGCAAGCTAGATATGACTCAGCTTAATGAAACCATGTCAGTGCACGGCAGTAGTAAATAAGCCGTTGTATATAGCACGCCCATGTTCATATTGCTCTGAAAGGTATACAAACTTTGATCATCTGGTCAAACTGTATACTCAAAAGAGTGCTGTAAATGTAACAAAACTCATGGATGTAGAGGCCACGTGTAATCGTTATTCATATGCACTCAGCTAGCTTAGCTCATATACCATTCTGTGGCATATGAATATCAAGCACACGGATTACGCAATCTCCATGAACGATATTCAAGTCAGCAGAACAAGATGGAACTCTACTTTCAAAGCATATCATTATCATTTGATCTGATGACAAAGCATATTACCAACTGCGAACTACTCTGAAGTCTGATCATCATCATAATCACTAAGTACCAGGTGCCATTTACCGAGTCTCTCCACGGCATATATACCTCAAACCCATGTGCCAAGCAAAAGCAAGCTCCACGCTAAGAGCGCCGCTGTCACTGCTAGAGTGGTTGTTGCTAGGTGAGGACTGTGCGAGTCATCAACATAGCCATGAAGAAAAGCCCAGATGGGGTGAGGTGGAGGAGGTGCGTTGAGGTACCAGTTTGGCGGAGGAGGAGGAGCGCCCAGATTTGGATATGGAGGCCAGTAGTAGTATGGTGGTGGTGGTGGAGGTCCGTAACCTCCAGGAGTAGGTGGTGGTCTGGAGGAACCATGGCAGACGGTGATAGGTGACATGTGTAAGTACACTCTTGCTGGCCCCATGACGTCACTGTAGGAGTGGCGAAAAGAATCAGCAGCAGCAGTGGCGCTAGCAGAGGCTGTCGGAGGGTTGTACACAAAAATCATTCTCAAATTCTTGTGATAGTAAATGCCTCCAAACGAACTTGTCAAATTTTCAGGTGCAAGTACTATCTACATAGGTGATATTGTTTTGAAACTACGTTGTTTTATATTGTCATGTATTATACGATATTTTCTAAGAGTATCGTGTATTATATAAAAAGACTATATACAACTTTTTTAAGTTAAAAATGTCGTATATAATTATTAGGCCGGACTTTATATACGGTGTTTAAATTTAAAAGCGTCATCTATGGTTTTTTAATTAATTATATAATCTGATTTTATACAGGGTTTTAAAGATTAAAAATGACATTTTTAACTATAACTCATTATTTAAATCAAGTTTTAACTATTTACAAGAATTTATGTCAGATTTGTTTTAATGTGAGTGAAAGTTTGTAAATAAATAATTTATAATTTATGAGAATTCTGAAATGATATGACAAATTACATGTGAGACAATACAAAAAATCTATTTTTTTCAGTTTGTTTTCGATGGGGACGCGGTTAGTGGATTGTCTTTTGAAACTGCTGTTTCTAACAAATAATAAATTTGACAACAGTCAAATCTCCCAATTTATCATCGGACTGAAATTAATTGTATTACATATCACATGAACATATGAATATGCAACTTATTATGAGACGCATATTTGGGAGTTTATCTTCATGTGAGAGTTCATATTTCTCAGACAAGGCGCCGGCACAACGTCAGGCCATCCCCAAGTGCGAGCTGGGAAAACTCAAGACGCGAGTCAGCCTCTATTAGCTCGTTGAACTCTATCATGTATTTCATGAAAGGCCTGAAACACTCGGGGCATTGACTTTCGTCCTTGGCGACAAGCCCTTTCCATAATGTGTTGTCGTATGCAATCACCCCTCCAACCTTCACCAGCTCCACAGCTCTCGCGTGGTAGTTTTTATAGTTGGGCTTGTCCGCATCGACGAATATGAAGTCAAAGGGCTCCATTTTTCCATCTCGCACCTTCTCATCAGATCCGATCACGCCACACACGTACACTGATCAGATATGATTCCAAAGAATGTGGAACGTATGTATTTGTGAGTGTTACTTACATTCTTTAACATTTGATCCATGGCGGTGACGGCGTCTGATTGAATGAAGTCGATCTTGTGTGCCACACCGGCCTGTTTCACGAATGGTAATCCGACTTCATATGCTTCTTTATCATGATCGACTGCAACTATCAGAGAGTCATGCGGCAAAGCAATGGCGGTTGTTAGGAGAGAATATCCTGTGAAAACACCGATCTCCAGCGTCTTCTTCGGATTCAAGATTTTGAGGAACATGGATAGGAATTGTCCCTCGTTAACTGGTAAGTTCATTTGAGACCTTCAAGAAAAAAAAACAATGTGCTTGGCAAAAATAAGAAGAATGATTTTGGGACGTCAGGCACATGCATGAACATTATCCTGATTGATTAACAATTAGAACATACCAAGCACCGTACTTCTCTTCAGTGGCTTCCCGGAGAGCTTTGAGCTGCTCGTGCTCTCTTCGCAGCGCAGGTTGCATGATATACTGATAAAACATGCCAGATCAGACTCGAATTTGTCACGACTCTGAGCGGATATATTCAATCAGAAACAAAATGAACAGGGTTGTTGTATGACCCAATAGAAAGTTGTACTCGTAGTGAATGCATAGTTATTAAAACCGGACCGGCAGTCAAACTGGTGTGAATTTCGGTTCCCGATTTATCGGTTGAACCGGCGGCTCTGACCAGTTCGACCGTCGATCTGATTACTCATAATTTTATTTATATATTTATGTAACGATAGTAAATATCACAGAATTTGACATGGCTGAGCGGAAGTGGGACCGTACAAGAATTTTGAATTCGTAGGATCGATTCCTAGTTAGCATTTTCATGGTTCGATCGGTTGAACTGGCCAGTCCGGTTCGGTTTTAATAACTATGAGTGAATGGTTCGCTACTGAACATATTTGCCTTAAGGTGTGTTTGGTTGAAAAATTGGTGGAAAGAAAAAAAATGGGGAAAGTGCATTTCCTCATGAAATTTATACTATTTTTTGTGTTTGGTTAGAATTGAAAATGGTGGAAAAAAAACTAAAATATTTTTATTTAAATAAATTTTTTACTTTCTATTTTCCATCTAATTTTCCTACAAACTTTCTTTTTTTTTTCTCACAAATTTTTTCTTCTTATTTTCCAACAAAATTTTCTTTCACTCAAATTTTTCTAAACCAAACAAAGCCTTAGGGGATGGATGAATTAGGATTATGAATTTAGAAGGAAGTATTTATTATTTAAGTAAATTTAGGTATATGTTTTGCAATATTTTATTTCAATTATACACTCTACAAAAGAGTGCAAATGGTAAGAATGGAATCAACGAACAAGTTAAATCCTAAGCTGTCTTCTCCTCCTATCGTCTTCTCCTTTTTTTTCATCTCAATTTCATCTTCACTTCTCGTCAAATCCTTCTATCTTCTATTCTTTCCTCCAAATTTAATCTCTATTCTTAATCAAAAGATTGGTCGCATCAGAAACCCTCTTTTATTTTCGGGAAACTTTGATACAGAGTGTCCATTTGCATGTCTCATTTTATTAAAAATTATAGACTAAATTTCCAAGATTTGTATAAAGGGCTTAGGAATTTTGCTTGTAGAAAATTTTTCTACAAGTAATTACTAAAATGGTATGGTTTAAAATTCATGGAGGTTGACATTAAGTGGGTATTTATGGTCATTTGACTAAATTTTGTATTGACTAAATTTCCCTTTTAGATATAATGCAATTTATATTTTTAAAATGATCATATAACCCCATAAAATCCATATAAGTAAACTTATATTGATAGACATTTAGACCTTTTACTTACATTTTTCTACACTAACAAGCGCAATCTCTTTTAATTTCCCTTGTATAAATTAGTCAAAACCTTTTTAACCATGGACTGAATATGCAATTCAACTTCTCGACCCAAGTCGAAGATGGAAACAAAAAAAAACTACAATTTGACGTCAAGTGGTCCAAATTTGGCATGTATGAAAGATGATACAAATCCAAAATTCGCAAATAAATTTTGATTTTGGGTGATCTTCGGCGAGGAGCGAAATTTGAATAAGATGAAATTGAAACCCTAGCTATTTCACAATTGATCTTGACTACGGATGGTCGTGAGAAACAAAGTGGGAACAAATTGATCTTAAATGGAAACCCTAATTTCACAATCGATTTGGATTTCGAATGATCAAATTAAGAGGAGAAAAACTGAAACAAATGGGAGGTGGAATCGCGCAACTGCTACCGTATCTGCTTGCTGACATCTCATTTCCCCGCCCGAAATATATATACATGTCGGTACAACAGTAACATAAATCAACTGACCTCGTGGAGGGAAATGTTCATGAGAAGGGTTTTCGGCAGCTCCTCAGTCAAGCTGTTAGCAATTTCCCGCATTTTCTCAGTCACTGCAGGAGCCATAACAGCTGAGATATATCTTCTGTAGAGCTCCACTTCCATACTTACAGTAAAACACAACTATAAATAGCCCATGCATGCCCATGCCCATGCAATCAATGGCGGTACTTGCATGACAATTGTCTACTAAAGTTCAGTTTAAAAACAATATAATTTTATTTTTGTATCACCTATTCAACTTTATACTTCAAATTCAGCTTAATAATATTTTATTTTTTTATTTTTGTGCCTCAATTCAATTTAAATTTTTTTATTCTTGTGACCTAATCCAGCTAAAGTCATTTCAGTAATATATTTTTTTTTTACTCCAAATAAAATTTCTAACTCTGCGAGTGCATGCAATCTAAAATAACCACAAATTTGAAGTTCTATAAATTTGTGATTAATTTGAAGTTCTACAAATTCGAAGTCCCATGTCTGAAATTTATACTGGCAAAACTAGTAAAAAAGCTTCAAAAAAAGCTCTGGATTTTGATTTGGGACTATGCATATCATAGGGTATGACAAATACATGCATCTGATTTTTGATCTAGCTTTTAAAGGTTCTTTAATTTACAGGCCAACCCTATCGCCACCAACCTAGCTAGCTATAACTATAGCTAGTAGTATTTATTTTTTTACATGTTGTGCATTAAATTTTATATAAAAACTACTTAAAAATATATAGTAAAAAATCATAATACAAAAGTTTTATTGAAATGTATTTGATGCGAACATATTATTATTTATTATCATAATATTTAAAATAATATTTCACACATAAAAATAATAAACTAAGGCTTAGTTACTAAGCTATCACCCTTCCGAAAATTATATATATTTTAATATATAATTCTGTTTAACCGTCTGAATTTCGCCAGCTAATTACTTTTATTCACAATCTAGCACGACCTAACGCTTTTAATTAAGCTGGTAATCACTTCCCCTACCACATTGTTCATAGCAACAAGCATTTATTAAACATCACATATGATAAATGCACCCACCCACAGCCAACAGAGAAATTTGTTGGCGGACACACTCTCTACTGTGGACACTATCAATAAGAAGATATTATATGACACTTTAAAAAGTCAAAGTGACACGTGGCGGCTTGTCATTGTTTGTGATTTTTTTTTATTTTTTATGGCGTCACGTGGCTAGTCAAAGTGTCACGTGACACCATCCCATTAGTGAGTCCACAGTCCACATGATGGGATTTGGGGGGCGATCCCATGACCCTCCAGTGGCTCCGCCACTTATGGTCGCTCTTCTTTAAAAAGTAGTGCCGAAACAAAATGAGAAAAAATTTAGAAAATTTCGATGTGGTTTAAATAGATAATTTGAAAGAAAAAAGTGGCATAAAAACTGTGTTTAAGTAATGAATTATAACTATCTTTAATATTTTCCAACATAACTAACCAAATAGTATAGACATGTCTTCGAGTGCATCACTCCTCATTATGAGTATAATAATTCAATTCTGTTCGTTTTTACCAAAAAAATTTGAACTAAATCAATATCATGTTTGAATTTTTTTTTTCGAATAAGAGATTTCTTCCTATTTTTCTTAAATTTTCATGTTTCTCCAATTTTCTCTAAATCAAACACAGTCTCAAAGAAGATAAGGATGTGTGTGCAGTATAATTATCTTCAATACCGAAGATGTCAAAGAATGTTTTTATTCCTTCTTCATTTTTTGGCATGATGGCAATCTCACTCTTCATCTAATTAGAGAAGGCCAGTAAATCTTAGTCTGACCAGAAAAAATATCTTTAAAGAATATATGTCAGATGAGCAAAGATAAATTGGAGTTTCATGCATCCACTAAAATTATTTGACCACGGCCATGCATGACACCTCGAATTTTGTTATTATCATTTATCAATTATAATCAGGAAAAAAAAATTATCCTAGAAAACACAAAAATAGAAATGAATTGAGCTCAGTTAAACGTTTTCTATGTGGCTGAGAATTCATGTTGAGTCGGTATAAGGAGAAATGATCTAAGTGTTTAAGCACAACACCCCTACTGTGTTTACTCATTTGGGTTCAGTGAGATTATTGATATACAATATTTTATCTTTATTCAAAATAAATTATTAAATGAAATTTCGAATCTCATCTTATACATTCTGATAAAAAATGATTATTTATATGAAGGATTCACAACCACAAACAACCAACTATACCAGCCAACTTTAATAACTTTAACTATTATTTAAAGCATACCAAAGAAGAACACTCACCCAGGCTTCGAAGCTGGATACGCGTAAAACGTAAAACACACACCTCTTGATCTTTTCACTTGGCAACTTGTATTCTCAAACTACTCGTTCTGTTCTCTTTTACATGTCATTTAATCAAATTTTTTTATCTGTTTTTATTTGTCACTTAATAATTTTCAAAACGTATTTAATATCAACAATTATCTTAAAACATCAAACATTAATCACTTCTTTATCATAATCAATAAAAAATCATTCATCACTAATAATAATCTACCAAATTTACTTTTTGTATGAATTTTTTTTTAAAAAATATCAATCATCCATTCATTAGATTTGTTCCACCAATAGCATTAAGTTTACCTTAATCTATTTAAATTAATCTTATATTAACCTTATACGTATTAACGGAGAGAGTATAGCCTTTCACCAATTCTTATAACCAACATATATTTTCGTTTCTACTACTTGAAAAGTGTTTGGCTAACAGCGTGGTTGGTAGCAAACCCCGCAGCAGATCAGAGGCTGGACACGTGGTTAGGGTTAGTGTAGGTTTCCAAGTTGACTATTGGGTGTGATTCAAATTTTAATTGGGATTAGTACAACCGTATGCTTTACTTCTTGCTCATCTCAATAAATTAACGGGTCCGGTATTACCTAAGCAGATTTCAATTATTACCTCTTTTATTTGGTCCATTCTTTTTATTTCTCTCTTAACTATTTATTTGTTATTTAATAATTTCAGTACATATCTTAAAAGTTAAACATTAATTATTTTATTTTATTAATTCATAAAAATTTTCTTTTACACAAATATAAACTACTTCATTCTACATTTTATACAACATAAACTGCTTCATAAAAAATACACTAAATACCGATCTATTAAACTTGTTCTACCACTAATATTAACTTTTTCTTAAAGCACTAAATTTTACCTTGAACGACCCTATATATATATAGAGAGAGAGAATTTGGATCAAATGAAAATCAGTTTGGATTTGTAAATTGAGAACCATTTATATCCTTTGATCGTATGTCAGCTAACAATTAGAAATAATCTGATTTTTTTATAATTAAATACTTAAATATTATTTTCTTTAATATTATTAACAATATCCCTTGATTTTATCATACTGGGGACGGATCTAGTGAAAACCCGTCCGAATATGTAAACTGTGGACAAATCATATTTGTTGATCATATTTCATCTGATGAATATAAATTTTTGTAGATTTGATATTTAATATTTTCAAAATAAAAATAATTCCTTTTTTATGATTTATTAGATTTGTTGCATGATTCCGTCCTTAAAATGAGGAATGCAAAGCTTTATTTTTTCTCTTTCCTTTAAATAATTTTCTCTTTCTCCTCTCTCTCTTACCATTATTTTCTTTTTCGGAATAAATCAGATTTTCTCGATCGGACTACTGCTTTTATTTTTTCATATATCAATTTTTATGGTGCATATCTCAGTGTAAAATTAGTATGTGTACTGTTTTGAGAAAATCACCATTTTATTGCAAAATCGGAATTGTATGGTGCACATTTTAAAAAGTTTAAATCGAGAACTTGCAATGAAATCACCATTTTTGTATTGCATAATTGTATGGATCCTTCGTATCTACCGTCACAAATATTTGAGCAGGTCCCAAAAAGAAATGTGCACCGAATTAGTATGTGCACCGTTACAACAAAAAAATTGTGTTCTACACATTTAAAAAAAATATATATTCAAATTTAAATAGTACTGAATAGTGCATCACAAAATCAAAAACTGCAATGAAATCAATCTAATTTGAATAAATGATAAACATAAAATAACTATACACCAAATTTGCATTGTGCACCAAAATTTATATAGTCGATTCAATAGTGAACATAAAGATGATGTGCATTGTGCACTAAACAAATTCACCTCCATTAAATCAATCAAGTATTCGGTGCAACAAAAAATAATTATGCATGAAAACTCACTAATTAATCGTAAACTCGACCAATGGTGCACACAAAGACTCTATTCATAAAAAAATACACTGTGATTTTTAAAGTGTGTAATATTGAACTCGGGAATCAAGTTAATCATTTGCACCTATCTAAAAAATCTTGAAATCCAGATGTGCACCATTAGTGAATTATCTACCCATAGGCCGAAAAATGTACCACATAAACTTGACAAGCTTGATCGGTAGCATTGCTAAAATTGCTACTTTCGTCGGTGGTGATATGATCACTGCTAAAGATCAGCTCCTCAACGTACCTTCTTCCCATAAAAACATCGAGACATGCCAACAACTGCTTTCTCCTCACTGAAATTACATCGCTAGATGGATGTCGTGTCACCTTGCCCAAAACAGACCCATGTGGCAATATAGTTGCTTTATGAGTTGGATGTGCACCTGTAGTATTCAAGCCAACTGACATCTTCATGTCATGAAGGCAAATTCTGAAGGCATCCAACAACACAATTTGATTATGAGTAAGCCAAAAATCTTCTAATTGAGTCACGCTAGCAATTTATCTTCTATTATTTTGTTAGATGACACATCATCAAACACGCAATGAGTCACCAATGTTGACTTGCCTTCCGTTTTAACAATGTTGTTGTTGTTTAAGGACAGCTCCTCAAGACCTGATAAGGTCTCCCAACGAGTCAGGGGCTCAACATCCTCATCCGTGAACAAATTTTGCCCCAACTACAATTTATTCAAGCCGCCCAAGTTCCCAATTCTTTCATCCAGAGACGACAGTTGTTTCGCATACAACTCCAATTCCGTCAAAATCGGTGGAATCTTAACCCATTTGAGATCGTGCAGTAGCAGGCTTATTAAGTTGAGCACCATGCTCGACGTATCTCTCAAATCGTACGCCATAACCACATCAACATTCTCCATCACCACTGATTAGGTTGTCGGTCGCTGAAAATTGTTCAGATTTGCGCTTCATCATCCCTGCGAAAATTTGCTCGCTTATTACCTATTGCTTCTGTTGCACAACTTATCGAATGGAAAGCATATTTCTATTACGGGTGATGGTGGAGTAGACGATTGAGTTAGAGGCTCATCGCTTCTCTAGTACGAAGTGGAACGACTTTGATTTCATTCACTTGAGGGGTTGAGTTTGTAACGGAGAGATTGAAGAAAATATACGATGAAGAAGTGAAATATATGAAAGATAAGGTGAGAGCATATCTAAGTTTTAAGAGATTTAGTTGCCGAAATTATGGGTGTTAGTAAAAATGTTAAATTTTAAATAAAAAAGGATGTTTGACCTTAACCGTTACATGATTTAAGATCAAAGAACCAGATTTGTCCACAGTTTACATATCCAAATCGGTTTTCATTTGATCCACTCGTTATTCATACTTAAATAGTTACTACGTAAGCTCATAACAATAATGACCATTATCAATCTCATAGGTACAAGTCTCTCTTTATTGAGTAATCTGGAAGTCTTTCAAGCCTCTATGACTTTATTACACGAAAAGGATCATACGAGGGCATTTACATATTTTAATTTCAAGAAATACTGGAACCAACAACATCTCTAGCTTACATACACACGAAAAGTTAGTTCCTGAAGCGACGTCATTTTGGAACTTGAAAAGCTGTCAATAGTTCTTCTCGTCTGCATTTTTCCTTCAGTTTTCTGTCCTTGTATGCAGTGGCAGAATTAGAAATTTTAATTTGAGAGTACAATTTTTTTTAAAAGTTGAAAGAGGTATAAAAATAAAAAATACAATATTTTTAAACTTAATTGAGAGTATAAATTTTTTTAAGCTGACTGGTGGTACAAAATTAGGAAATATCATATTTTTAGACTTAAGTGGAGTACAAAAATTAAAAATACATATATTTTACACTAAAATAGGAACGTCTTGACGGGACCTAAGTGGACAACTGTTCCTGCTATCCACTCAGTGGTACCGCCACTGCTTGCATGTGTATAAACTACAATAAACTCTCATGTAACTGCATTAATTGAAATAAGCATGAAACTTAATTTACATCTAGAAAAATCTCTTTACAGTACACAAATTTTCACATGATATCAGAGTTGAAGACACAATGAAAAATAGAAAGCAAATTTGAACGGGAACAAAGAAACTAGTCACCAGAGTCAATGATGAACGTCGTCGAGACTTCGATAATTATTTTCGTCTTGATCTTGCAATCTTTTTAACGGCAAGAAGATTATAAAATTTATGGGACTGAATGAGGAATTTTGCTGAAAGGATAGATTATTATTACATGAAACCTCATCTTTTTACACATTGTTTACAATAAAATTCTGCGTGATGAAGGTCGGAAACTCTATGCTCTCAAATCAAATCTTAATGCCTGTAAACTATGTCTATGTAAAAAAATTTATATATATAAAAATAAATTTACATGCTTAATATCAATTAAGGAGGCAAAGAAAAATTTATATATATAAAAAATAAAATTATAATATCATCGTCGGTACATTGTTAGAGATCAAAGGAAACATAAAGAACCACCTAAATGCCTGAGTAGACTTGAAAAATAAGGAGGATCAGAACTTCCGCAACGAGGCTCTGATAGCATATGTGTGCAGATGTGTTTTGCTGCCTCGCGGCAATTTTTCTATGTTGATGGATGAGGAGAAATGACGAAGCCTTTAATCAAGCTTTGGTTAACAAATTTTATATCTTTCAATTTTAGATTTTATTTATACCTTTATTCTAATGCTCATTTTTTAAAGATATATCGAATGTTATGTGTCTATTTTAGTTGGATGATGGTCATGGAGATATTTTCTTTAACTACAAGTTTTTCAGGTTGTGAAAGAAATTGGAGTACCTTTGAAGGAATTAGATATTGAATTTCATTTATTTGTGTAATTATACCTAGTTGTTTTTGCTTTGATATGTTGTGATTTAATAGAATAGTTAAATTTTAAATATTTTGTAAATTGAATTTCATTTATTTATGTAATTATACCTAGTTCTTTTTGCTTTGGTATGATGTGATTTAATAGAATAATTAAATTTTAAATATTTTGCAAATGTTCTTGCAAATTCATATAAAAAGAAATAGACTTGATGTTGAGAGAAGGAGCCAACTTGTTTATGTCCAATTCAATGTGAAACTTGTCAACGAGATGAAAAGGGCAAGGAACAAACAAGACACATATTGCTAGTTAGTTATGCTAGTATGACTCAAGCATGGATTGTAGATGGTCCCGATGAAGATGAAGATTATCAATGTTCACTAAGTATCAATGTTGAGCAAGTTACAACCTCTTCAAGTTTGTCAAAATTTTAGATAACTTGGAGATGATGAACTCGAATGATGGGGAGGGAGTTACTAAATTTCACTTTTGAGGACTTGGATCCATTTGTTGACTGTTGGTGAATTTAGGTATGCATTATTTTATTTGACATTATTTTTAATTTTGAATTTTTATATCAATTGGGCTTACTTATGATGATTGTAATTGAATGCTAAATATAAGTTGTTTTATTCATGTTAGGTTTGGAATATATAGCTAGTCAAGGATGAGAAGTTAAAAAAGAGAAGATATGTTCGAAGTTTGAAATATTTTTATTTGTAAACAATATGAAATTGTTTTTTTGATGTGGTCTGCGTGTCTTGTTTTCTATATTAAGTCGTCTCAACTATGTACGTATGTTGCCAACACAATTATTTGTGCCTTGTAGTGGCAGCTTGGATTGGACAAATTTTTCTTTTTTGTGTACATGTTCATGTCGTCGTTGAATTTCTTTTTTGTGTACATGTTCATGTCGTTGAAATATTCAAAATATTGGTGGAATGTTCTTTCACATAAGCATAGAAACTATATGCTGAATTTTAATTGGTCATGTTTTAATTTGAATATTTAATAATGATACATTTAGTAATTATTTATCAAATTTATATTAATATATATAACATCGTCTAATCATCTGATTAATTATTCTGATTAATCCCTACCTAGTCAATTAGTCGCGCGTTAGGTTTTATGTAAACCGCGTAGAACCACATAGCGCCTTTTAAATATTGTTAAAGTAGTGAATGGGTAAGAAAATCTTTTATTTTTTAGTTTTTCTTTGTAATTTGCAATGTTTGACATTAACTTGTTTAATTTTTTTTAGGGATCTTTATCGTTATTATGATGCTGGTGTACGTGAGGGTTGTTGGTGCTTATACCTTCACAGAGAGGAGAATATTCAAGGTAGTGTAAATTTCATTCAATCTTTTGTGATTTTAATATTGGTATAATTTCATTAAAATATATTAATGTAATATAATTTTTTTTAGTGTCTCCGGCAGCCAAAATTTTTAAATGGTATAGATAGTATGTCTTGTATTTATGTGTGACGTAATATTCCAGATGACATACACTTTTCGATATTTTACGAAAGATCTCCTAGCGCAGAAAGTTTTATACACAAAATATTTTTTAATAATTCATTTCATAATTTAAAGTATGTAATAATTTCTTCTACTACGTGCAAGGTTTTTCATTTGGCCAAACATGTCCTGAAATACTATAGTTCCGGCGGATTGATTTGAATTTGGAATATTTACAATTTTTATTTTATGTTTCAAATAATGAATTACTGTTTTATCTATTTTACAATTTTATGACATTAAATTTGTAAAAATTACTGTTTTAAATGGGATTTTAAGGGTTTTAGAGTTTTAGGATTTAATATTTTTAGCATTTTAAAGTTTCTAAGATTTTACAGTTTTAGGGTTTCAAATTTATTTTTTTAGTGTTTCTAGGGTTTTTAATATAGTGTTTTTAGGATTGCGAAACAATGCCGTTTTGAATTGGTTTTGAAACATCATAAGAATATTAAAATATGAAATCCTAAAATTTGAAAAACCCTAAAACCCCGCAACTTTTAAAATACATCTAAAATAACATCATTTTAGCCGCTATGATATGTAACTAATATACATTGATAGGGGCATATCCACAAAAAATTAATTTTAACATATTACATATTTTGCCTATAATTAAAAGGACTAATTAATATCCCCTTATGCAAAGCCAATTTACAACCATTCAAAACCGCCTGGTTTTGAAAGCAAATTACCACTGCTATGCTACCATGTGTAAAAAAATTATTAATTACATTATTATCTTAATTATCTAAAACATTGATTGTTAATATTTAACATGATGTAGTTTTTGGTTTACTGTTTGTTACTTGGCTGCTTTGGATTATAATCCTGCTTGCTAAACAAATTTTCTTCCGTTTGTCTATTCAACTGTATTTTAAAACATGAATATGCAAATCAAATCAAATCAAACATATAATAATAAAATTCGATTATAATTGTTAAAAAAATAGTAATAACACTGCATTTTTTACTCTAAAACGTCGTGATATATATTAAATATATTAATATTAAAAATACCTTAGGACGTTTTTGGAAATCAATATAGCATCTTCTATTTTAGAACTTAAAGACAATGTTTTTGTTTTAAGAATGATTTTATTTTAGAAATTTTAGACGGCAGTTTGAAGTACAAAATGTCAGTATCGGTTAAAAAAGTGTTTAAGACAATGTTTTTAAACTCGTAACGTTTGGTAGCGGGTATTGACAGCGGGATAGGATTATTAATACTGATGTAACGTGTTTGGTACGACTAAAGGATTAGTATCAATAATCCCAAGTACAAATTTTACCTTTGTGAACAAGGATTAATAATACCTTCATAAGAGGTGGTATTATTTATCCTGTTACTAATAATACCCTCTTATCCTGTACTTTGCTACCAAACGCACCCTAAGTGTTTTAGAGGATGCTTTTCAAACATTTAATCAAATAAAAGCGGCGGCCTATTCATTGTAATGACATGGTGGGCTTGCTAAGCCAGACTACAATTGCGTTTTGGAAGCTAAATGTGGAAAGAGGGGAAATCCCAAAAGTTGGATATTAGCTAATACCTCGTCTCATTGTGAACGATGAATGTGTTTAATTGCTCATATCTCAAGTATGTTGCCCATACTCCACTCCTCCCAAAACCTCCATCATCATCATCATCATCATCTCTCTATGTGATACTCCGCATGCATCTGATCTCTCTAGCTTGGATCTGAAAGTTAAAACATTTGTTTCCTCCTTCGAACAAGGACGTAGGGTTCCACCTTTTTCTTTTGCATCCTCTTGAAATAGGGCAACCATCTTTAACTTTTGAGATTTATCAGACGTCCGTCATGTATCCAAGTATTCGATGTCTCCTGGGGGTCCTTAACTCTGGAACAAGACTATCCGACCCAGCTATAAGCACTCAAACATTTCATTAACTAACCTGTCACCTAAACAAGTCTTGGTTGAAGCAATTTATGAGTAGTATTATTCCCAGTTTATCCTGCACCATATATAAACACAGAATCCACGGTATAGAGTAGCGCAAAAAAGCCATTTAGATAAGCTGATTTAAGAAAGGGATGATCCCTCCATAAAAATAAAGTAGTTGGAAAGAAACTCTGGCAGCTCTCCCAACCGCCGCCAACTGATAAATTAAAGACAGCTTTTCTATTAATAGATACTTCATGAGATTCATTTTCAGCACATATATCTATTTTATATGAATGCCTTCGTCACATGCCTCGTCGACCTCCAAGCAAAGTACGGCGTCACTAGATTCCTTGATGAGAAAATGTAGTTATTAACTGCTCTTGTCCAATTGTGATTTCCAAGGGCGGTCTCCACACACAGCTAGAGAGATCACAAAAGACTCCCAAGTAGAAGTTTCTAAAGATCAATTACCACCGTACAGAAGAAAAAAAATCTCTAACTAAATGTGACTCTCAAAACATTCTTCCGGCTTGCTCCATATCTTTTTTTTTTACTTTTTACATTTGAGATTGAAGTAGCTAGGTTTTTCATATGATATGTCACCCAAACATCAGGAATAGCTGATTAATAATTCATAAGAAGTAATCAGAAACAACAAAAAGCGGCAATATATATATTCAGATCATAATATTTAGTCTATACTTGCATAAAGAAGAAGAAGAACAATCACAGCGAAAAATATATACCTGAACGAAGTTCAAACTTCAAATATATCTTGAGAATAAAAGCAAACTGGGATCACAGTTGATGGATCACTCTACGATCTTGTTGTATAGGGGGCATGTATAGTGCATGAGTCCAATACTGTGACCCATCAAATGCACACTCCTTATTGAACATCTCAATTTCATTGTCTGATCGACCTTGAGGTGTAGAAGCGAACTGCGCGAGTCCAAGGGCGAACAGACAATGAAATAGAGGGTGAGCACAACAAGGATTGCTCACTTGATAGAAACATCGCATAG
>NQLW01000996.1:54592-65169 GCA_002312845.1 Kalanchoe fedtschenkoi
TAAACCATCTTCTTGTATAGCTGTTCTTAGGTGTTCTCTGGTGTCATCATCTCAGTTTTCTCCAAATCTCTTCCATGTATATTCTCATTTTTTCATGCAAGCACCCCTTTTGCAAAAAAAAAAGTAATTTAAAAAAATTCAAAACAATTGTATAAAAATCAGAAAAAATTTAAAAAAAAATAACAATTTTGATTTATAAACATTGAAATAATGAAAAAAATTATAAATTCATAATTTTTCTAATTTATATCTATTAAAATATTTATATATCAATTTGATAAATATGTATAAGCAATTGATGAATATGAGTATACAGGTGATGAATATTAGCATGCAAGTGATAAATATGACATAAAAGTGATGAATATGTATATGCAATAGATGAATATGTATATACATGTGATAAATAAGTATATACAAGTGATGAATATGTGTATGCAAGTAATGAATATACATATGTAAGCGATGTATATACATATGCAAGTGACGAATATACATATGCAAGTGATGAATACACATATTCAAGTGATTAATATGTGTATGCAAATGGTGAATACACATATGCAAGTGATGAATATATGTGTACAAGTGATGAATATACATATAGATATACAAGTGATGAATATGTGCATACATGTGATAAATAAGTATATACAAGTGATGAATATATGTATCACTTGTCTATGTATATCCATCACTTGCATATACATATTCATCACTTGTATACATGTATTCATCACATACACATATTCATCACTTGCATATTCATATTCATCACTTGTATATATATATTCATCACTTATATATGTATATTCATCACTTGCATATACATACTCATCACTTGTATACACATATTCATCACATACATATATTAATCACTTGCATACTCATATTCATCACATGCATATATATATCTATCACTTGCATATGTATAGTCGTTACTTGCATATGTATATTCCATCACTTGCATACATATATTCATCACTTGCATATGTATATTCATCACTTGCATATATACATATTCATCACTTGCATACTCATATTCATCACTTGCATATGTATATTCATCACTTGCATGCATATATTCATCACTTACATACTTATATTTATTACTTGTATACATATCTTTATCACTTGTATATGCATATTCATCACATGCATATGTATATTCATCACTTGCATATATATATTCATCACATGCATATGTATATTCATCACTTGCATATATATATTCATCACTTGTATATATATATATATATTCATCACTTGCATGTACATATTCATCACTTCCATACTCATATTCATCATTTGTGTAGTCATATTCATCACTTTCATACTTGTATTCATCACTTATATACACATATTCATCACTTAACTTGCATAGTCATATTCATCACTTGTATATGTATGTTCATCGCTTGCATATGTATATTCATTACTTGCATACTCATATTCATCACGCATATGTATATTCGTCACTTTCGTACATATATTCATCAATTGCATACTCATATTCATTACTTATATACTCATATTCATCACTTGCATATGTATATTCATCACTTGCATAAATATATTCATCACTTGAATACTTGTATTCATTACTTATATACATATATTCATCACTGACATATCTATATTCATCACTTGCATACTCATATTCATTACTTTTACAATCATATTCATCACTTGCATATGAATATTTATTACTTAACTTGCATAGTCATATTTATCACTTACATACTCATATTCATCACTTACATATATATATATTAATCACTTAAATATGCATATTCATTACATACATACTTATATTCATCACTTGGATACTCATATTCATTACTTGCATACATATATTCGTTAAATTTATATATATAAGTATTTTAGTGTATATAAATTAGAGAAAAATATAAAATTATAATTTTTTTTATTTAATGTGTATAAATCAAACTGATATTTTAAAAAAAAAAACTGATTTTTATACAATTTTTTTTATTTTCAAAAAAATTTCTATTTTATGGGTAGTATGTAATAGGATTTAAAATGACCTCGTTTTGAGCTGAATCAAAACAACATCATCACTGAGAGCAGGTGCTCTCAGTGCATGCAAGAGTTATTGATTGAAGTGGGCCACTAATTCCGCCACAGCGTTCAATTTTGGTTTTGCCATTTTAATTCTTAATTGAAGATTAATGGTGTAAAGTGTTTTGTAGTAGATATTGCCATCATCTTCTATAAAATCATTTGTTGGGTTCTGGAAACAGATTGATGAGAGAATTCGAGTTTAAAATAATATATAAAAATAATAATAAAATAAGACAATAAAGTATGAAAAAGAAAAGAAATAAACAATGTATCAAAATGTAACAGTTTTGAGATAAGGTTTAATTGTGACATTGAATTGCAGAAATAGATTCAAAAAAACGAATCTAATTATACATAATAACCCTCAAATAAAGAAGAGAAATGGAAGTTTAGAAGTTCAATAGTGACTTTTTAAATAGATATAGTACATATCTCATTTTGTATTTTTTTTTTTTGAAGTTAAACTTTTTAATGTTCTACCATTTTATTAAATTCGGTCATAATTATAATATTTCGATATCAGATATAGCTATTACAACACTTCGTTTCAATATATTACACGCTTAAGAAGCATGGTGAAAGCGAGTCCTTAATAGTGAAGTATCAAGCGTGGTAATAGGTACTCATCTATTAGCACGCTTTAAGCAATGAAGTGTGGTAATGATTCTTTTTTTAATTATATTTTTTATTTTCTAATTAAATTTAGATATAAATTAATTAATAAGTTAAAACCTATTGACTCATTTATAATTATATTAAATTAGAAAATAAAATCAATAATTAAAAACTATTTTCCATATTAATTTCCATTTTAATTTTTTTAAATTGTGACTTGTTTTATTTTTAATTTAATTTGAATATATTAATTTTATTTTCATATTTTCGATTATAAATTTCTTGAAATAGTTTAAAAACAACAAATATATGAAAATTTAAAAGATTAAATGCATTATATATATACATCTTTCAATATCGCATAAAATACAACAACATTAGCTAGCAATACAAATCGCTATCTATAGTCATCTGATGGACTTTCACTACATGCGCCGTGATCTCCTCTCTTATTGAGTCGATCACAGAATTGTTATAAAGATTGCGACCGTCGCAAAAGTACTACAAACAAATTAAAATAATCAACAGGAGTAAAATTAGGTGTAATAATTATACTAATTCTTAAAAAATAGTAATGGAATTAAATTTTTCGGTCACTGAGCTAAATTCTTGATAATGCGGCGCATGTTCTTACATATGTAGTAACCGCAGAGCTTTGACTCATTTGGTTTCCGTGGGCAATATTAAAAATTCTTATTGTTAAAATTAAAAATATTACTGTCATTGTCTCTCTCTGACCGTACCAGAGTGTCAACACCATTGTCGAGGACGTATGAATATATTACAAAAATAGCGACTTGAGTCATTAGTTACAGTTGAGAAAATAAGATCTTGAAAAGTTTAAATGTTAGATTAACTCACTCATCCACAAATGTCACCATCCGCTCGGAGACAACCGAGCATAAATAAGAGTCCATGTAGTAGACAGCGGATTTCTTCGAAAAGATGACAGACATTGCCCAATGCCATCTTTTACACACATAAATGTTAATACAATTAT
The DNA here is from genome assembly GCA_002312845.1 of Kalanchoe fedtschenkoi. Taxonomy (NCBI): domain Eukaryota; kingdom Viridiplantae; phylum Streptophyta; class Magnoliopsida; order Saxifragales; family Crassulaceae; genus Kalanchoe; species Kalanchoe fedtschenkoi. The sequence goes on from NQLW01000996.1 coordinate 58,293, forward strand.
TTACATAATTACAAACTACTACTTCGCTTGAGGTAAGAAATCACTTACAATGCACCTGAATGGTATAGTAGGAAGTAGCGTATAATAGGGCGGGGTAGCAAGTCCGAGCTCTCTCCAAACTGAATCTGCCGGTTCACGTAGTCAGCTCTCCTATCATCTTCTAATCCAAACTCGCGTATGCGTTTAGGATCAAAGAATTCATATGCCCAAGCAAACTCGGAGGGAGAGTATCTAAAATATAGGTATTTAGATACACATTGAAGTTTGAATTAATTATGTTGTCTAAGTTGATTGTTGATCGTTATTATCAACAACATCACTACTTAATGTATACAGCCAACTAAGCTGTGATAACGGGTCAACCTTCAAAGTCTCCATCGCGTCATCCAAAGTGTATTACGACGGAGAATTGAAACCAATGATATCAGGGTGAGTGAGATGATCGCTGAAGAATACCTCACATATCCTCGTGTCAACTCCAGGAGCTGCCTAACCCTAATTCCCAATTCGGATAATGTCGCGTGCCTCGAAACAGGAGCAATCTGCTCACTGAACTTATCCTATCATCTAGCACAATAAGACATTGAGGCTACAAAATGATCCTGCTAAGGATGTCTTGCGAATACACATAAAACCAGGCATTCGCCTTGATAGGTACGGGTAGCACGCTACTCTCAAAGATCAAGCGAACCACGAGGAGCTTTACATAATCTTTGGTCAAAGTCTAGGACTCGTAGACTTAACCCCTCATGACTTTACCCACATTTGTGAGTCTCTTTAGCTCCTCTGACATGACGCTAGCCTCTATCACACATAACACGTACTTACTACCAATCTATTTCACATGATACTTATTATTAGATTAACCTATTTCATATACTATATTCTTATCATAATAAATTTGAATTTTTAATCTTATCTTAGGAATGTCTGCGAATGGATTCTTTGGGCGAGGAAGCTGTGAAGAAGTAAGGAAGGAATCACTAATTGCATTCCACCAAATCTGTATGTCTACTCGTACTACATCTGATAACATCTGTGTGGAAGACATCGGAGCACCGCTCAAATGTGTCGTCATTGATGGCACGAACACGTCCGGTCGACAGTGACAAGTTTCTTATCACCGTAGGAGGGCATGCACCTCTCTCAAAGTTGTTCTTTGTGAGGCATGTCTCTTAACAAACCACTCATACTATTCCTGACTAGTGTAGTACTTACAACTCTTGATTAATTTTTTTTACTAAAAGAAGCCCCAGGTAAATGAATTGGGCTTACCACAAACATGATCGGGATATTAGGCAAAAGAGTGTGCCTCCGCCAAAATATCTCATCATACTTGATCGACCATATTTCCTTGAGTAGGCTGGCTAAAGTATAGCTCATCCTAAGAAGTTTACTACTACCAATCTATTCTAAGTGTAGTTCTCAGCATAGTGTGAGTTCAACCATTTGCACTTGAACATCAGAGCTCGTAATAAGGGACGAGAATTTAATGTCATATGAACAACCTGTTTCATACAAACTGAGCTGTTGTTTGTTCTCTTTTCTATTTATAAAATATGCTTGAAACGTGGATGTTTTCTTTGTACACCTGAAAGCAACAACTGCCAAACATGGTGGCTACAAGGTGACACCTTGTGAAATGACCTATTATGGATGACACATTTGGTTAAGGCACAAACAATCATTAGTTTTCAGCACTCAAAATGCACACCAAACTTATTTACATTAATATGGTCTAACAAGGATTATGTGAAAAAGTTTTCTGGTTTACGGTTGTAGGCAATGACATACAAAAGACATAATCATTAAGGATTATCTCAATTCGTGCATTAACATGGTCTAATAAAGCTTTTTTTGAAGGTTTTCAATATCTGAAACTGAATCTTCTAACTAAACCACCAGATTTTGTCATAATATGCATGGAATTAACTCACAAGCATAAAATAGAGAAAAAATAAATAAACATTGATTTTAAAAAAAAAAATCAAACTTAATCGTGTTGTAATATATGGTGAAAAATATAAAAATATATAATAATAAATAAAAGATTCAAAGACTCCATTATTACTAAATCTCTTACTCCCCGCATGATACAAAAAAACAAATGTGTGTCCTGACATTCAAATAGCTTATAAATAATTAAGGGAAAGATGCAAGGAAAGAAAGAAGAATCTTGAAGGAAGCAGTTTCATCAAACTGAGCTCCCAAGTCATGAACTAACCGACCTGGCCATGTGCATGACATCTCTTCATAGCGTGCGACTCACCTGGGTAAGTCCCTGTAAGCTTTGAATCTCGGCCATACGCGCGGCAGTTTCCACTTTATGCGTGACTGACTTCATATTTTCCAGATTTTGGAGTACTTGCAACATCCTACTCAGTGACTCGACATAGTAATTGAGGACTAGGTGTAAGTGTTTATGGGCAGAATATAGCAATAGTAATAAAAGGAGTCAGAATAACTTGTTAAATATCATCACATTAAGTTATACAAAATTAGGAAAAAATGATAATTAAAGTGTTACTTTCTCCTTAGCTAGTGGTAGCCATGACGCTCATCTCTTGACGCTTCTTATTCATCTCTGATCAACCTTTTGATGAGCTCTAAATGAGGAAAAATACATCTATTTTAAAGTTTCATTTCTTAGTGATTTGGGTCATTTCCACACTATTTTACCACTATCTCTGTGTTTTATGTTCGTTTAGGAAAAAGTGCCAATACGGGTGCATTGAGTGAAAAAGAAGCGGTTTTGGGTCAAGAGAAGACAAAAGGTGAAGATTTAAAGAGAAGAAAGCATCTAGTCGGTCGAGTAGACCTTCGTCAACTGGCTTGAAGAATCCCCAAAATAAATCTGATAAAGTGAGAGTGAGATGGATTTCCCACTCGGGTGAGTGATAAAAACACAAAGGAATCACTCAATCGAGTAAGCATTTGATGCACTCCACTCGGCCGAATGAAGAATTTGATTTTGATTTGACTCAGCCAAGTAAAGCATTTATTACATCTACTAGGCCGAGTAGAGGAAATACACTTAATCTTACTCAACCCAGTATAGGTCACTCGGTTGAGTAAGAACTTCCTGCATGATTTCACCCAGCCGAGTTAGGAGTTATAGAAAGCATTCAATGGAGGATTCTTGGAGGATATCCTTCTATCTTCAATGTTCATTGACTCCATTCCTTTTCCATCCAAATTGTGTAACATAAATAGAGTCTCCACCATCTTGAAAAAGATATATTAAGCAAGAATCAAGGCCACGCCATCTCTCTCTACACACTTAGTTTAGTTTTTATATTTTCATTTTATATTTGTACATATTTAGTTTTCTTCCCACCATGTTGGTTTCCCTTATAGCCATGTGTGAGCGCGGTCTATTAAGATCTTAGGTCCTTTTTGACCCTGGCCTAAGTGTATTCAAATGCTTGTTTTAGTATTCTAGTTTTATTCGTCATATTTATTTTTTTATGTATCCTTGTAACATTCATATCATACCACTTTTTCACTTATATGAGTGACAAGTGAGAACTCACCTAATAAAGTGACTACTCATGAATATGAGACTACATTATGACGTTTACAAGGATGGGAGATGTAGGCTTTGTGCTTTATTCTAGGAATAAGTTTTATTCGAACTACATGTTGTGTCTAATTCCATATTTGAGAGCTTAAATATTTAGAAATTTATATTCTTAGCTTTATTGTATTAGCATGAAGTGACATAGTGTTCATTTAAGCATGCACTAGGTATATTATTCCCCTGTTATTACTAACTTCATTCGTCCTACCATTCTGGAATAAGTTGTGATGATATGTTGTTCTTAATTCATATATTTATATGCATGATCACTATGTAGACTTGCTCCCTAAGATCAGCTACTCTTATTGAGAATACTCATTATTTGTTTAGAACCAAACATCTAGGTTAGGAAACAATAATGCTTAGATAAACCTAACGCTTCTAGTGTTTGACCTTGGACTTACTGGGTTATGAATTTATTTTTGGCTTGTAGTAGACCCTTGCTTGGAAGATCATAAAATATTTCACTATCAAAATGGTGCCATTGTTGAGGAATGATGACTTAATTATCCGAAGCTTTTGTTTTTTAGTTTATTTAGCTTAGTTCATAAATTTATTATAAATTTTTTTCTCATTTTCTATCTTAAGTTGGCAGAATGTTTTATTCTCATTAGTATACCACATCTTTAACCCCGGAGTCCATGCTAGATGAGATACAAGAATGGGTAGATGTGTAAGAAGTAAAATCAAAATCTTCAAGATAAGGTGGTTTCGACTGATGGACATATGAAGAAAGGCAACTTGAGTGACAACTAGAGACAAACTCCCCTCACGTGGATTATGAAGTCAAATACTATTAGAGGGAGAAATATGAGCCGATGTCCTACCAGCATGATAATTGGAGGAAATACCAAGATTCGATAAATTTCAGACGCTAGTCTTTCAATACACAAACTCCCACATACAAGCACCTCCATCACAGGGTAGGATAGACTACTCCCTTCCAACGATTCAAGTCATACTCAGTCAAAACCTCAAAATGTGGTCAATATACTTGAGGCTGAGAATAAAAAGCGGAATGTGTAAATTATCAAAAGGGAAGAAGAGATTAATCAACTTTCTTAACTTTTACAAGACTTACTGAATGGAGGTTCTATCCTCTCGGACTCCTAGTTAAGGTCTTAAATAAGTTTATAGAGAAGAAGTCTGAGAGCCAAGCGATGAGGACTTGATGATTCAAGAACGTGATTATTTCATTTAGTTTTGGAGTATCAAGGAGTCGTTAAGCAACATGATGAGCAAGATTTCCCAAGCATCCCAAACAAGCTTAAAGAGTTTGAAGAATACTCAATGGACCAAGCCACAGATCTAGTTGCTTAAATAATTGCGTTCTTTAAGAGTATTGGTCTATACGACAAAAATAAAAATCTCAAATCGATATGGAAGATCTTCAAGAACCTATGAATTGAAAGATAACGAGCATTTCTCCAATGAAGACGACATGATTGAAAGATCGCATATTGTAACACATAAACTAAGTGATGAATTTTTTTTTTGGAAAAGGTTTGCTTGAAATAGAAGGATGAATGTACAGGAAGGAACAATCAGTTCCGAAGAAAAGAGACCAAACAGACAGAGGAAAGGAAATAACAAAGACTGCCAAGTTCTAGTCTATACTAGACTAAACAAGTAAGTGACCTAAATGAATACTTGTTGCCCAAGAAGAATTGAAGCTGGATGATTTGATGGCTTTGACAAAGCTAAGCTTTAGATTGTTGTCCATTCTGATGCTATGGAGAATTTTCGGTCTGCTGAAAGGAGAATGCCTGAATATAAGCTCATTCCTAGATTTCCATATGTGATAGCCCTAAAGGGCAGAATATGCATTTGATTATCATGCATTTATGAATTCAGCATGGAATTTTTTATTTTATTTTACAAATACTGATTACTAGGATTTGAAATTGGGATTCGAACCCCAACTTTTGCAAACCCAAACAACCGCTCTATCCATCAGCCTATTAATCTGTTTTGTTATTATTTTGATAACTGACAGACTAAATTTCATACGTTGTAATAATCAAATGTAATCAGATCGGCAGCCGAATCGGTTTGAACCACTAGTTCAATTAAAAAATCAGAAATTGAAATCTTTACCGGTTCGACCTCCGGTACGATTCTGATAACTACGGTTAAAATAACTTACAACCAAGTCAAATCAGATCTTTAAATCCTAAAGTAAATTGACTGATGAAAATTTCACATCTCATGACGTGTTTCTTAAATGTTAAAATCAACACAACAAAAATTCTCTTCACATGAAAAACATGAACAGTATCACATAAATATGATCAGAACTCATGATGATCGAATATTGATATGACTGTAAATGAAATTGGGAAAAGCTTCTGAAATGCTAATTTTAAAATTAGAGTCCAATTATACATGAACAAATTCAAGTACTCTAGAAGAAAAATGAATGATAATACATGTCAAAATACTGAATTAAAGATACAATACGAAAGGACTCATTCTACGAATGAATGAAATTTAGAAAAAGAAAAATGAAATCGCCAATGTAATGGGCAACGCTAGTCATGATATTAAATCTTTCTCAACTCTCTCTTTAATTAAATAAATTTCGGAAAAACTATTCCTTTCTTCTTTTTCCCTTTCTCTCTAATTTCATACTCGGAAACATTTTCTAAAAGTACTCAAGTTGCCCGAAAAAGGCTAACTTGTTGACTCTTGCGTGAGCGAACTAGTGTCGTACAAGCTAGCTCGAGAGCTATCACCAAACTTTGCCCATCAGCTACCTACTTGAGTATTAATGGGTATTTTGCATTTGTTATTTTCAAATAAGTGTTTGTAACTAAAAAAACTAGTTGTGAAATTGTCTTTGTTAATAAATGTGATACTTCTAACAAAATTTGCCTTCCATAGCTTCAAAAATTCTAAAAGACAATTTCATAGTTCAACTGCTTGCCGATGCCAATTTTTTTTTTATATTTCCAACAGTTACATCTATCCCCCTCGCTCTTCTTTAGATGATCTTCTCTCAACCTTCCTAACTGTGGTTGTCACTAGGAAGAACTCAGACATTGTTCTGAGGAGACTGCCTCCAAATAAGAATTTCTTAAAAACTAAGAATACTGCACCTAAATATTTGTTACTGTTGACGCCCGCGACAATTGAGGATGGGGCTCTTGAGCTCTCTCCGTCAAAGGCGGTTGGCATCGTGGCCGCCTCACAAGACAATTTCAAGTGCTCCATCATGAAATCGGTGTCATAAGAGTCAGCCTTCATCGCAATTGTGAAGATGAAATATTTAATCCAATTCATGGATGAAACCACAAA
>NQLW01000996.1:66169-83258 GCA_002312845.1 Kalanchoe fedtschenkoi
TCATAAAATATATTTTATTCTTTTGTTCGGTTGAGAGTAGAAAATTAATGAAAAAGTGTTCAAACATTCTTTATCAATGACAGTTTCATGATTTTTTTTTGAATAAACTTATAAAATCAAATTTTAGTTTGAATTAAAAAAATTAAAAATTTAGTTGAAATTATGCATATAAATGTTTTTAAATGGGTTGAGGTATTTTAAGTGTGATTCAGAGGGACTGCCCATGTTACCCCCAATGACAAAAAAAAAAAAATGTTACCCACAATGGAACTGTCCCTACTTTTTATTTTGTTAAAAAATTTCATCTCATTTTCAATCTAATTTTCTCTAAGGTTATGTTTGGTTTACGGAAAATTTGAGGGAAAGAAAATTTTGAGAGAAAATGAAAAAGAATCTTTTGTTTGATTTATGAAAAATTAGGGATGAAAAACTAAATAGAAAGTTAGATGAAAAATAGGAAGGAAAATTTGTTCAAATTATAGAATGTTTTAGTACTTTTAAAAAAAATTCCACCTCAATTCAAACAAAGAGAAAATAAAATAAATTTTATGAGAAATTCATTTTTCCTCAAATTTTCTTTTCCGTCCAACTTTTCTCAAATCAAATACAGCTTCTTAAATTTTTTCCTAAACTATAACTCTCTTTCGTGGTATCCACCGAGACGCCACTCCGTTGAGCCACCTCCGGAGAGTTAAGTAGGAATAACTACCTCTAATCCAATCCGAAATTGGTAAGCCTCCGAAATTACGTAGGTTGACCATTGAACCTTCCCGTTATCTGCATGTCCTGATCGATTCGCGTTAAGGTTATCCTTCGTTGAGGAGATTAGTCGGGAGATAGAGCCCGACAGATGGACTAGAATTATTCTTATTTAGAGGCAGGTAAGGACTTATTTATCTTATTGAGACATTCAGTCGCATCAAATAAAAAACCAAAAATCAATAAGGTGTTGGTCTAGTGGTATTGGGTGTTGTCTAACAACCCCAAAGTTCTGGGTTCAAGCCCTGTTGGTATCGCATTTACGCTTAGATACACTAGAGGTGCGCGTGAGCTGGCCCGCAGGGAGTATGGGCGTATACTATCAAAGTGGAGGGAGTGTGCGGCCCCTGACAAGGAAAAGTGAAAAACCACTATCGATCCCTTAAAAAAAAAAAGCGCACAATCATACAAGCAATTAAAGGTGATGAAACTCGAAATGGCATGAAAAAAACATGATTAGGTCTAGTTTGGGCCGAAAGATGAACGAAACCCAAAAAAATAGAAAGCCCAAGTTACCATACGGCCCATTATCGTCATCCCTCGCTTCTCTTCAAACCCTACGCCCACCGATTCTTAACCCTCGCCTTCTCTATCTCATCTGCAGCTTTACTTTTCTCGCCGTTGAACGATCTGATCTGCGCTCTTTCTTGCTTTATTTTTATGGTTATTTCACTTTGAAAGGGTTGGTTGCTGATTCCTAATTGTTCTGCAGTGAATTTGTTTGTCGTATTTTGAATCAATTTCGCCCGATGATGGAAAAATAGATTCGTTGATCTGATTCGAGCATGTTCGTTCACCGCTAGCCGCTGTACAGCGCCTCAGTCGAGCCGTGTGCGTGTGTTTATTGTGCTGTGTGCGTGTGTCAAATGTGGACTGAGATGGTGTTATGAGGCTTATGGCGAATGATGCGTGCTCATGAATCTGGTATGATCTTTTATAGCTATGAGATCTGAGGGCTTGATTTCCTGTTTGGATTTTCAAACTTGTTGTGCTATTTGCATACTGAATATCAAATATTTTGTTGTAGGCGGTGGTTGGTTATATAGAATTGATGAAAACAGATGTGCAGTTTTGTATTGGGGATCTGGCTCTTTAATATCTGGTTTGTGTAGCCTCGAGCTCCAAACAGTCATTCAGTTCAGACGGGGGCGCAGAATGAAGCGTCCGGTGTGTATTGTACTATGGATAATTGAATTTGATCGGATTCGCATGGATCTAAGGGCATCTTTATCCTTCCAAATGTGTTAAAAGATGAATCTTTAATCAAGTTCATTCTTCCAAACGACATCTTTAAATCATGCTTCATCCTACCAAATGTGATTAAAGATTAATTTTTAATCATGTTTGGTAGCCTGAAATGTGATTAAAAATATAAATTGATCTTTAATACTCTGATATGAAGCATTTCAAAAAGCTTTGATGGGGATGCCCTAACTCATTGATAACATACTCAAACACTCATACACATCTAAGATTTATTTTTGAATTCATAAGACCAACTTTATATCAAATAAAATTTAGTGGAAAAATTCAAACGAGACATTGAATTACCACCGTTTATTTAAATATAGTCAGAACTACCACGATTTTGAAAAAAAATGAGATGAAAAAAAATTGTATTGATTTTGGATAATGGTTAAATTTAGTTTGTTTGATTTTTTAAATATAACTGATCTTATTAATATTGTTGAGAATTATGCATGATTGAGTATGGAAATAATTCGTTTTCTTTGTGTGCACAAAATAATATTATTTATTTTAATAACTAAATGACGTAATTTTAACACACAAATCTAAGTCTTATAATAATATTAATTTAGTAATGTAATGTTAAATTTTATTTTAAAAAATTAGTCCCTTTTTTTATCGTACATTTTTTTCAAAATCGTGATAATTATAATTGCAATTAAATAAGTGATGGTAGTTCAAAACCCCTTTTAGATTTTATCCCTAAAATTTAATGTATAATAATAAAAAATAACTTTTAGCTCAACAAAGCCTTAAAGAAATATATTCATAAAACTGTTCAGAGAAAAGTTTTAGGTGATAAAATGTAGTATGCACAGACTCATTGTCACCACTCAATTACATACTAATATTGAAAATATAATGTTAATAGACAATTAATATCTTAATAGACAATTTGATAGCCGTATCCACGTTTGGCGTTAAATTATAAAATTTTATTATGCAGGTCTAACGTAAGAGATATTCATTATTAACATGGCAAATACATGGCTAATGTTATATATTATACTGCATAAAAATTCATAATTTTATTACTAAGAATATATAATATTTTATTAATAACAAATTCAACCATGTGAATATAAATCCTTAATTGTTAGTAATTTTTTTATTCTTTAATATTGGAAATCGAAATTCTGAAGAGGGCTCTCTCATTCAAGCCCGACAGTCAACTTCTCATTTAATGGGTGATCAAATTTTTTTCCTCCATAATATTTGATGCAATTAACTCAAAAAGTAAATGAGAGTTATAAAAATTTCCGTTTCAGATCGACTAATCGCGCTAAGTTGTGTTGAAACATTCCGCATAACCGTCTAGCCGATTAAATGTTTAAGACTTAATTTTTTTTATAAAACTTTTCAATTTCCCTCACCATCAAACGCAGCCTAAATTAAATTTAGTTTCATGCTTATAAATAACCGTCGATCAAGAGGCAAAAAATGTGAATCATCCAGTAGACTCGAGAAAGAGAAAAAAAAAACGCATGGCTTCTTCTCTCAAGCGTCCTCTTGCTTTCCTAGCCATTTTCTGCTTGATGTGTGTCTCGTCCAAAGCTACGTCTGATCTGGTTCAGCAACAATGCCGACTGGGTCTGAAGGAGCGGTTCGACAAGTGGGACGTCAGGCACTGTGTGGAGATTCTGTCCTCTGATCCCAACGCATCAAAGGCCACCAGTGTGAAAAGCCTCGCAATCATAGGGCTGGAGTTGGCAGCCAAAAATGCATCAAAACTTGTGTCTCGTATCAATGCAACGATTGCGAGTAAGGAAACGAGCCCCAAGTTGAAGTCGCAGTTGAAGGAGATAGCGCGGCAAGTGGATGTGGTGCATATCGAATTTGCACTTGCTGTTGAATCGGTGAAGGAGGGTGACTTCGAGGGTGCAAACTACAATTGTTTTATTGTTCCTGATATGGTTAGAATTGCCAAAATACACTTGGATGAAGTCAGTGGGAAGATAGATCGGTTGTTCTATGAGAAGAGTCTGGCTTATTTGAATGAGTTCGCAGTCCTAAACTATTTCCTTACAAATAATTTGTGGCCTATCTAAAAGAATAAATGAGAGAGTCAATAACATTTAAGGCTCATTTATCAATTTTTACAATTCCTTTTTTTTAGAATCGTTTTGAATCAAATTTTAATTCATTTTAATCCAATTACTAACTTAACTCTTAACAAAAACGACCAAACCCAAGTAGGTGGCTATCACATAGTATCAATATCGTCAGTCGTCACCAATGAAATCAATGTCCAGCTCGACGTTTCTATCTCCCGATGCGCTTGTTTAGGATACGTATGCAAGAAGGCACTCCTACCCAGCAATATATTAATGTGTTCAACAAGGCGATGCTTGACTATCATAATTGTGTTAGCCCTTTGGATAAAGAGCATTTGGCTTTTTTATTCTTGTGTTCACTCTCTGATTCATATGACAACATTTGAGACCAGATTCTCTATGGTAATGGTTCTATTACTATGGATGATATCACTTCTATCCTTTTGTCCAAAGATTTACTCAAAAAGTCTCGTATGGAGAGTCATGACCAGAGTGGGGGTCTTGTTGCGAGTCGTGAGAGATCTGTAGAGCGTAGTCATAGTGGTGGTGATGTTTCCGGCAGTGGCAAGAGGTAATCGAAGGGTTCAGGAAATAAAGACATTCAGTGCAGATATTTTAAGGACTTTGGACATTTCAAGTGGGATTATTTCAAATTGAAGAGAAAGAGAGACAAACAAGATGATGGCAATAAGGGTGACAATTCTTCAGCAGCTAGTGTGGCAGTTGGAGATGGTGATTCAGTTGGGTCTAGTGAGCTACTTATTGTCAGTGCAGACAGTTATTCACTTGGGCAATGTGCTTTTAGTGCATCAGCTGATTGTGATATGAGCTTCAACACTGTTTGGATTCTTAATTCTGCTTTCTCGTACCGTATGTGTTCGCACAGAGAGTGGTTTGCTACTTATAAAATGGTGATACAGTTTCTATGGGCAGTGATACACAATGGCGAGTTGTTAGTATTGATACAATCAGATTCAAGATGTTTGATGGTATTATTTATACACTCACAAATGTTCGTCATGTTGTTGGATTGAAGAAGAATTTGATCTCTTTTAAGACACTTGATCAGAAGGGCTAATCATTTGTGACACATAACTATCAGATCAAGGTGTTCAGGGTTCCTTGTATGTGATGAAGGCTCTTACTACTCGTAATAGAAATGACCTATATTTCTTACAAAGTAGAGTTGTCAAGGTTTTGATCGATGGTGAATGGGACGAGATAAAGTTGTGTGTTCCCATTTATCTTAGTGAGGCAAGGTGAGCAATGAATGCTCACACGTTTAGCTTGGCTTGCTTAACAAGGTATTAGAACTGTCTTGGCCTTGATGCATGGGATTCGGGATCATGGCATTGGATGTCATCCGACCATCAAGAGGTGCATATGATGCAATTTGTAATTGTTATTTACCTAAATAATTAAATCTTGAGAGAAACGCTAAAGCAGACTCAAAATTTTATGAAATGTGGATATTAGCTTACTATACTTAGGGAGGGCCTTTATGTAGTATAATAAAATGATTTGTAAAGTGTAACAAATTCATGAACTTCATTACACATTATTTTATATTTATCTATTGTATATATTTTGTTATTAACTCAATTAGTTATTATTGTGATTCATTCTTGAGGAGAATAAAAGAAACCAACTTTAAATGGAAATTTGAGAATTGTTTTCAATAAATAGAAGAAATAAATATTTTTAACTCTCCGAATTCAAAATTATTTCGGCTTACAGCTGCCTACCACTTAGAAATATGCTTACGAAAAATATTTGTCATTCACAAATTCATCGCTAATAATGTTACTACTTTTACAATTCCTTTTCCATTCTTTTCTTTTTGTGTAAACTAAACAAACCCTTAAAGATATAAATTCATAAAAATGTGTGAGAGAAAAGATTTATATGATAAAATATACTATCACTACTAGAAAATATGTAATTTAGTGATGCTTCTTGTACGACGCTTTCAAAAGTATCGTTATTTTATGATTCTTTTCAGCGATGCTTCTAAAAGTGTCGCGTTATTTTACGACGCTTTCATAAGTGTCATTATTTAATGATATTTTTCAGTGACACTTCCATAAGTGTCATTATTTAACGACTCTTTTAAATGACGCTTCCGAAAATGTCATTATTTAGCAACACTTTTTTGTGATATTTTCACAAGCGTCGATGCTTCCATAAGCGTCGTTATTTGGTGATACTTTTTAGTGACGCGCGTTGGTATTTAACGATAATTTTTTGGTGAATTATAAAAACATCACTATATTTTAATTTTTACAGCGTTTTTTTGTGGTTTGAATTTTTTTGATAGTTAAAAGCGTCACTAATTCATTTAAGTTTAATTTAATTTTTCTTGTTTGAAAAAAAAAGTAAAAACTGAAATAATATAATTAAAATTTTAATTTAATTTAACTTAACAAATGTAGAGGGGCCTCTCCCGATCCTATTCTTCAACTGGGTGACGAGACCACACTTTTTATCCCTCTCTTCGGTCGGTAATGCCTCCATCAGATTATGAATTCAATCATCTTCTCCTCCTTTTCTTCAAAAAATCAAAGATTAGGGAGTGCATTTTGAGCTACAATGGGCAAGCCGATTATCCAAGTCGGTAATGCGTGCTAGGAACTTTACTGTACGGCATCCAAATTTGCAGATCTGGTGTTTGCATACTTACGTTTCGTATCTATTATCTGATTTGTAGTTGTTGGATATGAGATTCGACATGTGTGTTTTTGCATATGAAGTAAAACAGAATCGGAATCGAATTGGATGTTTGGGGTGTCATATGATGGATCGGTGTTCTTGATTTGCTGTTATCACGACGTTTGATTTCTAGTTCAGCTTTTATGGATCTGGTAAATGATTGTGAAAATACATGATGGATTTGACTTGAGATATGGTCTATGCGTTTGTGTAATGTTGTAATTGGCTGGGTTTGAAAATTAGCTTAATAACGAGATGTTAGATCACTTGAAGCATCACCATTGAAATAAAGCTTGAGCATATAAAGTCACTTGTTAACAGTATTGTTTTAGCCACTGAGTTTAAGTGGATACTTACGGATGATGATAACTGTAACTCTGATGAGAATCCTGTACTAATGCAATAAGACTATTTTATAGATCTGCCTTTAGGTAAGTTTTCTCCTTTTAGTTTCATATTTTTACTAATTCCTAGGTGCACAATTTAAAACAGCTTGGACAGTGCACAATAAATTTGGGTACGAATAAAATACCTCAAATATAACTATTCTTTTCTCTTTTCCATTTTGTTCCAAATGTTATATGGTGTGTAGCAGTGATGGCTGTTTTTTTTGTGAATGTAAAGCTCTATTCTATCAAGGAAAAAAAGGATTCAGAATTATTCATGATACATAGCTGTTTAGTACTAACACAGTCAGTTATTATTTCATTTAGTGTGCTGCCTTCTAAATCAAATAGATGACATGTTTTGAAATTATCAAATATCACGGCGTCTAATTAACCAAGATGATGTTTTAGCCTTTAGAGAAGTTATTTATTTGATTAGAGCACTAAATCATAGCATTTCCCTTCCTCGCTTGATGGCTATGTGCGCAATTATTTTACAGGCTGCCTAAGAACATTTAATGAAAATCGACCCCTTCTATCTGCTAGTCATATGATACAATGAAAGTCACATGTGACGTACATTGGCAAAGTGTAAGACAATCTTTTTTGTTAATATATTGATTTAATATTTGCATGTCAACAAAATGATCCTTTTTAGTAGACTACATAACTTTCTTTTGACACTAGCTCCCATTCTGAGCACCCTGTTTCGGTTATATAGGGATAATGGAAAACTTAAGTTAGGTATAATCAATCAAATTTTGATAAGGATTGATATTTTGAAAGTAAGTTTTGAAGGAAATACATCATTGTCTGTATATATTGATGACTAAATAAGTCCCTAAGAGCTATTGTCTCCAAGTTGAAGCACGGGATTAGTCTCCCAGATCGAGTTCTAACATTAGTGTTGTTCAAGGAGCAAGCTGAACTAGTGGCTGAGGAGGCTAAAAAGCAACTCTCAAATGCAATACTCCTTCCGCAAAAGATTGAAGAATGTCAAGTCTTAAACATTAATGATATGGATATTTATATACTTGATAGACAATTTGAACACACTTTTTCTTCGTATATATTTTGAGATATGGATGATTTATATTTTTGAATTTGAATGACTTTTCTATTTCAATATAATGTGGTTTGGTACATGTATAATGTTATAGAAATTTAATTTAGAATATCTTTTTATTTTATGTCAATAAAAAGCGTCAGATATGGGTAAAAAGTGCCGATAATGTAATATTAAAATTGTACCCAAAAGCGTCGTAAATCATCAACCAAAAAGCATCACAGACTAGTGACATAAAAAACCGTCGCAAATCATCGATGCAAAATAGCATTACGAATCACCGAAGCATAAAAGCGTTATAAATCACCGATGTAAAAAAGTGTCGTAAATTGTCGACACAAAAAGTTTCACAAATTACCGACTCAAAATAGCGTCATATTACCGACACATAAAAGCATCGTACATCACCGACACAAAAAAATGTAACAAATAACCAACGATTTATGCAACGCTTTACCAAAGCGTTAGAAATTTTTGTTTGGTTGCGTCGCTAAATAATAAAAAAAGTGTGGCTAAGCCATTCATTTTCTAGTAGTAGTGATGCACAAATTCATTGTCACTACTCACTAACACAAACTTTTCTTCTGTAATAAACTAATTTTTAAAATATGTTAATGGACCATTTTATCTTAATAGACAATTCGATAGCTACATCCAAGTTTAGTTTTAAATTATAAAATTTTATTATGCAGATCTAACGTGAGAGAGATTCATTATTAACATGGCAAATTCATTGCTAATGTTATATATTATATAGCATAAAAATTAATAATTTTATTACTAACAGTATATAATATTTTGTTAATATCAAATTCAACCATATGCATATAAATCTTTTTTAATTGTTAATAATTTTTTATTTTTTAACATTGGAAAACTCAATGAAATTCCGGAGAGGGCTCTCATTCATTCAAGCCCATCGGTTAAACTCTCATTTTAAGCGTGATCAAAATTTTTTTTTTTCCTTTTACAATCTTTGATGCAATTAACCCATACATTAAAATGCATTAGTATATAAATCATGACCAACTGTTATTTCTTGTTCCATTTATGGTAGCGAATCATGACTAAACTTGATTACAGCCCACAGGTTCTATTATACTTTTTTGAATTTTAACAATCAATTATCTTAGGATTTGGTTTAAGGAAAACTATGAAAAAAAAAGAAAATATGGAGAAAATGAAATATTGTACTATTTTTGTCATGTTTTGCGTACAAATTTACAAATAAACGGTCAAAATACTCTTTAATTTAATAAAAAGTTTTTTATTTTTTATTTTTAATTTTATGTAATTTTCTCTAAATTAATGAGAGCCTATGATAATGTTTGGCACATGGAAAGTTTAAGAGAAAGAAAATTTAATAGGAATAAATATTTTGTTTATGAGACATGAAGAGATGAAAATTAGGTGGAATGTTTATTAAAAAATAAAGAGTGTTTTGACATTTTCGATATATTTTTCAATAAAGAGAGGAACAAAGCCATTTGGCACAATATAAGCTGAAAAGCCTCTAGAGGTCCTCAGTTTGCTCCATCACGAAGCAGTTTTTCCTTGTAATAATACAAGCGACTACGAGTTTACAAAATCTCAACCAAAAAAAAAAAGAAAGAAAGTAAGAAAGAAATACTAAGAGCTTTCCTGCACATTTATATTATTGTCTTTCGACATTGATTGCTTCATTACATTAACAACCATTTGTGCCGGGCTTGAATGGAGTTTTTGGGTGCCACAATTACTGCTCAGGAGATTCACAGTTAAAATGAGTTTTGGGTAATCTCAAAGCAAAGACATTGGCTCACTGAAAAAACTATAGCTTCACTTTGACAGCATTCTCAATGCGTTGGATAAGTTGTTTTGCCGTCAAAGCACCCTCCTGCAAAGCATAAATACCCATATGATTGTTAAAATCACTGACGATAACTAATTTGAAAATTTCAATTATGACTTTTATTATTAAAGTTGTAGCCAGTAACTGAAACATAATTGGACTTACAAAACGATCACAGGGCTTCCCATCTTTAAAAACGATGAATGTGGGCAGAGCCTGAATCTGTTACTTGTCAGCAATGCTTGGGTAATTTTCAGTATCAATTTTCACCACCTGGACTTTGTCTTTTAAGGTAGATCCAACTTCATTGAGAATGGGAGTCATGAATTGACAAGGACCACACCTGCAAACCACAAGCCAATTATTCTATTGCTCAAGAAATTATACACAATTACCATCATATCCCATTCCAGTATATTATAAATATACAGTTTTTTTCTTTTCGTTTTTCATTTATTGCACCACATAACATCTTGAATGGGGTCCGAAAAGCCTTGGAAACAATCTTGGAGCTTTTTCAGACTGCACAAAGTTGTATTTCAAGAAGACTGGAGTTGATTAGAAAAGAGGCCACTGCTTTCATCCAAGTTGCATATGAAAAAATAAAGATGATAGCTGAGAGAATCTGCATCCGGAAATTTACCAGGTTGCATAGATATCAACCAACACTGGTTTGTCAGAGCTCGCCAACAACTCATCAAGATTAGAATATGTTTGCTTCTCTGCTTTCACCTACATTTTTTCACTGAGGCCATGTCAGTTTCACCACAACAATATATTTATCCAAACTTAGAGGCTACGTCTTGACCATATCCGAAGATATGATATTCTGTCAACAGAAAAACAAAACAAAATTAGAAGATTTCTCAAAAGGATGAAACAACCTTGCAATACTGATCTGGCAATGAGCGAGGTACAGCACTCTAAGCAAACACAATAAATTTTATGATACCAACACTGAAATCTGTTCTTATATAAAAAAGTATGTAGAGCATGATTACAACACATTACGACACTTATAATGTTTATTTCACAATAATGCAATTTTCAAGAATATAAAGCCCAAAGGCTTCAATTGGAAAAACTAACAACGGAAAAGAAATATACTTACAGCTTTTCTTTATTTACTTTCTGAAAACAAGTACATAAAAGTTTGATAGTTGGGTCCATTGATCTATCCCAACTATTTATCCGCCATACACTCATCTCAGAAATTTAAGAATGGATGCTCGATCCTCTAAAGCGCCAATCATCTTCTTAATTGAATCATAGCAAAGGATCCCCACTACGCAGTGACGGATCCATTGGGAGCAGCCGCCGCCACATCTTGATAGCAAAGGTTCTGACTCATTACGTCAAACTTTCAGCAAACTAGGACGATAAGAATATTTGAAAGTGGGGACCCTAATAAATGTCACAGCTCACAACCCCTCCTATGAGAACATTCCATTTACTCTCAAAACCGGACCAATGGGGTGCTAGACACAAATGAACTCTAAAAAACCTTTTCCACAAGTCAAAGACAGGTTATAAGGATTTCTTTAGACGTAAATATGATTTCAATCGGCCAGACCAAGAAAGAAAATAACAATGGCCTCGCATAACAACCATACACCATATCAATAATTTGATAGACTAACCTACAAGTTACAGTTTGCTTCAGCTTTTAAGTAGAGCATTGCATAGGATGAAACCAAATTAACAACCCCAAACTACTAGTAAGAATCAATAAATCACCGACCAACAAAAAGAGACTCACAGAATCACATCCAAAACCTGTCAACATGTAAAGCATCATTAATTGCATTAACTAAGCAAAGCCCACAAGTCAAACTCACCAAAGGCACAAACCCATGTGGCGAAGCGGACGAAATGGCACCTCTAGTCTGGATTTGAAGCCGGTGAAGGTGAGCCGAGAGCTTGAGCGAAGTCAAAGATGACAACTTGGTGCTGGAAAACGGGGAGTGGGACTTGGAGCAATCGGTACTGAGGGCGGAAATGGAAGTTGAGGAAGCGGAAATCGCCATTTAGGAGAGTGAGAAAAATGGGGAGGAGGCGATTAAAACAAGGGGATAGGAAGATAGCGTAGACGTGGTGTGGTGGCTTTTTACTTTCTTGTATTGATTTGATGATGAGGGGCGGTGGAGGGACAGTCAGATTTTTGGGTTTGGAATTTTGGTGGAAGTTCATTTTTCTGGTTAATGGGTGGGTTTATAATTTGATGATATAGCTTCCAAATTTGATCTCATCATAGGGCTGGCAGAAAGCACTTTTGGATGCACCGGGGTGTAGGTATTCTCATTTTCAATGTTTTGATTTTGATGAAATATGGTGTCGTTTTTTTTATTTTTTGTTTCAACTGATGAATATAGAAGCACATTTAATGAAAATATTTTCAGTTATGCTTATATATTCACCATTTGCTTTTTTTCTACAAATATTGAAGCACAAATCATCTGATGAATATAGCAGATCATCTGATAAATATAGCAGGTCAACTCATGAATATAGAAGAATATTCATAAGTTGTGTTTCTATATACAACTGGTGAATATAGAATGTTTCTGTATATAACTGGTGAATATAGAATCACAAAGCATAGCTAGTGAATATTCATATATCAGTTATGCTTATATATTCAACTAGTGAATTGTGCTTATATATTTATCAATTTTTGTGATCAATTGATGAATATATAGTAGATCAACTAATGAATATTCACCAGTTGTGCTGCTATATTGTTTATCTATTCATCAGTTATTATGGCCGAGTGCGGTGTGTTTAATATGTAACATGTAAAACGACGTCGTTTTTATCAAAAATAAATAAATGTCGCAAACGAGAGCACCAACTTTCAGAGCACCCAAGAATTTGCGGCTGGCAGACCGTGGCGGAATTAGATTATTTTAGGAATATAATTTTTTCTTAAGATGAATGGGGTACAAAATTAAAAATATAATATTTTATGTGCGAGTTGCTTGCACATTCATGCTACACACCGGTGGGATAATTTATGGACAAGCTAGCTAGGTCTCTCTAATCAGCTCCCGCGTCTCATTCTCACTCACCCTATCTTTACTAAAATCCATAACCTATCGAAAATGATTCTCTTCTTATTTTTATTAACTCTTACGGTTATTAATTGATGCCGACCTACTACAGACAGCTTCTATTTCCTACCATGCACGTAATACGCAAATTTGATCATCAATTAATCTTTAGTTACAGCGGGAATCTCTCTCATCTACTTGATGGCTGCCATCATCCTACAACATTTTATTGGGTTTCATTACATTTTGGTATATACACCATCACTTCAGCCACAACAACGTGCATGTTACCATCAACTAACCAGCTGATTGCAACATGCATTAATGCTTTGCTTGGCTTAATTAGGGACATGAAAATTTTAGTAAAAATGAGAATCTACTCTTTGTTTGGTTTAGAAAAAATTAGCATATAAGTTAAAAATATGAGGAAAAATTTGATTGAAATAAAGTGTTTTTTAATATTTTTTTCATAAGTTTTCCATCGTTAACCAAATAAGAAGAAAATAGGTCGGATAGATTCATGAGAAATTCATTTTTACTCTCATATTAATTTTCGACGCATAAGACTTTGTTGTTTGGTTTAAAAAAATTAGAGAGGAAAGGAAAATGATAGAAAAATGAAAATCTTATGAATGAATTTCATTCTATTTTCTCTTATTTTGTCAGAAGAATGTCAAAACAGTTTATAATTTAACCTAATTTACCCTTCTGATTCACTTTCCTCTAAACTTTCACTCTACCAAACTAAATTTTTTACATATTTTCCTTCACATTTTCCTATCCCTAAACCAAACAAAGCCTAAGTGATTGTATTGACAAGCTGATGTTAACATCTCATTCTCAGTTCAGATGTAGTATTCACTGATCTCTCTATTCTCTATATAATCTAACATTAGTTAAATAAGAATCATACTGTTGGTGAGAGGGTGCTCATAGTTAGGCTTTGTTCCAATGGCACTTACCACCCTCAATGCTATTCCTTTTTCCCTCCGCTCCGTCATCACGCTCATCCTGTTGTTCCATTTTTCCTCCACCTCAGTTGAAAGCTTGAGCAGCTCCAGCTTCACGCACTCTAAGTTGAGATCTGGCATGCAAGCAGCCTCCAGGTCTGTTAATAGCTCGATTATATACAAAACCATCCAAGTAGCTCAAAAGGTCAGGTCCACAGCGCTCCAACAAATCGCGCAAGCAGACAAGGGTTTCAATAATGCATCAGCAGCCATCAGTGACTGCGTCGATCTACTTGACGACTCAATCGACCATCTCTACTCCATCGCAGCCACTCAAAATCTCTATGGTATGCACATATATGATCAGTTTTTGTTGCTAAATACATGCATTAATTAAGTACTTTACTGTGATTGGACTGATCGAGTTGGGTTGCAATGAATGCGTCAGGAGGAGTGAAATCAAGCCCGTCATGCAACCGGAATATTAACGCGTGCTCGGCCCTGAGTGCAATCCTTGCCAACCAGGAGACATGCATGGAAGGATTATTAGATTATTACATGGACAACAAAAACAATAATATAGCCAAGAAGACACTTCGCGCAGGCATCGACCAACTGAATCCGCTGCTTAGTCAGATGATACTCATGGCCGCAAACGACCACTTATCAGGTCAACTCCGGACCATTGCCGCAGAAGATGATCCTTCATGGGCAGCCGAGTTAGAAAACTATAACAACAAGAATTTTGTTAACAATGTAAGTGAACAATTATCGGTCGCAAATAGTAAGGTTACGGTGGCTCTTGATGGAAGCGGAGACTACCGGAGCATTGCCGCAGCCGTTGATGCAGCCCCAAGCAACAGCAACAAAAAGTTCTTTATCCATGTTAAGCGGGGCGTGTATCATGAATATGTGGTAATCCCAACGTCGAAGAGGAATGTCGTCATGATGGGAGATGGAATAGGCGCCACTGTGATCAGAGGCAGCCGGAATCACCGCCGCGACCGCATCAACACTTTCCGCACTGCAACATTTGGTAACATTTTTTATTTTCAGAAGGGTTTTTATTTATTTGGTTATTTATTTTTGGAAGAACCATGCAATGCAAGGATTGTAATGCAAAATTGATATTGCAGCTGTTGCTGGGTGTGGATTCATGGCGAAAAACATCACGTTTGAGAACACGGCTGGGCCGACGGGAGATCAGGCGGTGGCGCTGCTAGCAAACGCCAACAACCTCGTATTCTACGGATGCGCCTTCAAAGGGTATCAGGACACACTCTACGCCAAATCCGGCCTCCAATTCTACCGGGAATGCGAAATACACGGCACCATTGATTTCATATTCGGTGACGCGGCAGCCGTGTTCCAAAAATGCCAGATCATCGTCAGGAAGCCGCTGCCCAGTCAGTATAACACGGTGACGGCGCAGGGGCGGACACTGGCGTGCAGCGCGACAGGATACTCATTCCACGACTGCAGTTTCACGGCGGAGGATGATCTGCCGGCGAGCACGCGGACGTATCTGGGACGTCCGTGGGAGCCGTATTCACGGACGGTGGTCATGAAGTCTCGCTTGGGGCCGTTGATTCACCCGTCGGGGTGGAGTCCATGGAACGATAAAATGCGGTGTCTGGACACGCTGTACTACGGGGAGTACGACAACAGTGGAGTTGGATCGGATGTTAAGGGTCGGGTCAAATGGCCAGGTTTCCATCCTCGTATGAGCAGGAAAAAGGCTGACAAGTTCACAGTTGGCAAGTTTATATTAGGGGACAAGTGGCTGCCTTCAACGGGTGTTATATACGATCCAGACCTTTGAATCCAGACAGGGCCGTACCCTATACCTATACGACGGATCCATAAGTATATGCATGGAACAAACTTAATAATACCTGATCTCTACTCACACTTTAGTTATGATCTTCGTCTAATTTCAAACCTGTTTTGAGGTATCATTCCGGACTAAACTATATTATGTATTAAATAATTTTTTTATAAACCTAATATAAATATTTCTAATTCCGGGAAAGCCACTTACTTCTCCAATTCATTACCACCACCCTCAGTAATCATTGAATCAAAGTATTTCATGCAAGTAGCTCTAAATTATCAATCTCAAATAAAATAAAATTAAATAAACTGGTTACAGTAAAATGCATGGCATCACAGTGTTTTGTCTAACGCCATCTTGTTGGCTTCTTTTATATGACGTGCTCCTTTGAAATGGGACGGCTACAATCCAAACACACACATACATATGTGTCTTCATCACCCAACTACGTTGCCAAACTTTAGCCGGCATTTACAGCTCACATTACCAATATAGAATTTGGTGTAGAAAAATTATGAGTGATGATTTGATTTTATGTAACGCATATTTTTAATCACGTTTAATTATTAATCACGTTTCAAAATCGAAAACGTGATTGCAAATAGGAAGACGACAGCGTTTCTGTGACATATAGTATTAATCACGTTTAATGAAGACAAACGTGATTAATAATAACAACAAAACGACACTGTTTTAGAAACGTGTATTTTTAATCACGTTTCTAAACACAAACGTGATTAATACGAATTACAATGATCACATTTTTTACTAACAAACGTGATCAATAATATATTAATCACGTTTAATAAAGACAAACGTGATAACAAATAACAACAAAACGACACTATGTTAGAAACGTGTATTTTTAATCACGTTTATTAAACAAAAATGTGATTAATAATAATTACAATGATCACGTTTAACACTAACAAATGTGATCAATAAATAATCTACTCTTTGATCACGTTTATCATCATGAAACGTGATTAAAAATAAATGTTTATTGTCACATTTGTTATGTTTACAAACGTGATAAAAAATGTTATTATATTTTAATCACGTTTTCAAACATAAAACGTGATTACAAATATAAAAAAAATTACATTTTTAATTATTAAATTGTACTATTAATCACGTTTCTTAATAGCAAACGTGGTCAATACATATTACAATAATTAAGTTTTCATACTGGTTAGTTATTA